>WOXC01010459.1:0-528190 GCA_011680675.1 Gymnobelideus leadbeateri
GGTTCTTTATTCTTTGAATTGTTGACTGACTTTTCATACATTTATATCTTGTCTCTATGAGTAGATGATGTACTTCTTGAGGACTGGGGCATCCCATATATCTCTCCTAGTCTGTAGTCCAGGGGCTTCCACATGATATAATGAATATTTGTTGGATTTTTTCATTTTAGTGGAAAAGGATGAACAGTAATCAGTGATGTTAGCATTCATACCTCGAGTGTTTTGTGAAGGGACTGGAGGAGGGAGACTTCTTCATCTCCTTACCTGGCTAGGAGGGGCTATACGTAGCATGTGCTGGGAGAGGAGTTTTGACTCCAGGGAATCCATTCTCACTTTAGTTGAAAAAGAAATATAAATAGAAGCTTCACTTCAAGTTTGGTCCTTGAAGACAGGAACCATGGCTTAGTATGACCTACTCACAGCTTAGTATTAAAGGTTCCCAAGGCTGTGTATTGGGTTGAGCTGTGTCCAAAACATGTTAAACATAGCTTTGGATCTAAGGGGGCTTCTGACCCAAGGCAATGAATTGAAGAAACTGGCTAACACCAGGAAAGAGCCTTTGGTTTGGTACTAGAGGAGCTGACTTTCAGCAAGTCCCTTAACCTCTTTAGGCCTCAGTTTCCTCAAATGTAAAATGATAGAGTTGGGCTGGACAGTGACTGAAGTCTCTTGTAGCTCTAAGTCTAAGAGGTGGCAAAGGATAGTGAATAAAGTGCTGGATTTGGATTCAGGAAAACATGGGTTCACCTTTCATTTAGGAGCTTATTAACTATGTGAACCAGGCCAGGTCACTTTAAGTGACTGAGCTTCAGGCAATGCCCTAGCAGATAAATCTATCTGCTAAATCACAAACTGGTTATGTTCTGTGCTGGTGCAGGGGGTCCTACACCAGAAATCCTACACTTGAATACATTAACTGCCCCTTTGAGGAAAATGTAAGAAGGAAAGGAACAAGCTTTCACAGAGCATGTTCTGTATCAGATAATATCTTTACAGTGACATAACTGACTGAGGGGACACGAAAACCTAAGATCCAGTCATGGAGATATTGTTTATTGATTTCAAGAAAACACATGCAGTCTTAAAGGGGCTCCTTAAGCAGCCTTTGTCCCATGCACATCTAGGTCATATATGAACAGAAAATGAGATGAACCAGCCGTGGCCAGGATGAGGCATGATAGTTGGCCAGTGTGTGTACAAATAGTGATACTCGTGAAATAACAAAAAAACAAAACTCCACACTTTTGGCACACTGGGTGGATCCTCTATGGAGGAATTCTGGAAAGACATGGATTCGAATCACGCATCATGAGACAACATGGTGGGGTTGTGCTCTGCACCTGCAGTGGCTGTTACTGCTGTGTGACATCCTTCCCTGCTCAGGATTGGTTCCTGGAGCATTGCAGATTTGTTTTGTGTGCTGTCTTTAGGATGGTCAAATACAGAATTTCTGCCTCAAAGGTATTCTGTAACCAGGTGAGCAGCCTGTCTTCACTAATGGCTCTTTAGTGTAAAGATAACTGCATAAAAGCGCTGAAAAACTATGTTTCATTTCCATTGTCTCTGAGCTCACGCAGGCAGCTGTCCATCATAGTTGGTCTGAGTCATGATGTTTTATTGTTATTCCAAAGTCATTTTCTACCATCTCTTTCTGCCACGTTCTTCTTTCTGTCTGTACTGTTAGTATTTTCTTCAAAGGAATAAATATAAATTTGTGTACAGAAAAGCTAGAAAATCAACAGGTGAAAAAAACACTGGGGGACAGACAGACAGTAGTGAAATTGGTGTGATGTTGTTTTTCCCCTTAGCTGTTTTTTGTGCCTCCAGAAAAAATCTGCCTTTACTGAAATAAAGTGAGCAAGTGAAAACTCAGGGATCCCCGAAACACTTGAGTGCTTTGCTAGGACTAATGGGGGAGGGGAAAATTTCCTGGTAGATTAATTTGTGAGAGGCACTGTTGTTGTTTATTGAGTGGAAGGCTCATTGCCAAACATGTTATTGAGCAAAACTCAATCTAAAAATCCAGTATTTTTTAAGTATCCATAATCACCTCTGTGGAAGTTTACAACGGCAAGGCAATTAGTGTCAGCATTCCCATAAATAGTAATGGTAATAGAACCTTGTTAAACAGTATATTCGATATGGTAGTATTGGGATAATAGCAGTAAGAAGGCATTTCTCTCCCCAGTTTCATAGACTCACAAAATGATAGAATCCCAGAGTTGGCAGGGACTTAGGAGGCCTAATGGGCCAAACCCAGCCTAGAAAGGAATCTCTTTTACAACATACTATGAAGTGCTTATCTAGACCATAGTGCAACACTTCCCAGTGCAGCCAATCAAATTAAAATGTAATTGGGAAATACTTAACAAATTAAGAAAAATTCAGTAGAACATAGATAATGTTATGATGTGGTTTTTGAAGTCAGTATGTAGCCTGCAAGGGTCCTTATGTATGGTTCATTTCCTTTTGAGCTTGACACAACTGCCCTGGACTTTGAAGAACTCCTTTGAGAGGAAAGTCCCCATAGCCTGAGGCAGCCCATCCTATGGGGGGGGGGAGTTGGTCTAGAGAGCAAGGTTTTTCTTATATGAAACCTAATCCTGCCCATCTGCAACTTCCCCCCATGGATTCTGGTTCTGCCCTATGGGGCCAACAAGGCTCATCCCTTTTCCATCCCCATTTTCTTCCATGGATCTTTACATTAACATGGTCTTGGGCATCTCTGTTCCAGAAATGAGGCACTCCATTTCAGGGATTGGGGCATTTTCTCTAGCTGTCCCCTATGCCTGGAATGCCTTCCTTCCTTATCCCTCCCTACTGACCTCCATGGCTTGCTTTAAGTCCCAACTACAGTCCTACTTTGTACAGGAAGCCTTCCCCAACCCTTCTTAATTCTAGTGCCTTCCCTTTGTTAATCATTTCCTATTTACTCTGCACATAGCTTCTTTGTACATATTTGTTTGCATGTTGCTTTCCCGTTAGATTGTAAGTTCCATGAAGGCAGGGCCTGATTTTTGTCTCTTTTTGTATCTCCAGCAAGTAACCTAGCACATAGTAGTTGTCTAACATTTTTACTGATTGATTGGCAAACCAAGACAAGGGGAGAGCAATTGCTTTGTAGCACACGTCTACAGACAATAATCTGTTTAGCTATTTCTCACTGGCTGAGTCAACTGAACAACAACTGTGACTGAGCATTCACTTCCTTCCAGTTCTTTGCTGTTATGAGGTATATGCCTAATAGTGGTATCACTTGATCAAATACTATGTTCAGTTTATTGACATTTTTCATGTAATTCCAAATAGTTTTCCAGGATAGTGGGACCAATTCTCAAGTCAGTAAACATTTATTAAGTGCCTGCTATGGGCCAGGCACTATACTAAGTGCTAGGGATATGAAAGAAGGCTAAAAATCTCTCCCCAAGCCACCTCCCCCCACCGACAGTTCATTGGCCTTCTTTTTTCTTACATCTAACATTTGTCATTTTATGTCTTATGTCAACTTTGCCAATATATGATGAGTGTGAGGTAAAACTTCAGTTATTTAAATTTGCATTTCTCATTATTTGGAATATTCTTTGTTAAGTTTCATTTTCTCTTTTGAAAACTACCTGTTCACATCCTTTGATATTTATTCATTGGTGGATGATTCTTGATCTTGTATATTTATATCAATTCCCACCGTAGCCTGGATATCAGACTTTTATCAGAGAAATTTGCTGCAAAGTTCCCCCCCCCCCCAATTAACAGCTCCTTTTCTGATTCTAGTTGCTCATTTGTTCTTATCCAAACTTGCTAATTTCATGTTACCAAAATTGTTCATTTTCTGTGATTGATCACTTCTATCCTTTGATATTTAATAATTTTTTGATTAATCATAGCTGTATAATACCTCCTTATATTATTGTCTATTTCTTTTGAACAATGTGATCTTTTATATTTAGTTTACTTAATTGTAGTATGTGATCTAAGGTGTTGGTCAAACTCGGGCATCCTTAACTCTTTTTTGTCTTGTGGACCCCTTTGACCATCTGGTGAAGCCTATGGACATCTTATGATAATGTTTACAAATACTTGAAGGAAATTCTAAATTTCAGTTAGAAGTTATAAAAAATAAAGATCTATTTTTTTCCCATTCAATGCCTGGACTCCCTGAAATCTATCTATGACTCCTTGGATCCCAGGTTAAGAACACCTGTTCTCGGCTCCTTTCTTTGAAAATGCTTTCAAGTTTTCCCAGTACTTTTTGTCAGGCAGGAAGTGCTTATTCCAATCATTGGTATCCTTGGGCTTATGGATGCTATAGGTTCGAGTGTTGCTGGGTCTTGCTTCCCTAGTTTACTCCATGGATCAACCTTCCTTTTTCTTTAACCACTACCATATAGTTTCGATGATTACTTCTTTATAGTGTAGTTTAACATCTTTATAGTGTAATTTTGACATCATTCCTGCTTTTGTCATTGTTTCCCTTGGAATTCCTGGCTATTTGTTTCTTCATTTGAATTTTGTTATTCATTTGTTTTGATCTAATTCTATAAAGTAATCCTTTGATAGTTTGGTGCAGCAATAGATCTGTTGAAAAAAAAAAGTAGTGTTTTTATTTTATTGGAGCAGCCAACCATGAGCATTGAATATTTCTCCAATTATTTAAGTCTCCTTTCATTTCTGTTAAAGTTATTTTGTAGTTGTTTTTATATAAGCCCTGAAAGTGTCTTGGTGGCTTGACTCCCACCTATTTTATGAACATTATAGCTACCTTGAATGGTATTTTTTTCCTGTTAGGCTTTGTTAGTAATATGCAGAAAAGCTGGTGAATTTTATGGACATATTTTACATCTTGCCTTTTAACTTAAGTTACTAATCATCTCAGCTTTTTTCATCAAAACTTCGGCATTCTCCAAGTAAACCATTATATCATCTCCAAATACATATATTTTTTGAATCCTCTTTACTTATGTTTTCTCAATTAATTTTCTTATTGCTATAGCTAGCATTTCTAGAGCCATATCAAATAGTATTAAAACAGCAGACAGCCTTACTTTATCCTGATATCATTAGAAAAGTTTCTAGTTTTACTTCATTATAGATAATACTTGTATTTTTAGACTAATACCATTTATCATATTAAGGAAAAGTTGTTTTATTTCTCTATATTTTGGTGTTTTAGACATTCAGGTATACTGCATAGTCAGATTTTTCTACATTTATTCATGTAATCATATGATTTTTATTGTTTTTGTTATTAATATGGTCTGCTATGCATAGTTTACCTAATACTGAAACTGTTTTATATCTAATCTGGTCATAATGAATAGTCTTTCAAATATATGTCTAGACTCATTTGCATGAAAAATTTACAGTAATATTGGTCTGTAGTTTTTTTTTCCTTCTCCACTTTCTCCTTGGTCTGAATATCAGGATACAATTTCCTTATAAAAGGAATTTGTTTATGTCTTCTATCTTAAATTTTGCAAATAAATTTTGGAACATAGTAGTTAACTGTTCTTTGAGAGAATTTATTTGTTCGTCTGTGCCTGAATTTTTTGGCGGGAAGAGGGAGAAAGAAGAGTTGATTTATGCCTTCCTCAATTTCTGTTTCTGTTTGAATTTTACATTGCTTGTTCATCTTGTCATTTTATGTTTTTTGTAAGAATTCATTTGTTTTCAGTTTTGTTGGTCATGAGTTTAATGATTTTCTCTCCTCTTCATCTCTTGTGAATTCTCTCTTTGTATTTTTATTTTGATAATTCAGTTTTCATTTCTCTATTGACTAAATTGCCTAATTGTCTATATAACTTACTAGTCTTTTTTAAAAAGTTCCTAGTTTTATTTATCTTCACAATAGGTTGGGGTTTTTTTGTTTAAAATTTTATCTATTCCTTGATTTTCAGAATTTTTTTGTGTGTATTAGAGGGTGTTTTCACATTTCCTAGTATTTTTCTAGGTTCATCAATCTTTGTCCTTTTAAAAAATTGGTGAAAGTGTTTAGAAATATACATTTTCTTGCCTAATGACTATTTTGCCTTCATCACAGAAGTTTGGGTATATTTGTTTCATTGTTATCATCTTCCTGGGTGAGATTATGTATTCTTTCTCTGATGAGTTCTCTAATGCACTCATTCTTTAGAATTATATTATTTAGTTTCCATTTAAGTTTGCTTCCCTTTATTGTAATTGAGTTGTAATCTGTGAAGTTTGCTTAATATACTTGCTTTTGTGCATTGATTTGAGTTCTTTATGCCATGACACATGGTTAGTTTTTGTAGTGGTGCCATGCAAAATTGAGAAATATGTTTTCTTCTTATGGTTTTCATTCAGTAATTGCCAGAGGTTTAGCATCTCTCTTTTTTTTAAAAAAATTGTGTTCTAGTCCTTAACTGTGTAGTATAATAGAAGGAATGTTAGATTTGGTGTCAGAGGACCTGGATTCAAATCCTGACTCTGCTGTTTACTACTTGTGTAACGTAGGACAAGTCACTTAACTCCTCTGGGCTTTAAGTTTCTTCCACTGCAAAGTGGAAGTGAAGAGGGTGAACTAAATGACCTTAAAGGTCCCTTTCAGCTTTATATCTATAATACTGTGAGCTAATGAACTACTCCATGATAGATTTATCTAGATCTTAAAGAGGCCCATTGAGATCTCTAACAATTATTGTTTTGCTCTCAGTTTCTCTTTGTAGACTAACTTTGTAGATCAACTTTTCATTTGTACACTTAGATACTAAGCCAATTTGTGTGAATAAATTTCATGTTGATATTATTTTATTATCTCTAGTGTTTTTAAGTATAACATCTCTTTGCTTATCTCCCTTAGCCATGTCTGTTTTTACTTTTGACTTGTTTGAGGTCATGGTTTCCACCCTCTGCTTTTTTAGTCAGCTGAGACATAATAGGTTCCACTCCATCTCCCCATTTTAATTCTGTGTGAATCTTTAGGTATATTTATTATAAACAACATACTGTTGGATTTTTCTTTCTGATCCATTTGGCTATTCTGTTTTGCATATTCATATCCATGGTTGTAATTAGGCATAAAAACTAAACCTCTGATTTCATTCACAATGAAATCACTTTCCATGTGAGCAAACTCCCTCTACAAATGTTGGTTAGCATCTTCTCTGCAACTTTTAGTCTTTGTGCCTAAGGCACTGAGAAATTAAGGAACTTGCCCCAGAGTCTCACAGTATATGTCAGAGGTAAGAGGTCATATTTACTCTTTCCCCTCCTACTTCCTTCCTTACAAAGAAAAAGATGGTAGGGAAATTACATCAATGCCCATAATCTAGTTGTAAGTGTCTGAACCCAGTTTCTTCCTTCCCTTTATTCACCCAAACCTAGACCACTAGGTCTTTTTCGCTCCTCCTCTCTCTCCTCTTTATTCCCTTCCCTTCTTTCTACTTTTAATCCTTTCTACTTAATTAGCCCCATGTAATTGAAATTTTGTTTTGCTTGTCACTCCTCTCTCCCCAACTTTACTCTTTTTTTCTTGAAACTCCTAGATTTTTGTCAGATGAATAATGTCAAACCACCCCTCCTCCATCTTCCTCTTGGAAAGGTGATTTGGACCTGAGTTCGGATCCGGCCTCAGACACTTAATGCACACAGAAACAAAAACCTAGCCGTGTGACCTTGGGCAAGTTACTTAACCCCAATTGCCCTCCAAAAAGCAACAAAACAAAACAAAAACAAAAACCAAACAAACAAACAAAAAAACACTTTAGTTTATTGGAATGAATTTCTGAGAAGTGGAGACAAGATTGTTCTCTTTAGATATTTGAAGCACTCTTACGTAGAAGAGGAATTTTGCTGGTTATGTGGTGTTCCAGACTGAGATTAGGGGCTGGATATTATAGGGAGGCCACTTTTCACTCAATATAAAGAAGAACTGAACTAGAATTATCCCACAGTAAAATAAGCCACTTGCTGTGATAATTGGCTCCCCACCACGGAATTATTCATTGGGAGGCTTGATGGTATTCTCTGGGAAAAGTATAGATGAAGAGATTATTTCTGCTTTGTTTGGGAGGGTTCGATCTCAGAGGTCATCTCCTCTGTTCCAACTCTCTCCCTCATTTGGATGTCTTCTGTCCCTTAGTGAGGGAGAGGCATCATGCATGGGGCAGGAAAAACTGCATTGGGTTTTTAAGTGAGAGTCCCTCAATTTGAATCCTGTCTGTCATTTAGTGCATGTTAATCATTGAGTAATAACCTCACCAGGCCTCAGTTTCCTTATCTGTAAAATAAAGTAATAATCGTGGATAAGCTCCAAGATCCCTTTCTGCTTTATATATATGATTCCATGAACATGTCATAAGTCAACAACAATTGTTCCCATTTTTATATCATTTTAGGTTTTACAAAATGCTTATTTAACCATATCCCTGTGAAGTAGGTATTATTATTTTTTTTAAATCCTTATTTGACAATGAAGAAGTTGAGACTTTAAGAGGGGAAATGATTTTTCCAAGGTCATAGGACGGGGAAGCCAGGACTCTAACCCAGGTCTTCCCGACTCCCAAATGCACTTGTACAATATTCTAGTACTTCTACAACAACCAACAAGTCAAAAGGGTTTGGAAAGTCCAGGAAAGTCATCTTGGTTGGAGCTGCCCAGTGTTGTAAGCCTATTTCTTTTTCCTGTGTAGCTGTAACATAGAATTTGATGTCCCCTACATATTTTACTACATTATGACGAACTAGAAATACATACTTTTATATTCCACATGGTGAGAATATTTTTGTTGATACTCTTTGTCCTCTTTGGGAAATTTCGAGGACTGTACCATTTGGCTAGCCAAAGCTCTTGTATGTATCCCCAACACCATCTGTTCTAACACAAGTGATTAGTAATATCTGCCAGTGGTGCAGCTTTCTGTGAGGAGGAAAAGTGAGAGAACCACAGCTTCCTTTGTAAGCCAAACATATGAAATAAATAGAGTTTATGTTCATCAGTTAAAGATTTGCTTTTTGCTGCTATCGGTACATATAGGGAAAGATGGGGGAAACAGGATTTTGAAGGAAACCCCTGGTTCCTTTCTAGTCTCCATGAGGAGAATCATATCCAGTCAGAAGAGTCCCACCCTGACAGTGATCCTGACGGGCCACAGAAGAAGGCCAAAGAAATGGTTTCCTGCCTGGGAGGCCTGGGGATCCAATGTTCACTTTTTTCTACTGACAAAATCATTAATATCCTTTGACTCCTGGCATTTGAGATGTTCATAATGTCATACTTCTAGGAAAATTCCATCTCCTCTCTGGGTTTCCTCAGTTCCCTCTTCTGTAAAAATGAAAGGGTTGGAAAAGATCTCAAGAGGTTACTTCTGGCTCAGATATTGTATGGTTCTATGAATATAGTATTCATATTATCAGGTACATTTTTCCAGCATCCTGCTTTCTTCGATTTGTACTCTGCTATTGCGACACAAGACACTTGTTTCACAAAGTTGTAAAGGCTGAACAGATACGAAAGGATGTGGTTACAACGGAACCAGATGAAAGAGGAGGAAAGTGTGGAATGGGGATATGATGC
This sequence comes from Gymnobelideus leadbeateri, assembly GCA_011680675.1. Taxonomy (NCBI): domain Eukaryota; kingdom Metazoa; phylum Chordata; class Mammalia; order Diprotodontia; family Petauridae; genus Gymnobelideus; species Gymnobelideus leadbeateri. Next base: position 9,533 of record WOXC01010459.1, read on the forward strand.
CATCACATATATAGGTGGAAGATGAGAATAGAAAAGAGGTTTTGTTAAACAGAGTGGTACAGGGGTGGCTACATGGCGCAGTGAATAGAGCACCAGCCCTGGAGTCAGGAAGACCTGACTTCAAATTTGACTTCAGACACTTAACACAAAAACTAGCTGTGTGACCTTGGGCAAGTCAACCCCAAATTGCCCTCCAAAAAGCAAAAAATAAAATAAAAATAAACAAAGTGTTACAGTGACTTGTTATATAAAATCCCTGCCCCCAGCTTGGTATCACTATGCTTGCTGTATTTGGTCTGCATGAGTCACTGTTAATGAGGCCAAAGTTATGAATTTCACATCTTTATGATGCTTTAAAGTTTGCATGGTGCTTTGTAAACATTCTTTTAATTTGATCATCACAATAACCTGTTGAAGTAATACTATCGGTATTATTATCTTCATTTTTACTAATGAAGAAAGTGAGGCAGAGGGTGATTGAGTGGATCTTGTAGTTCATATAGCTAGTAAGCGTCTAAGGCCAGATTTGAATCTAGGCCTTCCTGTGTCCAGTTCCAGTGTTATGTCTATAGTGCCTGCTGCCACTTAGCTATGTTTTCTGCCATACCTCTATCCTGAGAGGGATTTGGATGGAGAGTATATGGATTGTCAAAGCCTGTTGCCCTTACTCATATAAATGACTTGAATAGTGGGTTGTCATCTTGACATTTTAAGGGCAGTGCTTCTTTATCCTGTGAATTCTCGAATCCCAAGAAGTGGGCAAAAATGTTAATAGTGTCTCCTAATCCACTGCCACTAGGGCTTCCTCTGGTAGTGATTAGGTTAGCTTAGCTTTAAGGTTTAAGGATTTCACATCACTAACATGCCTTGTTATTTCACTAGTGACTTTACTAATTGGTAAAAAGTTGAGCTGGTACGACTGTTGAACTGGCAGGGACCTTGGACATCATCTCATCCAACACCCTCATTTTAGAGAGGAAGAAACTAAGGCCCAGAAAAAGATTAGCCCAGCATTACATAGCAAGTTAGTGGCCAAATTAAAACCAGAATCCAGATTTCTTGGCTTCTATCCCTATGTTCTTTCCACTTACTTAATACAAGATTTGGAGGGAAATGAGGGTAACTAAGACCAGAGGAGGTATAAAAGAAACTACCATCATAGTTTTCCCATCTTCCCCATTCCATCCAGCCTATTAACAGTTTCTAACTTAAAAATAAATGAAATATGGTAGGGTGGACAGGGGAGAGAATGGAATAAGAACCAGAGGAAGGTTAGGGGGAAGCTTTGTAAGGATTGGTATCTGTTCAGGAATAATATGAAAAGCTAAGAAGGAGCTACGTGTTTCCCTTCTTGTTAAGTTACTGGTTTCTCTTCACTACTTCTTGCACCCTATTTAGACTAAGAAATATAGAGTTAGAGTAAGGTCCAAGCATAAGTGTTCAATCTTGGACTAATGACTGGTACTTGCTTTCCAGCATGAAAGGATTTTCACCTGTTTTCCCTTTTCTTCAGACATGGGTCAAACCCAGATTCACTGGATAATAGGCAATAATAACTGTACCAGCCACACATCTAATTTGTGGATATTCATAGGATCAAGTATTTAGAGCTAGGAAGGACAGAAGAGGTCATTGAGTCCAACTCCCTCATTTTATAAGTGGAGAAGCTGAGGCCTAAAGAGATTTTGCAACTTGCCTGATATGCAAATAATAAGCATCTGAGGGAAGATTTGAACCTAGGTCTTTCTGACTCTAAATTTAGTGTTCTATTCACTACATTGCTTCCTCTCTCCTCTCATGGTTCATTCAAACATGGCTCTTTGGGGCCTTGATTTTTGCCATGAGTCATTTGGGAAGCTGAGATTTTAAAGTGGTTTGGTTAAGCTAGCTTGAGCAGCTGCCACTTGGACCCAAAACGTCATTGGGCTCTTTTCCTTTCTGATAATTTTTGATCTGCATTCTAGATTGAACCTCTTCTCTGCTTCTTGGGAGTTAGGGATCTGATTTGTTGTCTGTGCTAGGGATTATGGGACCCAGTTTATATATTCTATTTGTGGACCCTAAATATACTTTATGTGAAATGTGGCATGAACTACCACCATAGGAAGGAAGTGTTACGGCATCAGAATTCTGTCGTGTGGCTGTGGTAGGAAAGAAGACCTGTGATCTGGGAAAACGTTTAGAAACTGGAAAAAAACAGAAATGATGAAGTCAATTCTCCATTCCTCTCTCCTGAAGGTGTCTTCATTTCCAAGTTCAGACTTTAAAGTTGATTGTGTAGTGTCCCAAATGATCTTAGTACTGAAAGTCAGAAGATAGTACCAATTGACATAGGGTTATAGACTTAGGGCTGGAAGGGATCTTAGAGGCAATTTCGTCCAACTCCCTTGGTCTTCAAATGAGGAAACTGAGGCCCATGTAGGAGAAGAGGCTTGCCCGTGGTAAGAAGTAGCAAAGCTAAGATGTGAACCCAGGTCTTATGACACCAACTCTAGCTCGATTTCTGTCACAGCCATTGCCTGAGAATTCAGTTCAACTAATATCAAGTAATCAAAGAATGGCTTTATGCTTGTGTGGTGGTGACACTACAAAATTGGACACCTTTCATAGTGAAAGTAAGATATTCCTTTTTTTTCTTTTTGGAGGGGGTAAAGCAGGGAAATTGGGGTTAAGTGACATGCCCAAGGTAACACTGCTAGTTTTGTGTTAGGTTTCTGAGGCTGGCTTTGAACTCGGGTCCTCCTGACTCCAGGGCTGGTGCTCTATTAACCGCGCCACCTAGCTGCCCCAAAAGTAAGATATTCTTCTAGCCACTGGGCATAGTTTTCAGGAAGAGTAGGGACCCCCATCCCTCATCTTTGACCCATAAAAGCAGTAGTTACACCACCTGGAAAATGTTTCAGTTGAATCTGCAATCCATGTCTAGAGACTTGGACCCTTCTGTGTACTTTGAAAGGAGATGAGTTATGTTTTAGGGAATAAAGAGGGAACCAGCAAGAAGGAAAGACCCTTGGAAGCTCACCCCTTTTTCGATCATTTACTGTGACCAAGACATTTTCCTTCTCAGCCACTGGGAGAGCTCTAGTCTAATCTATTTGTTGAGATAGGAAGGACAATCAAGGATGAAAGGTGATAATATCCCTTTTGGCCTAATACCCTCTTAGTGAAAGGTCAGACCAAGGATTCCAGCCCCTTGGCCAATGCTTTCTGTATCATGGCTCCAGAAGGCTGCTGCTCATGCCCCTCTACCTTGTTCTTCTCCATACCTGATCTGTACCTGTCACATCAAGTATTTCGTTGAAAGCAGTGGAAATTGTGAAGCATTCATGTTTTCCTGACTACTTTTGCCACATTAACACATCCTTCCCTTTTTAGAAGATGATAGTGCCAATCAATGTGATGGGCTGAAAGACACCATTCATTGGTAATTAATTATTACCTGTCAACTCAAAGACTTTGTTGAACTAAGAACATTCAGGCAGGTTGTAGATTTCCCCATGTTGTTTAGAGGATACTAGACACCCTTAATTATCAAAGTGGTGACATCTTTTCATCCCTTCTTCTGGAAGTGAGTATTTCTATTGATAATTAACATTGTAATTGAATGAATACGCTAGACGTGCTTAGTGCATGCTATTTTCTCTCTTTTTAAGTGTTTGTTGAACGAATGACTGAATGAGTAATGTCAGGGTAGAGGAAGGAGGCGATGCTCTTTGTCCTCAAGCTGTCTGAACATTTGAAAGATGATTTTGAAAAGTAACAAACCTGAAAAGGAAAACCTGTTCTTCTTTGGGTTCACTATCAGCTGCCAAAAAGTGAAGTGTGACCTCCCAAAATGGGATCCAGTGACTCAAGTGTCAATCTCTATGGCATATTTTGCTCACATGAGACTTTGAAAAAAAATCCACTTGAAAATAGTGTCCATCTTTTGACCACTAAAACACCTTGAGGATGGTATACTTTGTGTGGGTGGGCATCATTTTATGTAATCATAGTGGTCCTGAGAAGTAATGTATGATTGTCATGTTTGTAAATTAAGTCAAATTAGGAATACATCACAGAGTTTGCTAGTTAAAGGAACTTTATGGTGAGTAGAATCATAGAAAGATGGGGTTTAAAGCAGGAAAGAATCATCTAGCCTAGCACTTTTATATTTATGATTTCTATGGGAGCCAATAAAGGAGTAGTGGTCTCTGGAATTAAATCCTAGGCCAGATTTCTACAGAATGGACAGGGCATGAAGGTAAATCTGGTTGGTTCTCTGGAAGTTATCTTACTGTTTCACAAGTTTTCAGAGCCCTCCCTGACCTTCCCTTGCCTCCTACCACTGAATAGCTAGAAGGATAATGGAAAACCAGCGTGGAATTGACTTTTTGGTCTGTTTTAATTTGATGTCATTATATAACCATTGTTATAGACTTGCTTAAGACAGTGATGAGAAGATGGGTCACCTTTAAGGTCTTTTTTAACCTTTTAACCCTTTCTTAGTTCAAGTTCCATATAGTCTGTCTCTGAGCTATCTTTCCAGGCTTATCTCCCTTTATTCCTCCATGACCCCATGTTCCAGCTTACATTAGAATCCTCACTTGCCCCTGAATATCCTTTGGGCCTAACTTTGCATCTGTACTTATGCTATTCCTCCTACCTAGATTGCCCCTTATACCACCCCCAGCTATACAAATCCTATCCAGCTTAAGATGAGGAGTAAAAGAGGTGTGAGTTCCAGTCCTAGCTCTGCCATCAACTGGCTGTATCACCTGGGCATGTTCCTTCCTCTCTCTGGACCTTAGTTTCCTCATTTGTTAAATAAGGTTTAACTAGATCAGTGGTCCCCAGCTCATGGTTCATGGATGCCTTGGTTGGGAGTGGGAGGAGCAGTTGTGGACCATGGAATATGTGCACTAAATATTGTCATATTGTTCTTTCTTTAGCTCTAACAGGTACTTGGGAGCTTCTTAAGGTCAGGGGCAGTTTTTCATTATTCTTCTGTATACCCAGGCCCCAGCATAGAGCCTGGCACACAGTAGGCACTTAATAAATGCTTATTGAATTGAATTAAAGCATTTGTTGCTTTATGCAATTCAATTGGTGTGTTCCTGAAAAGTTTTTTGTAAATGGCATGTATATAAATTGAATTGTATAGACTGGAGAAGTTGTTCTTTAGAGAATCCTTTTGGTGACTCCTTTAATAAACTGAATGACTCCTTAGTTCTGCTTTGTAAGTTTGGAATTTAGGATACTGGATATTCATAACAGGACACACCTTTATAGTTGGATGATCTGATAGATTGTTTTGATATTGTATAGATATAGTCTTAAGATTTAAGTCAAGCATTACTCCCTATGCTCTGTGTGGTTCAGCCAAACTGGCCTCTTTGCTGTTACTCACATACGCTATGTCATCACCTATCTCTGTGCTCTTCCACTGGCTGACTCCTTTGCTTGGACTGTACTCCCATTTCACCTCCATCTCTTCAAATCTGTCATTTCCATCCAAACTCTTCCAAACAGTCAAGAGACATTTTATAAATGGTGTCTTTACTGATCCCTTGCCCCCATGTTGCTAATGTCCTTCCCCTCCAAATTACCTTATTTGTATTTTTTATATATTTTGTTTATGTACATGTTGTCTCCTTTGATCAGATGCAAGCTCCTTGAGGTCAGGGAGTGTTTCACTTGTGTATGTGTATTCTTGGCACCTATCACAGTGCCTGGCACATTGTAGGCACTTGATAAATGCTGATAGGTTGATCAAAGTTGGTGTACTCACGGTGATCTCACGTTCTCGTTGTTCCAGCCATGTTTGGATGAACTTTGGCTTAGCTTTTCTCTGCTGCTCCCTGGGTCCCATTTGTCCCAAGGACCAGCCTAGCCAGCAATGTTTAGAGAGAAGCTCATTCCCTGGTTGAGGAAATGAGGGATTATGTAGTAAATGTTACTCTTTATTTTGCAAGAGAAATCAGGCTAATGAAAAGCTAGAGAATGTTGGGAGAAGTGGGTAGAATTTGGAAACATGGGACACGAGAGGAAAAGATGTCAAACAGTAGCTGGAGGTATTAATTTGAGTTCAGTTCTGCATACCTATCATAAAATCTACCCTCAGCTCACAGCTAGTCTCCCATTAAAGCTATTGATGGACCATCAGGGAGAAAACAAGAGCAGATATCTAAAGACTTGAGCCTCTGACTGATAGCTTGTGCCCACAACCATGGGCAGACTTGTCTATTGCCGAGTCTAGGGATTGCTGCACATTGTCTCTCTTTGATGGGCCACAGCTGCCCTATGACATGATGAACATGATAGACACATGCCTCCGGTAACCATGTGGTCTACAATAGTGACTTCTCTGCTCTTCATTTTCTTTTTTATTATGAAGTTATATGAAACACATATACATGGTAAAAACCCCAAAATTTCCACATTGGTTCTGTCTGAAAATGTATATCTTATTCTGTACCCTGAATCCATGCTCTCTCTGTCAAGAAGTGAATAGCCTGCTTTATCATCAGCCTTCTAGAGTCATAACTGCTCATTGCATTCATCAGAGTTCTCAAGTCTTTCATAATTGCTTTTTTAATAATGATAATGATGCTTAATCATCAATAAACCTGAACATCCCGATATTCCAAGAACAAAGAAGATAGTATATGAAACTATGAATTTTTAATGGACTATTTGTGTTTTAAAAGTATGTATCAAATTTAACATAATAATAGCAAAACTGCCTGGTTTGTGTCTCCTTCAGGAATCTTTTTGTCTTCTTTAGACCAACTCATTGAGACCATCTACAAAGGCACAGAAAGGATGCAAATTATGTCTGTGGAGGAGGCAAGTGTAAACATGCTAAGAAATTAGTTTCTTGAAGTTTTGATCAATTAAAGGGAATTTGGATAAAGCTGAAGTGAGTGGCTCAGTGAAATTATTTTTTAGATTTTGTAGAGTTTCCATTTTTGATCACATTACCAGCTATTCTATCAACAAGAGCTGATTTTCCCCAGCCCTCTATTTAATTTACACATGCAACTTCCTCATTGCTGGCCCATGCTATCTTGAGTGATGCTCGGGCATGTCTGTATAAATCACAAACTTTGGCATTATCAATTACCCATAAAATACAGGCTGCAACTTGCCTAGAAGTGAAGCCGTGACAAATCTGAATCAGTTTGGCCATTTGCTATTTGCTATGTTAAGTTATTGGGAATGCCAACATTATGTCTGGGTGTCTCTAAGGTCATTCCTTATGAGGTACAAAATCATTGTACAAATCTGAAAGTATAGTGCAGAAATTGCTCATGTTCTTTGAGAAGGAGCCATTTTTAGGAATAAATCGTCTTTTCAACCTAGTTTGAGGTGGAGGGACTCTTTACTGTCCACAGGTAGGTGGAGAATAGTGAAGAGAGAATAGGAGCCTTTCCCCCTCTGCGAACTCTTAGCCTGGTGTTGATTGATGAATCATTCATATATTTTCATACAGCCAAGGTTCACACTAAAAGTTCACCACTAAAAGTTGAAAAAAAAACAATGGAAGGACTGTTTCTTGAGTATCTATATTATAGAAAGGGCCTAACAAGATTCTTTTTTTTTTTTATTACAAAGAAATTTTAATAGAAAGTAACTGGTACTGGGCAAAATAAAGAACAAATAAAGAGAAACATGACATGAAGTTAAATCCACATAAAAAGAGTTAGTAAAACACCTATAGAAAATTTAAAAAGGGAATAAAGTATTTTTTATTTAAAATTTAGATCCAAATATCACAATATATACCATATTAAATTCAGGATGAAGTATAGACAAAAAAAACCCTACAATAATACATAGAGAATGGGCATAATAATAAATTTCTTTAAAATGTACAGAAGAGATACACATTTAGTTACCAAACCAAAAAAAGTAATTATAGGTAGATATTCTAGTTTGCTTAAATATGAAAAACCTCTAGACAGAAAAACAATAAAATAGAAACAAAAAATAAACTGGGGAAAATATGGAAAATATACAGGTAAAAGTAGAATATCTAAGAATTTTTCTAAAATAAGATTATTTATCCTTTTGGTTTTTCTGTAACAGTCATTTCTGGATATTTCTCTGCTCTGCTTCCTTCAACCTGAGAATTAAACCTTTTTGAAACAAATAGTGGAAGTTAATAAAATAGGACAACACAGGTACAGTGTCTAGCAATGTCTGCAAACTTCTAAATCCATGGTCAGCTCCCTCTCTGATGCTTATCTTTTCTAAGACCAAGATTTGTTTGAACAACTACTTAGAATTTAGTTGTCTTTTAGTATTCTATTTACATTGTTGGGTTCAATCTGTTCTCTTGTATTACTGTTGTGATCAATCTGTATGTTCTCTTGATACTTTTCCTTCTGCAGGAGTTCATATAGATCTTTCTAAGATTCTCTGAATACATTTGTCATTTCTCATTGCACAGTAACATTCCATTATGTTAAACCAGAGTTTGTTCAGCCAGTCCCCCACTCATGGGTACCAACTTTGTTTCCGTTTCTTTGCTATCATTAAAAGTGCTCTTATTAACGTTTTTTGCATATATGAAGCCTTTCTTCTGTCTTTGACCTCCACTGGTAAATGTTCAGCAGAAAGATTGGTGGGGAGGGCTCAGGGTCCAGCCGCAGCCGCTCACGCCCTCCGCCCCCTCTGCTCTCCTCGCTGGGGTGAGGCCTGGGTCCCGACCAGCCAGACCTTGTCCCCCAGACGGAGGAGGGTCCCCCTGGAGACGCTGACCCTGCACCAGCTGCAGCTCCAGCTCCAGACCCGCCCTGGGCCGGGCTCCCTCCATCGGGGGGTCATCGAGGCGGGCCGGGAAGGGGCTGCGGACGCCATCGGGCGCCCCTTCTCATCGTACAGAGGAGGCAGCTGAGGTCCAGAGAGGGTATTGGCCGACTCGGGGTCACACAGCATCAGGGCCGGAGTCAACCCCCCTAACAAGATTCTTACACAAAGAACTTACATTCTATTGGGGTTGGGTGTGTGGGTACCTAGAAAATTCAGTATAGATATATACGAAGTAATTTCTGGGAGAAGGGTACCAGCAACTGGGAGGGTAAAAAGAGTCTTCTTGTAGGAGGTGGTACTTTAGCTGAGCTCTGAAGGAAGCTAGAGATTCTCTGAAGGAAAAAGAGGGAAAGGAATAAGTATTTCTGTAGTGCCTACTATGTACCAGGCACTGCGCCAACCACTTTTTACAGACGTGATCTGAGATGATACCTCTATGACATGGCAGTGAGGAGAGAGAAGTGGGAAGGCAGTCTCTGGAAAGGTATGGAGATGGGTTGTGGGAGAGGATGTGTAAGAAGGCCATTTTGACTGGATGGTAGTGAGAATCATCAACTGACATTTGAATATTAAGACTGGAAAGACAGTCTGGAGCCAGACTACAAAGGGCTTTAAAAGCCAACTGTGGGAATTTGCATTTTATAGTAGAAAAGAGGTCATTTTTATTATTGTTGCTTTTGTTATTGTGGACTCAGGTCTGTGCAGACACCATTCAGATAGGCCGAATGACTTTGCAAAAGATATCATTTCAATTAAAAGTCAACTAAAATTTCATCGTAGAGGCAAGAAGAGCCATTGGAGTTTATTAAAGAGTGACCTTGATCAGATCTGTGCTTTAGAAATGTCCACTTGGCAGCTATGTGGATGGTGTGTTGGAGTGCAGAAAGGTGGAAGGCAGGGAGACCAATTAGGAGTCTCTTTCTATGCCCCAGGTGAAAGGTGTTGAAGGCCTGAACTAGAATGGAGGCCCTGTGTGTGTGGAAAGAAAGGAATGACTGAGAAATAAGTTATGGGAGGGTAATTTGCTAGATCTGGCAACTGATTGTTGTTTCCACTATGAATGTAAGCTCTTGAGGTTAGAGTCTGTTTTTGCTTTTTCTTTGTATCCCCAGTGCCTAGCACTGTGCCTGCCACATAGTAAATATTTAATTAATTGATTAGATAAGGAGTGAGGAGGAGGGTAAGGGGAGGGGCAAGAGTAAAAGGTGATTCTGAAAGATGTGAACCTGGATGGCTGGAAGCATTGTGGGGGTTTCCCCATAAATGGGTAAGTCCAGAAGAGGAGAAAATTTGAGGGAAAAGATGATGAGTTCAGTTTTGGTCATATTGAGTTGATGTGGGGCCTGGTGTGCAGGAGAGAAATAGAATGCTTCCAAGGTGACAAGATTCTTGATGCTCTCTTGTGTGAGTCTCTGACCAACCCTGGGAAGTAGGTCGCCTCCTTTTGCATATGAGAAAATTGAGACTAGACAAGCTGAAGTGACTCACCCACAGGCATAGAGCTAAGTAGTAGTGGCAGAAGTAGATGTGGAGCTCGGGCTTTACTGACTACGAGTCCAGTGTTTAAGCAGCTATCTGTCCTAATTCTGTTTTGATATTGGAAGGAGAGTCCCTAGAAAGCCCCGAGGAACAGGAGGGGGTCATTTCTCCAATATTTTTTAGCTTTCCTTCTGTAATAAGCAGGTTGGGTTGTTATGGTCCAGAGGGGATGAGTCTGGTGCAAAATGAGCACAGGTTATGAGCAGTGGGTAATAAATTGCCTCTGAGGATTTGAGAGAAATGCAATAAGATCAGAAAAGGATGAAATATGAAGTGTGTATCGAGCTGCTTTCATTGACTTCTGGAGGCATGGCTTTCCTACAGAAAAAAACGGAGGCAGTGGTGAAGTCAGTGTTTGAGGGGAGCTACATTAAGCTTGCCAGGAGACTTGAGAAGTCCCAAGAACCGCCATTTCACCAAAGCAGGCAGATTGGTGTTGAGTCACTTTGAGTTGTTAATCTTATTATTCTTGAGAACTCATTCTCTTGAAGAGGAACAAAATATCTGCAGCCTCCATTGTCAACTGTTCCTGGTGAGGTGTTGACTTTTTCCTCGTTTTCCTTTTTCCTTGGTTTCTAGGGTTCTGTGAAAAGGACATTAAAAAAAATTAGATGTATCCTTACCTCCCCACCACCTTCCCCATTTTTCCTGAATGATGGACTTGTTCTTGAAATCAGTCAGCAAGAGTTATTAATGCTATCAGTGGACAGAGGTGAATGACTGGTAGTTAGGGCTTGACCTACTCTAAAAATCGATTTGTTACTGGGAGACTGTGGTTAAATCTGTTTCAGTGTCTTCTCTTCAGCTCTGTATTTCAGGTCTTAGCAAGAGGGTAGGATCTAGAAATAATAAAGGGTGTTACTAAGTAGAAAACTCATCTAAGGCTATCTCTTGAAGGTAGGGAAATGTATTTGTTTCATTTTATAGGATATCTGACAAAGAACAAGCCCAACACTTGAATATAGGATTTATTTAAGGAAGTCTTTTTTTTTTTTTGCTTTTTGGAGGGCAATTGGGGTTAAGTAACTTGCCCAAGGTCACAAGGGTAGGTTTTTGTTTGTGTGTGTGTGTGTGTGTGTGTGTGTGTGTGTGTGTGTGTGTGTTAAGTATCTGAGGCAGGATCTGAACTCAGGTCCTTCTGACTCCAGGGCCGACTCTCTGCGCCACCTAGCTGCCCCTTATTTAAGGAAGTCTTAAGGAATAAGGAAGCCATTCTCTGCAAGAGGAGTGACCCAGAATTTAGAGTGCTGGGTTTGGGATCAAGGTCTGAGTTCAAATTAGGCCTCAGACACTAACTGGCTAACCACTTAACTCCATTTTTTCCTCAGTTGTAAAATGAGGATAATAATGGCGCCTAGCTCCCTGGATTGTTGTGAGAATCAAATGAGATAATATATGTAAAACATTTAACACAGTGCCTGGCACATAGTAGGTGCTTAATAAATGTTTCTGTCCTTTTGAATGTGTTTGAATAGCAACTCAGATGCCAGGAATCTCATTCCAGACAGACCAATGAATTGTAAGTTTTGTACTTCATGCCCTCCAAAGAACAATTTAATTGCACAAACATTTGTTGAGCAACTACTGTGTTCTAGGCACTGGAGAGAGAAAAAAAATGTCCTTGCCTTGGAGGAACTGCTTTCTGTTGGGTAGAGCAAGATCCCTTCTCTAACTACATGCCAAAGGAGTTTTTTTGGAGAACTTGGAGTTTTTTTGAAGAGCAATCTGGAAAACTGAGTTGAAAGTTGAATAATTAAAATTCAGTTACTGTGACTATTTCATATTTTTGTGTTACTCCCTGCCATTTAGTGTGCCGTGTTTTTTTTTCTTTCTGGAGGGCAATTGGGGTTAAGTAACTTGCCCAAGGTCACACAGCTAGGTTTTTGTTTTGTGTGTGTGTTAAGTGTCTGAGGCCGGATCTGAACTCAGGTCCTTCTGACTCCAGGGCCAGCGCTCTACTCACTGCACCACCTAGCCGCCCCTTAGTGTGCCTTATTTCTGATAAGGTGTGCATTTGTTTATGGGGCTAGATGCTGACAAAAAAATAAAGGTCTCCTGGTTGCTTTGATATTGCACTCACTCATGTCTTCCCCAGAATGAGTTTAGTGAAGAAGTTTAGGATTCCAAATGTATAGACAAAGATCAAAATGCTGCGGAATGGAGCCACTTACGTCCTGAAGGCAGAGCTAACTTGTTCAAATGTCTCCTCCAGATTTTTCCTTCCTGGAGATGAAGGATAAAAATAATCATACCATCAGACATTCTTGTTTAACGATGTCATTGTCACTTTATAGTTGAGTGGATTTGCGAATGACAGTATGGAGGCTATAGGAATTTATTCCAAAGCTTGGTGAGTAGGACAGAGCTTTAAAGTAACGAGGCTAGTTGTCTCCCTCCCTCAGGAGAATTCTTCCCTTTTTGAAGACTAACAGGAGTCAGTTGCTGCATTTTCCAGTCCTGGTCTCAAAAAAGGGGAAACAGGAAAGGAGAGAGACTCTGGAAAATTTCTGGTAGAAGACTGACTAAACTTTTATATTGCTTTCAGGAAGATATTTTCAACTTTTTTTGCTGTTAAATGTAACACATAAAACCAGGAAAAAGGAAATTAAAGCACCATTAGTCTCCTGAGACAGATGATTATTACATTAAAGCTAACTATAAAAATTGGAACCAATCACTCCCTCCAAAAAAGAAATGCTTCCTCTAAAGCAAGTAAGACCAAGGAATTCTGCTACTTTGTCCCCACTGCTTAAAAGTCCCAGAGGAGGGAAGAGGTGAATTGAAGTGGTGACCTCAAAGATGAAACTCTCTAAGGAGACTAGTACTATCAAATGTCATCGAGATAAATAAGGACCCTGACTCCCAGTATCTTAAATAGCTAGACTATTGATTAAAGAATCATGATGAATGAGTATAGGGCTGTGAAAGAAATCAATACTGTGAAACTTCAAAGTCAATCTTTTGACTGGACTATTGGAACAGGAACACTAGAAAATAGCACCCTAGAGAATGACTCATCTTGGGTCTGATGGATGCCTGGAAGACTTTTTGATTCTCTTAGAAGTAGTTTTTAGGAATATTTTTTTTAAAAAGTGGTACATCTGCATGTATAACTGTTCTGAATGGTTTGGGATGCCAAATGACAAGAATATATTCAATTGTGATCATCTGGCCAGATATTCAAGTTATAAATCATGAGCCTGTCTTGGAAAAGAGTTAAGCATGAATCTAGCATTTTCAGCAATCTTCAAATGCCAATTACTATGAGGTGCAGTATCAACTCCTAGGAAGAAAAATAGAGAAAAGATGGGCTGCAAAACAGAGGCTTTTACTGTAAAGCAGTCAGGGAAGAGAGAACATGAGGGGGAGGATGGGAAAACTGAATGTTGTGATGCTTCCTTTCCACTTCATAGGAGCTTTCAGGAAATGGAGAACTGAAAATAGATTCCATAGTAGCAAAGATTCCATAGGTGAATGCTGTTGGTAAAGAGTCTTAAGGAGAAAAATTATGCTGTGGTTTTTTGATGAGTCATTTGTAAAATAATCAAAACTTAGCTATATTCCCATTGTCCTGGTTTTGCTATTTACTGTCTATGGCAGAGATTCTTAATCTGGGGACCATGGATCCCAAAGGGACCCAAGGATTGCTATCAGGGGGTCTGTGAAATTGGATGGGAAAAATTTCATCTTTATTTTCATTAGCCACTGGTTTCCTTTGAAACTCTATGTATTATATGCATTTGAAAACATTTTGAGATGGGATTCATAGATTTAACCAGACTGTGAAAGGGAGTCCATGACAGAAAAAAGTTTAAGAACCTCTGACATCATAGGACTGACTATAAAAATGTCACTTAGCCTCTTTGAGTCTCAGTTTCCAAATCTGTAAAATGGTAGGTCTGGCTTGATGCTGTCCAAGGTCTCTTGCAGCTCTGGACCTGATCATCACTATTACATTCTATAATACAGGATAGAGTTGGCCTTAAAGATCTATGAAATGGCAGCTATCATGATTATCCAAAATAATCTGTCCAACTGGGCTTTAAAAAGAATTAGGTAATTTTCTTAGCAGTAATTTTATTGACTCTGTTCTGCTCAGGCAAAATTTACAAACCACTAATCTCTATTCTGAGATGAGGACTCATCCTTTCTCAGGGATTACTTAATTGACTTGTAGACTCCCAGCATCTAGAAGGAAATGATGCCGAGGATAGAGAGAGAGGGAAGAGGAGGCTTTCTAGAAGCCCTTGAGATGACCCTTTTAAGTCACAGGTTGATAGTGGGGAAGGGAATGCCTTTTAAAGACCTGCCTGACATTGATGTGATTTTGAGTCACTTGTTATAATCTTTTTAAGAATAAAACTTTTTCAATCTGGGAAAGCAAGGAATAGTTTGCTTGTCAGATTTATGGAAAGGGGAAGACTTTATCACCAAGCAAGAGTTAGAGAGCATTATAAAATGCAAAATGTATCATTTTAATTACATTAAATTGAAAAGTTTCTGCACAAACAAAGCCAATGTAACCAAGATTAAGAGGGAAATGGGAAACAATTTTTACAACCAGTGTCTCTGATAAAGGCCTCATTTCTATGATATACAGAGAATTGAGTAAAATCTATAAGAATACAAGTCATTCCCCAGTTGATAAATGGTCAAAGAATATGAACAGGCAGTTCTCAGAGGAAGAAATTAAAGGTATCTATAAGCACATGAGAAAATGCTCTAAATCACTATTGATTAGAGAAATGCAAATCAAAACAACTCTGAGGTACCACATCTCACCAGTCAGATTGGCCAAGGTGACAAAACAAGAAAATGACAAATGCTGGAGAGGATGTGGAAAAATTGGAACATTAATGCATTGTTGGTGGAGTTGTGAACTGATTCAACCATTCCGGAGAGCAATCTCGAACGATACCCAAAGGGCTATAAAAAATTTCATACCCTTTGGCCCAGCGATACCCCTTCTAGGGTTATATCCCAAAGAAACCATAGATGTGGGAGGAAGACCTATATGTACAAAAATATTTATAGCAGCTCTTTTTGTGGCTGCAAAGAATTAGAAATTAAGGGGCTGCCCATCAATTGGAGAATAGCTGAACAAGTTGTGGTATATGAATGTAATGGAATACTACTGTGCTATAAGAAATGAGGAGCAGATGGACTTCATATTTACCTGGAGAGGCTTATACAAACTGTTGCTGAGTGAGAAGAGTAGAGCCAGGAGAAATTTGTACACAATCACAGACACAACATATGCGGGACGACCATCTTTGATGGACTGAAGTCTTTCTCAGCAATGCAAGGTTATAAGACTCATGGTGGAGAGAGATGTCTCCATTCAGAGAAAGAACTAGAAAGAACAGAGTTGTAATGCAGATTGAAGCAAACTACCTGCTCTCTTTCTTTTTCTTGTTTGGTTTTGTTTCCTCTTTCCCATTGTTCATTCCATCTATTATAATCCTTTTTTATAACCTGACTAATGTCTAATGTGAATGTATTTGCAGATCCTATACTTGATTGCATGTCGCCATGAGGGGGAGGGGGAGAAAAGTTAAAACTCAAAGGATTGTGGAACTGAATATTGTAAACTAAAAGTAAACAAACAAATTAATGAAGAACAAAAATTTTTTTAAAAAGAATAAAACTTTTTAAAGAGTAGCTTTTTTATCTGGCTGTATATGTAAACATTCAGTTGATCCTAGAGACATTTAATAACAACTTTAACTGATTTATTTTCTAAGATCATCCATATAGAGCTGGAAAGGACCTTAGGCATTTCATTTTATAAAGAAACTGGAATCTGAAGTGTGGAGAAGCAAAGTGACTTGCCCAAAGTCATACTGGTAGTAGTCAGGATTTGAACCTAGGTCCTGGACTCTTTGTAATGTGTCATGCTATGGCTGCAATTAATATAGTATAATTGGCCCTTTCTGTAGAATGCACACATGTAGTATAGGAATGAGAGGAAGGTCCCAGAGAGCAAAGGATGGCTGAGGATAGCTTTAAGTACACAGAAACAGGCAGCTCATTCAGCTCGTATACCCAAATAAGTCCTACCTGCCTGTTGACTTAACTCAGCAGGGGTCAAACACATTGCACAATGCAAACAGTGCAGTGCTATCTTCTGGAAGTAAGTAGAAGCCAGATCTAGAATGCCCAGACTCCCTTCCCCTTACCTGACTTGGTTTCCCATCCTCCCATTCCTATTTGTGCTATTTTCTGGCCTCTCATACTTCTCCATCCCCACCCTCCAAGACCACAAAGAACTAATCTGATAAAACGATTGTCCCCGAGGTGGCTAGGTGGCGCAGTGAGTAGAGCGCCGGCCCTGGAGTCAGAAGGACCTGAGTTCGGATCCGGCCTCAGACACTTAACCCACACAAACAAAAACCTAGCCGTGTGACCTTGGGCAAGTTACTTAACCCCAATTGCCCTAAAGGGGCGGCTAGGTGGCGCAGTGAGTAAGAGCGTTGGTCTCGGAGTTGGGATGACCCGAGATCAAATGCGGCCTCAGAAAATGAGCACCCACACATAAATAATGACTAGCCGTGTAACCTTGAGCAAGTTACTTAACCCCAATTGCTTTAAAAAAAAAAAAAAAAACAACGATTGTCCCAAAAGGGACCATACTTCTCTGGGTTTTTTTGACAAAAACATTTTTATGCTGGAAGGAGCACACGTAGCTTGCTGATGGCTGTCTTAAGTGGATCCATTGTCTTGAACTCCCTGACCTTAGTTATACTATTAGTTCATTTAATAATCTAGGAGAGGGGACATCCCATGGAACAAGCTCAGAGTTGCCTTTCCTGCTTCTAGCTGACCACATAGGAGGGTTGGGTGCTGCTTAGGGTGACCTAGTGGCTGGAAGGACTTGTCAGGTTGGTATGATGGGAAAAGCCCTGAGGGATCAGTTCACTACTTGCCACATGACAACAATAGGTGACAGAGTGCCTCATCAATTGAAAGCAGATAGCAAAGATTCTTAACCTGGGGATTGATAGGACTGATATCAGGGGGTCTGTGAAATTGAATGAGAAAAAATTACACCTTTATTTTCACTAACTATTGGTTTCTTTTGTAACTCTATGTATTCTATGCATTTGAAAACATTCTGAAATGGGATTCATAGACTTAATTAACCAAGATGGCAGAGTAAAGCAGTGGGTCTCTCTGTCTCTCCCTTATTGACCTCAAAAAACCCAGAAAATGTTGCCTCAGGAAAAATCTTGGAACACCAGAGCCAGCATAAAGATGGTGTACAGCAGCCTTTTAGCCTGGGAGGTTTGGGAGATTAACAGGAAAGGTCCATCTCATTGTAGCAGAAGGGGAGCAGTACAGGAGGCATCTTGGCAAGCCAGCAGAAGCTCCCCCCAGCAAACCAACAGGTGATCCTGAGCCTTAGGGTGGTGGAGCAGGCAAGTGCCAATACCAGGACCCCCCTCATGTGCCTTGGCAAAGCCAGGGGAACCAGCAGACTACAGCTTGGAGAACCACTGGTGGACTGGTGTCCACCAGCAGGTGAACCTACCCATGCTCTAGTACAGCCCGGGGTGAGGAGCTGTCCTTCAGTGGCAAGACCACACCCACCCCCCCAACCAGGTGAGCATAGCCCTGGGGAAATGCACAGAAAACTCACCTAACCTCTGCACACAACAGCCATCACCACCAGTTCCAGATTAGCACCAGGTAAGCTACCAGACCCCTACAGCCTCCAGTTGCCAGCACCTGAAGCCCCAGCACACAAAGCTAGTGACCAGGCCCTGGCCCCCAGCACAAGAAGCCTGGGACAGTGCCCCCTATGCCCCAGAAGCAGAGATCAACTTTAAAAGCCAGGGAAAAGGCAAACACCATGAGCAAAAAAGCAACAAAGAAAAACACTGACCATAGAGAATTGTCATGGTGACAAGGAAGATAAAAACAAAAATTCAGAAGAGGACAACATTATCGATATACCCACACCTAAAACTTTAAAGGGGAATATGGTGTCAAACCCCATAAGCCTTCTTGGAAGAGCTCAAGAAGGATTTTAAAAGGCAAATAGGAGTAGAAGAAAAAGTGGGAAAACAAATGAGAAGTATAGGAGAGTCAGCAACTTAGAAAAGGAAGGATGAAAATTGAGTGTAGAAAACAATTCCTTTAAAATACAATGGTCAAAATGGAAAAAAGTACATTGAAGAAAGCAACTCCTTAAGTAGAATTGGCTAAATGGGAAAGGAGGTACAAAAGTTAACTGAAGAAAAGAATTCATTAAAAATTAGAATTGAGCAAGTGGAAGCTAATAACTGAGACAATGAGAATCAGTCAAAATCAAAAGAATGAAAGAATAGAAGGAAACATAAAATATTTCACTGGAAAAACAACTGATCTGGAAAATAGATCTAGGAGAGATAATTTAAGAATTTTTGGTTTACCTGAAAGTCATGATCGAGAAAAGAGCCTGGACAGCACCTTTCAAGAAATCATCAAGGAAACTGCCCTGAAGTCTCTAGAATTAGAGGGTAAATTAGTCATCCAAAGAATCGACTGATCACCTCCTGAAAGAGATCCCAAATTGAAAACACCAGGGAATATTGTATCCAAATTCAAGAATTATTAGGTCAAGGAGAAATTACTGTAAGCAGTCAGAAAGAAACAATTTAAATATCATGCAATGGCAGTCAGGATTATGCAGGACCTTGTAGCTTCTACATTAAAAAATCAAAGGGCTTGGAATATGATCTTTGTAAAAAGGAGCTTGAATTGCAACCAAGGATCAACTACTTAATCAAATTTAGCATAATCTTTCAGGGGGAGGAGATGGATATTCAATGAAATAAGGGACTTCCAAATCTTCCTGATGGAAAAGACCAGGGCTAAATTGAAAATTTTATCTTTAAATACAGGACTCAAGAGAGGCATATAAAGGAAAACAGGAAAGAAAAAAAACATGTTATTCAATAAGGGCAAACTGTTTACATACCTACATGGGAAGATGACACTTGTAACTTTTGAGAACTGTATCTTTATTACCACATTTAGAAGGGATATACATAGAGAGTGTGGGTATAAATTCACTTTGATGTGATGATAAAAAATCTCCTGGGCTCCTGGCTCAGAAGAAGCTCCACCATCACAAGTTCTCAGGAAATTCTGGCTCAGTTCTCCATTCTCTCTTCTGTAACTGCTCTGCCACCAGATGCTGGTCCCGAGAAATTCTGACCGTGCCTCTCTGGGGCTTTTCTTATATACATAGCATTAGCTGCTTCCTGTTTCAGCCAACCCCTTCCTGTTACATGAGTAACAGGAGTCAGGAGTTCATACCTTCTGTTTCCCCAACAGAGGCTTGATCAGTTACTAAATGCTAAGTACCTGCTACCTTTGCCAACACAAAGGGATCTTCAAATTCCAATTACATTACCATTACACAGGGTATAAGTGGACTCTGATTAAAGGAGTTGAGGGGATGGGGGGAGAATGCTCTTTACTTGAACCCTGCTGTCAGGATGTATTTAGACTTGGCTTTGTGAATTTGAGAAGTCTGGTAGTTTGGGTCCTATCTGGATGTAGTTGATTGGCAGCAGGGGTAACTTCTGTGTTAGAGAGGATGGCCACCAGCAAGAATATGGGTACAAGCCTGGCCATTTTACCAGCAGTTATGAGTCAGAACTTGTTTGGACAGTGAAGAGCTGAGGTGAAATGTAAAACTCCTAATTAATAGTCTTGCAAACTGGTTTGTGTTCTCTTAAGGTTTAAGTATTAGCCTCCTGAGAGATTTTAACAGTAGTCATAATTTTTGATTAATGAAGCCTAGTAAGATATCTTGAGGTTTATGGAGTAGATTTCTTTTTTATGGACCATGCCTTACACCCAAATCATTCTGGCTCTCATTGATTGGCCAAGAATAGGTCCCAAGTGAAACATCACTTGGTCATTGTTCGGATTGTGCTGGCTCAGAGTGAATGTAAATAGCAATTGTTTCTATTTTTGTCAGAAACTCTGAGGGTCTTCCCCTCCCAGACTGATATTATTATTATTATTATTATTATTATTATTATTATTATTATTAACAAGGTAAAAAAGGTCATTCTTTGCATCATTTTTACCTAGCCATAATCACTGAATGGGCATTGCCTCAGACTGAGACCTAGGAGAGG
Source organism: Gymnobelideus leadbeateri (assembly GCA_011680675.1). Taxonomy (NCBI): domain Eukaryota; kingdom Metazoa; phylum Chordata; class Mammalia; order Diprotodontia; family Petauridae; genus Gymnobelideus; species Gymnobelideus leadbeateri. The sequence goes on from WOXC01010459.1 coordinate 30,004, forward strand.
CCTTAGCTTAAAAAGGCCAATCTCACTATATCAGGGCCATTTCCAGTCTTCCTGATCTATACCTCAGGGACCCAGATATCTCTGGAGGAGAAAGTGAGGCTGGTGACTTTGCACAGCCCTCCCTCACTTAAATCCAATTCACTTTTGAGTCATGATATTTTCTTCCTTTCGTCCTCTTCAAGAATGAAGGACAAACGGAGCTGCTAGGTGGCACAGTGAGTAAGAGCACCTGGCCCCTGAGTCGGGAGGACCCGGGATTGGTTCTGGCCTCAGAAAATTAGCACACACATAAATAACTAGCGGTGTAACCTTGAGCAAGTCACTTAACCCCAATTAAAAAAAAGAATAAAGGACAAACAACAACAATAAAGTGATACTAAATCCTGTTTTAAGTCATTCTATTAATGCACCTGGAATCTTTTATGTTTCACATTTCTTTTGTGTGCAGGAATAAATGATGTGAGCCATAACCTAAACTATATATAAAATCATCCCCAAGCCACTGGGTGAGGACTTAATGAACTGTAGAGTATAAGAGCAGGGAGCCTAGCCCCTCTTCCCATTAGCAGGCAGATGCCCCAGAACTGACTCTGGTCCAGACCACATGCCTGAGTCCAGAGTGGGGAGGGACCCAGTGAGAATACTGAGAGGCTAAAGAGTATCTGGGGGTCCAACAGCAGTTCTTCAAGGTTTGAGTGAAGACATACTTGATAATTAGTGCACAGGTGAACTTCCAACAATTGTAAGAAGGCACCTTAGGGATAAAAGAGCAAAGCTCTGCTGTATCTTTGTGAGTGAATAAATCCTGTGAAAACATTTCCATGTACTCGGTGGGAGGGAACAGGTCCCGGGGTCCAGGTGGCCTGCTTCAGAGGCCTTGTGGGTTGAGCCTGAGCCTGACACACAGCTGTCCCCACTCAGGACCAGAAGTAATGTTACTTGCCCTCACATGGTTTGCTTTCCCCTATGTCTCTTGCTCTTATCTCTTCCAATTGCAGTGTGGTTTGAGAAGGGAGGTCCCCTTCTCAAAAGAGGAGGAGCAAATGGAACAGTGGGAGAAAGAAGGCACCCAGGCATGGGTTATGTTTCAGGGGCTTCCTTTCCCTTAGCCCCTCTTAAAGGGTTACAGCTCTAAAGTGCTCTGCACAGTGCCTGACGAAGAGAAAGTGATCTAGAAATATAGTCGTCATCCCCATGGCTGAAGGCGCGAGGTGACTGCTGTTCTCAGGCCTGGTACAAAGTTATGCAGAACTCACTGACTGAGCTTTCCCCCAAATCTGGTAGTGTGTTTATAAAGAGTGAAAAGAAAAGGCCAAAAAAAGTCACTCCATTAGAAGTGCTAAATGAGGATCATAATGAGATCTCCAAAGTCTTGCCAAGTGAATTTAATCACTTTCTGATCCCAGCAGCCACACAATTCAACTTTCTTAGCATAATTAAGCAAGTGACAATGAGGATACTATTCTAAGACATGGTAATGAGATGCTGTGGGGCCTGAATTCAGCTGGAGGGGAATTCCGATTAAATATTTATTAGCTCTGCAGCTTCTCTAATAGCTAGAAAAAATAGAAAAGGAAATTTAGTTAAGTAAGGTCCTTTTCCTCTGAAAATGAGAATAAGGCTCCCTCTTGGTTGTGGCTGGAGGGCTTTGTTCAGCTGTAATAAAAATCATAGTTTAGGCTGAGCAAGGCCAGAGGTGCCCAGGTTATACAAGGGAATGAAAATGGAAGGAGAGTCGGATACTTATCTCAGTGGCTGGGCAACATTTTAGGAAATCCAACTACCTTCAGTTGCCAAGTTGTGGCCATTCTGACTCCGCAACATCCCTCCCATTTGTTTCCTCCTCTTCACTCACACTCCTACCACCCTAACTGAGGTCATTGTCGCCTCTGGGCCTAGGCTATTGCAGGGGTATCCTACTTGTTCTGGTTTCTAGACTCTCTACTCTCTCCTCCCACACAGCTGCCCAGTTGATATTTCTAAGGCTGGGCATGTTCTTCCTCATGCTCGAGAAGCTGCAGTGGCTGTCCCCTCAAGGAGAAAATGCAGACTCTTTTCATTATGTAGAAGCCTTTCCCAAAAATGATCCAACCATTGTTTAAGGCTGTGTAAGGTCCCAGATCCTTGTTTGGCAGCATTAATTCAGTGCCCCCATCCACTTTTTAGAGGGTATAATTCAGTTCCTATTTATTAAGTGCCTACTATGCGCAAGATTCCGTGGTAGATGCTGGTGATATAACAGATTGTCATCTCATCCCTGAAGCTCCTTGACATGGCCAATCCAGCACTGGAGAGGCTATAATTTGGTTTGTGTTTATTAAGTGTCAGCTGTCTGTAAGATGTAGTTTGCCATCTAACCACACCTTCTTGTACTGTCCATCTATTATCCATGTTCTCCCTTTGATCCTCTGAAGGGAGTCCAACTGACATGCCAGGGTCCTTCTAGTTGACTTGACCTCAAGGAGCTTGCATTCTTATCCGTATGAGATGTGGCATACATAGATAAATATGATACAAGATGATGTCCCCTGGGGTCAGAGGTAGGACCTAGATGGGAAAATGGAGGAGAAAGCAAACAAGTTTAGCTGGGAGTGGGTGGAAATGGGTTGTATAAGAGCTGTGTTTTGAAGAGAAGAGTTCTGATGAAGAGAGAGTGAATGACAGGCATAGAAATTAGGAGACCACATGTGCAATTTTGGGAACAGTCCAGTTTACTTGGAATTTAGTGTGTATATATATGAAATGAATTAGCTCAGCATAGTGGATAGAGAGATGGCTCTAAAGTCAGGAGGGCCTAGGTTCAAGTCCACCTCAGACATAGATTGGCTCTGTAGTGAAAATGCTTAACTTCTCAGTGCTCCAGGCAAGGAGGGACTAATGTGCCTGGAGAGGGGAACTTCCTCACCCAGGAGTTTCCTATAACAGTCAAGTCATGGTTCCAATAAAAAAAGAAAGAAAACAGGCTAGATTAGGGCCAGATCAGTTGAGGCTTTTAATTCCAGGCTGAAGAGGTTAGAAATGATCCTAGATTCAATGGGATGCCAAACTTTATGAGCAGAGGAATAATATGATTGGACCTGTGTCCACCTTATTTTGGCCATTGCATGAAGGATGGATTGTTGATGGGAGAGACTAGAGGCAGGAAGACCAGAGAGAAGACTTTTCTGGTGACCAAAGCAGAGAGTATGATAACAGTGGGAGTGGATGGCTAATTTGAAATGGCCTCTTATTTTCTCTTCCCTTCCTGCTTGGCCCCATTTTCACTCAGTTTTCTCACTTGTGTTCTTTCCTTGTTCTCTTTACCTTCACCCTACCCTCTCATCCATTCTTCATCCTCCCAAATGCCCTAATTTGAAAGCCAGGATGGAGAGGTAAAACCTGGAAAAATTTTTAGACTTTTTTCCCTCTGGGAGTTTTTATCTTTTTTTTTCCCCAGAAAAAATGTAAACCTATTGGATCATTCCTTCATTTCTTCATTTTTTAAAAAGACTATTTGAATAGAATGTTAGGAGACATTCTTTATTATTCCCTTCAGATGATTTAGGAGACCTTTTTCTAAGGCAAGTTGTGTTGCTGATTCTGATTGACAGAATATGGTCTGGGCTTGGAATTACAAGAAACCTGGGTTTGAATTTTGTCTCCAGCCTCCTGTTTGTTCATCACCTCCCTTTGATTCAGTTTCCTCACCAGCAAAATGGAAATGAATGTTTGAATGGAGCATTGTGTATAAAGGACTATAGAAATGCCAGCTATTATTATAATTATGTAGCAGGAAGTTTTACATGAAAACTGATGTTCAGGACCAGTTTATCCTAATTCTTATACACTGTAGAGAAGCGATAGAAGACAATTAATTATGAGATAGAAGGATGAGGGCATTTCTGTGCAGTCATAGGAGAAGAAAGAAAGAAAGACTCATGGCTTCTTTTACTTGTGGCCTTCTTAACCACTTTGGTTTGGATTGTCTTCTCTTGATTAGGCCTCAGTGTCTTCCCAGTAGAGCAATAATGTCCCATCAGTCACTGTAGAGATGAAGAAACCGGAGCCTGTTACCTCTTCCTTCTCTTTACACCAAATCAAGACATAAATTACCCCTAAAAGGTAAAGAAGCTTGTCTCCATTTTGGCAAACCCCTAATTTTTGTAAGTCTACAAAGATGAGAAAAATGAAACATCAGGAGGAGGAGTGCTTGTTGATAGTAAAAGTTCAAAAAGGTGGGGGGGAACTAAGGAAAAGTAATATGTGGCAAAACATTGTATTTCATTTCTCTGGGATATATCAATTTTCTTGTTTTCTCTAAGCTTCTCTTGTGGAAATAGTGCTTTCTTGGTAGGATTGATGTGATGGAAGATATTAAGTTCCAAGAAAACACTAACTTTCTTTATTTTGCTAAATTTCATTTTCTCCTTTTCTCAGACTGTTATTGCTTATAATCTGACAGGCATGAAGACGTGCTAGATTTTTCAAATTATAGCTGATGTTTCCATGGAGAATAAAGGCTTACAAAGCACTTTATCTGCATGATCTCCTTGAGCCTTAAAAGAAGTATTATTGTCCCCATTTTTCAGATGAGGAAGCTGAGGCCTAGAGAGGTTATAGGATATCATGGAACTAGATAGAGCTGAACAAACCCCGCAGGCCATCTCTTTCATCCTTTTAATTTTCAGATGAAGAAACGGAGGCCCAGGGAGGTGTGACCTGCCCACGGTTATACAGGAAACATCAGAGGTAAGAACTGAACTCATGTTTCTCTGGACTCTGTGCACAATACACAACCATATTCCTTAAAGTAAAACAGCTTGTAGGTCCATTTATAACAAAAATAAAACATTTAAAAGTGAATTCAGTTAGGAAATTTGTAATTGTTTCCTGAATAAGTTAGATATTTTAACATGCTAACAATAACTTTATGAGAAACTCAATTATATAAAGTATATCTTGTGTTTTTAACTGCAAAAGTAACTTTCAATCTATCTTTAAGGAGGAGAGAGGAGGGTAAGTAGCAAGGGTACGACATTTGGAACCAGAGTTATTTGTGGCCTGTGTAATTCTGGGTAAATCATTGTCTGGACCAAATTGTTCCCACGTACAAAAAAGGGAATTAGAAAATTTTTAAGGGTTCTTCTATCTCTAATATTTTATTTTAAGTAGTGTACATGTTTCAGTTTTTCTCCAAATTGCAGTCTGTACCTTCTCCCTCCCTAAACAATAGTCCCAACAATACAACCTAACACAAAGATGTTTTCCCCTGACTTCAGCATTCTGGGAAAATTTTATGTTTTCAAGCAAGCTTGATCTTAAGGGCATGGTTGATGTGGGGACATTTAGAGAGGGATATTTAAAAATAATCATTCTCCCCCTCCCACCTCCTGCCTAGCCACCTCTCCTGTATTCTACAAGATTATAAAGCATCATTTGTCCATGAAAAGGTCACAGGTGAACATAGAGTTGGGGAGGATGAATATGATAAACTTAGTGCAGACAGCCACCAGGTCCATTTCTGACTTGGTCAAAGGACCGCAAAGTCCATAGGAAAGGGTAAACAATTTGAAGGGGCTTGTAGGATAAGTCTAGATCTGGAAGGGATCTTACAGGTAATCTAGGCCAACATCCTGTGCTTATTCTCCAGAGGTGAAGTGACTTATCCCAGGTCACATAGCTAGAAAGTAGCTGAGGCAGGATTCAAATGCAAGTCCCTGACTCTGTTCTTTCTATTAGATAGATGCAATGATGAAACTATTATAATCTATATTTATAAACATTTTTAATGTTTTGTTATGGCAGGGACATAAACTCTGTTAGAAATGCTTTGTATTAATATTTCAAGCAATAGCACATATAAAGCTGTTTAGGCAGAAGCATTTAAAACATAGCAAAGTGGGAAATGATTCTCTTTGGGTTTATAAAGACAGCCAGAGAAATCCTCATCCACTCTAGTGGCTTGCCTCATTTTCCTTCCCCATGTCCTCTTTGGAATATGCAGACTGGAGAAGGGGCAAGGTAGACTTTCTCTACCTTGATACCGTCAGTCAGTCTGTGGATCAACATGTATTAAGGGCCTGCTTTGTGACAAGTACTATCTATGCTGAGCACTTTCAGACCTGGTAGTAGAGACTGATAGAGGCCACAACTGCTCCCAAGCTGGTAAAAGTAGACATTAAATTAGATTCATTTTAACTCACAAGAGGGGCCAGCTAGGTGGTGCAATGGGCAGAGTTCTGGGCCTGGAGTCAGCAAGACCTGAGTTCAAATTTGACTTCAGATATTTACTAGCTGTGTGATCCTGGGCAACTCACTTCAGTCTGCCTTAGTTTCTTAATCTGTAAAATGATCTGAAGAAGTAAATGACAAACTATCACAGTATCTTTGCCAAGAAAACCCCAAATGGGGTCATGAAGAGTCAGAAATGACTGAACAACAATAACTCACAGAACAGAGAATTCTAATCTCTCAGGCTTAGAGTAGCTTAACGTGGAATTGAAGATTACTCTGTCATTGTTACCTCCTGGAAAGAGAATACCTGCATTTGACTAGGAGTTTTTAATTCTTAAAATCCTAGGATTTAGAGCTGTGAGGGTTTTTGTAGTCTGACCTCATTGTTTTACAGATGAAGAAACTGAGGTCAGAGAAGCTAAGTGACTTGCCTGAGGTCATGAAGGTGACAGAGCCAGCACCGTTGTCCTGTTTCCAAACAGATGCTCAAAATCAGTCATGTCTCTTGACCATTCTGAAAGCATGCTTAAGTAAATGATATCATGGAATAGAGTTTGGATCCCTAACAAAATAACTCAGGGTATGCTCTAAGAGGTAGGTGAGTGAGGGGAGAAAGGGGTGAGGAAGGGAGCCATCTTTATAATATATCCGTGTGTCCTTTGGCAGTGCCAGTAGGTCAATGGAAGAGTTCATAGAGATCAGATTTCTGTTACTTAAAAATGAACTTGGGTTTGGCTCATGTCTAGGATCTCCCTCAAAAGAGGGAGGACTGGCCTCTGAGGTGCCTTCTAACTCTAGAGCATGGGTGGGAACATGCAGCCACAAGGCCACATGTGGCCTTCTAGGTCCTTGGGTATAGCCTTTTGACTGAAGCCAAGTTTTACAGAACAAATCCTTTTATTAAAGGGATTTGTTCTGTGAAGTTTGGATTCAGTCAGAGGACCTCACTTGAGGACCTAGAGGTCCTGGAATCAGAAAGACCTGAGTTCAAATCCAATCTCAGATACTTACTAGCAATGTGATTCTGGGCAAGTCACTTAACCTATGTTTGCCTTGGGAGAAGGAAATGGCAAACTAGTATTTTGCCAAGAAAGACCCCATGGACAGTATTTGTGTGCTAGGGTACATAGGGTCACGAATAGTTTGATGTACTGAACTACTGAATGACAACATTATATTCTCTTGGGAAGTTGATACTTAAAACATCAAGACATAATATAGAGGGGAGTGGCTGAACAAATTGTGGTATATGATTGTGATGAATACTATTGTGCTATAGGAAATGAAGGGGGGATAGTTTCAGAAAAATCTGGGAAGACCTATGTAAATTGATGCAGAGTGAAGTAAGCAGAACCAGGAGATAAATAATACACAGTAACAGTAGTATTGTGCCAGTGACCAATGGTGAAAGAAATTGCTAATCTTATCAATACAATGATTCAAGACAATTCCAAAGGACTCACGATTAAAAAATGCTGTCCACATCCAGAGAGGCAGCTGATGAGCACAGTCTGCTGGTGTAGCTGGATGGTATAATAGAAAGGGATAGCTGCCATCTGGATGGTGGATCCAGGATAGACAACAGAATAGAGTACAAGACTGAATCTAATAAGGTGATTTTTAATAGGAATAAATGTCCTACCATATATTTGAGCTAAAAAAATCAACTTCACAAGTACAAGATGGGAGGTATGGTTGGACAACCCCGCCTGTCTGAAAAAGAACTGTAGCTTCTGTTGGACTGCACACTTAGTAAATAGGCAGAACAGCATTCATTTCAGTATTTAGATAAACTGACAATAGCTGTGGTAACAATAGCAACAACAAAACCAATACCAGAACCCCCACTCTCTCATCACCACTTCTTTGGGACAGGTTACTTTATACAGGTATTGTTTTTTTGTTGTGCTTTTAATCCTTTTGAAGATCACACTTCCCTAGAAATAGACTCTAGGAACTATGGGATACTGAGTTACTGGCACCACCACAATCAGAGCCATACTGATCCAGGATGCTCTGAAATATCAGTTCAGAGGCTGTTCATAGGGTACCCTTTGACTCTTCTTTTTGAAAAGGTGCATGTAGAGCAGACGATGGCATATCAAAGTCTAAAGGGAAATTAGTGATTACTTCATCTTTTTAATTTTACAGCTCAGTAAATCAAGGCTCAGAAAGGAAAGTAATTAGCTCAAGTTAAATGGTTAGTTAGTGGCAGAGCTGAGACCAGTCCCCACATATTCTGGCTCCCATTCTAGTATTCTTTCTGTTGGTGAGTATCGGCCCTAACTACATTGGTGGGGAAGAGAGAGAGAGAAGAGAGGACAGACAGGGATGACAGAACAAGAGTGTATGAAAGTACCTGCGTTCTGTGCTATGTCCCTATCTTCCTTGTTTACAGACTCTGTGTATGTCTGTAGGTGTAGGGGGCTTAATGCATGCAGAAGCAAAGTAACCTGAGAACAGTTAGAGAATGATGCATGAGAAGTGACTGAAAAGGGGCGGCTAGGTGGCGCAGCGAATAGAGCGCCGGCCCTGGAATCAGAAGGACCTGAGTTCGGAGCCGGCCTCCGACACCTAATCCGCACAAACAAAAACCTAGCCGTGTAACCTTGGGCAAGTTACTTAACCCCAATTGCCCTAAAGAGGCGGCTAGGTGGCGCAGTGAGTAAGAGCGCCGGCCTCGGAGTTTGGATGACCCGAGATCAGATCCGGCCTCAGAAAATGAGCACCCACGCATAAATCAAATGACTAGCCGTGTAACCTTGAGCAAGTTACTTAACCCCAATTGCTTAAAAAAAAAAAAAAAAGAAGTGACTGAAAGCTTCAGCTGGAGTTTCAGATCATAGACATTGGCCTCATTTTCCTCATCTTTAAAATGGGAATTATATTACCCACATTCTGTACTTCAGTGGGCTGTTGAAAGGAAAACACTTCTTAAACCTTAATGTAGTGGAATACTGTGAAGCTGTATTAAGTACCTCCTATGGGCCAGACATGGTTCTAGGAGCAAGACCTAAGAAACCATTTAGCTGGAATCCTCATTTTACTGATAATTCATAAGAAGGTAAATGACTTACCCAGGGTCACTCATGTAGTGAAGGCAGGATTCAAGGCCAGGTCTTTCTGACTCCAGGCCCAGGGTCCTATCCATTGCACCAGTTGAGTCAAACTCCAATAACTATGGGGTCCACTAATGTGTATGTAAGATTACCTGCAGGCTGAATATTGGCTTAGTTTTAACATGTAATATCATTTGTGTATTATTTTATTCTTATTTTCTTTGTTAAATATTTCCCAGTGATGTTTTAAACTGGTTTAAGTGGTACCCAGATTGTTATAGGCCTTCAAGCCATGTCTGTGACACTATGTAAAACCTCTCTCTTTCTTGGAGTATATAACAGGTACACAGCTAACTATAATGCAAGGTAGGGTCCGTTGAGGCTAAAGGAGATATTCAGGCAAAGTACTCCAGGACATCTGAGGAGGGATAGAGGACTTTCAGTTGAGAAGCTCAGAGAAGGCTTCACCCAGGCCACAATACTTGAGCTGAAGGAAGAAAAGGACTCTGAGGCGGAGAGAAAGAGGGTATATATTCCAGGCATTGGGAGCAACCTGTGCAAAAACATAGATGAGGGAGAAGACATTCCAAGTTTGGGGAGTAGCTCACAGTTCATTTTGGTTAGGACCTAGGAAAAATGACAGGGAGAAGTAATGTGGCATAAGGTTGGATGAGTTAAAACCTGATTACAATAAAGGGTCTTAAGTGACAGCCTTAAGATTTTTTTTTATCCTAGACGTAGTAGGGTATTGTTGAAGATTTTTGAGCAGGGGCGTTACATAGTCATATTTTTGCCTTAGAAATTATTTTGGCACCTCAGTGGATGGAGAAATGGATTTTAAGGAGGCAAGGAGTCTACTACTACTACTACTACTACTACCACCCCCACCACCACCACTGCTACTGCTACGGCTACTATTTATTACTATCATCATTTTCATCATCATTTTTATTGTTGTTATATCTATTATTATATTCTTATATTCTAGCTTAGAGGTAGGTGAAAGTAGCTTGATATAGAGTGATGGCTATGTGTTATGTTGAATTAAAAATTTGAGTGTGTATCCACCTACCTTTTTCTTTTCAAAGTTTAAAATAAAAAAAATTTAGTAATTCTAGATACCTTCCTCTTGTGCCCCACTCCCTCATTATGAGCTTTTTCTTTTAACAAAGAACAGTTAAGTAAAATCTACTGACACAGTAGTCATGTCTGACAGTATATGCAATGTTTCACACCCATAGTTCCCCACCTTTCTAACAAGATGAAGGGGGTTTATTTCATCTGTGGCTAAAATTGATTATTATAATTGTTCAGGGTTCCATTAATTTTGTTGTTCTTTCCATTTATATTACTATAATCATTGTAAATTTTGTTTTCCTGGTTCAGCCTACTCCACTCTATAGCAGTTCATACAAACCATCCCATGTTTCTTGGAATTCCCTATATCCATCATTTCCTATGATATAGTAACATTCTATTCATGTACTAAAATGTGTTCAGCCATTCCCATATAAATGGCATCCGCCCCCCCCCCCTTTTTTGCTACTAGAAAGAGTACTGCTGTGTATATTTTGGTATTATGTAGGACTTTTCTGTCTTTGATCTCCTTGGTGTACAAGTTCAACAGAGTGATCTCCCAAAGAGTAAGAATGATTTAGGCACTTTCCTTGCAAAATTCCTAATTGCTTTCCAGAATGGTTGAACCATTTTATAGCTTCATATACAAGGTATTCATATATCTGTTTTCTAACAGCTCCTCTAATGCTGACTATTGACATCCTTACCAATTCACCATCTAACATTTACTTTGCATGACTCCACTAAATTTGGATGGGCAATGGGAACCAAGAAATGGGGAGAAGAAATAAGTTGTTTGGATGACACTGAAGGTCACCTGGAGCAGGCTACCTTCAGATTGTGACCTGATGTGACAGTTTGGGGCCTTCTGAAATAGCTGCTCTCCTTCAAAAATCCCCTAGGCACAGTTATTGAAAGTGGTACTGCCCCACAATAGGTTGGGTACCTCATGGCCCAGCACATGATTGCATTGCTGACCCAGACCTTTACTTTTGAGGTATCAAGGTACAGTAATCTCACATATGATACATGCCTTATTAGCTGTGGTTGGTTAACTCCTTTGATTGGAACATGGGACAAATGAGGACAGAGAAACAAGGTCTAGTTCTACATTGGGACAGTTGGCTTTGTTCCATTCCCTTGTCATGGCCTTTATCCCTAGTCATGTCAGCCACCACTCTAATGGGTACTATTGGAGTCTAAGGGACTCTGGATATGAGAGTATAACTGCCCTTTTGGATTCTCAAAGTACATGGATTTACATAGAAAATACCACGAGCTTACCTAGAGGAATGTACCCAGACCTCCCAAATGGCTGTGGATTGCCTTATATTTTATATTTGTATCCATTTTTGGTATATATTTTAAATCTGGATATATTACAAGTTCCCAGGTTAGGTTTAATTCTGTTTTGCCTCTAGTTCATGACTGATCAATACGTGCTGAATAAAACAGCAACTCTTTAGTTTGAAAGGACTATCTTGCTACGGTGTAGTGCAAAGGAAGATCGCTTACTTGCTCTCTCTTGATATATTACCTCTTAGAGTTATTGGACTGCTAAAACAATGAGCTTTGCATAGGGCATTCTTGAAATCTTCCCTCCCTCTCTGCTAAATGAGCCTCCAGATGAACTGGCGGTCAGACAGATCATTTAAGGATGGCAGATATTCTAAAACATTTTTATTCACTTAAATGTTCCAAAGGTCCTTGCAAAAAAGCAATCTTGATGATCTGTCTGGGATATAGACAGTTTTCCAGCCCTTTCACCTGCATTCTGCTATGCACACTCCATTAAATGAGCTTCACAGTAGCAAAGTTAAAAAATCTTAGTAGAGAATTTGCTGAAAGATTTTAATTTTTTAGATTCTTCTGTGACAATGGTGATTTAAATAACAAAATCACCTTTATTTAGAATTCTACTAAAATGTATGTGTGTTATGTATGTGCATGTCTGTCTCTGAATAATGATCTGATTATAAACTTTCTCCAATATTTCCCTGGAGACCATAGCAAAGCCTCACTAACTCAGACTTACTCCAAGATGGAAATCAATTATTTGTCTCGAAGACTCATGCAAAGCACCAACCTAAGAGATTCCCTGCTGAAAGCACTTTGTGCCTCTCTTATGCACCTATCAGACTCTCCCATATTTTATATTCATTTATAGGCATATTTTATTTCTTTGCCTAGATTATAAATTCCTTGAGAGTAGGAACCCATGTTTTATTCATCTTTTGTCTATTCAGTGCCTAGAACTAAGCTTTGCATACAATAGGCACTGGATAGATATTTGGAAGATGAATAAGATACAGTATTCATTCAAAAGTATGAGTAAATTGTTATAAACAAAACAGTTAGCTGGTATAGTTTCTGCTAATATTGCACCAGTGTGCTCCCCGAAAACTTCATCTGACATCTATGTGACCCTGGGTTCTTGAATACTATTTGCCAGAGTTGTTTTTCCTCGAGGCCTGATGATAAAGTATAGGTCTGTCCCAGGCTGAGGCTCATCACCAGAGCATGCATGATCCATGAAATAACTATATTTTCAGCTAGGGTAACTTAAGAGCATCTGGCAAGGCATGGAGGATCTCTGTCATTGCATGGAGTGCTCATACCAATGAAATCATGAATCCCATAAATCCTGGAGCATGCCAGTAGAAGGAGGTGTCAAATCCTCAAGCAGAGTACCATAGGTGTGGTCAGCAAACTTGAAAACAATATTTGTTATTAATAATTGCTAATAATAATTGCCAACATCAGGAAAATTTACTCATGACCTTTGAAAAGTGACTATTGTGAAAGGTACTAAGGTCTCTAAGCCCTCTTTCTGATCAAAATCTATGAACCCAAGAGATTTAACATTTGATTGTTGGCCTACACTTTTTTCAGGCTTGCTTCCTTTAGAAATCCTGTTCACTAGACTGGCTAGCATCCTGGGAAATGGCCTTTCTTCTGGTACTTCAAGGGCAGCTGTCCAGTGGCCTAACTAGCTGACATCACCTGTGAAACAAGAGCCATTGATTTTCTTCTCCTTTGTGGAATCACCATTATTATTTTGAGTAATTAATGAACAAGGAACAACTGATTACCATCTATGACAACTACTTATGCATTTAATATCTTAATTTTGTACCTTTAGGCAGCATAGCATGATGGATTGAGGATTGGACTGGAACTAGATTGACTTGAGTTCAAATCTTGTCTCAGTGGCCATGCACAGGTCAAAACCTCTCTGAACCACAGGCAGCTCTAGGACAATGAATTATAGATAGACGGTGATTGATCTGCATGGTGTTGAGTTTGACATATTGACATTTTATATCCTTAATTCTCCTCCCCTCTCACTTCCCTTTCTTCTTTTCCTCACATCTTATGCCACCCCCAATAGTGGTGGAAAATTATATTAATGACAGTCATTTGTAAAGAGTTTGGCCAACCTTGGAAGAAAGGTGTTGGGTACATGGGCAGTATTATTACCGTATGTTGAAAAATATCGACCTCCTTTTCCTTCATCCCTACCACAGGCACAAACTGCATGTGGTGTGTTTTTGATTTCAAGGATTGTTTGCATTTCTCAGTGGTTTTAGCCCATTAAATGGACCAACCTATGAAAGAAGCAAGAGGAAAGAAATATAGCTCTGGGTACCAATCATACCGGCAAAAGCACTGTGCAGCTTCCAAGAGCCCCTGGCTGCTAACACTTCTGTGGCAACACAGCTGAATACGTGGCTTAAATGAATTCCAGGATCTGGAGACACTGTTCTTACTGCCACTAGAATGCTGAACTGTGTCAGATGCACCTTTCCTATCTTGCAGCATGTGGGGAGATCCATTGAAACCCTTAGTGCCTTGAGACAATAGGATGGCCTTTTATTATCTGAGTCAAATGTAGTCTCGAGCTCCTGGGGGGGAAAAGGAAGGGCTTAATAGCTGTCTGCATATTGATATTAGAAGGAGTTGGTGAAGTTTGCTCTGCTCCAAGGTTAGGACTGAGATTGTGGTTTCCTTGAGGGAAAAACATCTTCTCTGAGCAGGGAAAAAGGCCCATTCTTCTTCTGAGTATTTTCTGCAATGTAGGGGTCTCTAATATGACAGCAATGGTTCCATGACTGTGCCTTTAATGGAGTAAGCAGATTGCAGTAGCAATATGATGCTGTTCAGTAAATGTAATGACTTTATGAAGATAAATGTTTCCCTTCCGAGGCCCCTTCTTGTCAGGATACATTTAATACCACCATCGCTTTGAGGACTAAATTCCTGTAGCACTTTGCAGCATATTAACATGTTTTCCTCACCACATGAAATTGCACGAAATAATAGTGTTTCGGCATCCCCTTGTACATTTTTATTACTGCCAATGAATAGGAGGAAATTAACCATTATGGCCAACATTATTCACAGGGACAAATTCCTAACCCATTTCCCAGAGAATAATAAATAACAAAATGAATAAGATGCCTTTAATTTCACATGTGAATTATCAAAGATTCCTCCAAGTCACAGAAGAGAGCCAGTCATGTTTATCTGCAAAATACAAATATATGGAAAACATTCACCATGGCTTCCTCAATAATAGCCAGTCTGTTCTGGCCTCTTGTACTAAACAGTAACACACCACTTCTTTTGAATGTCCTAAGGGAATTGTACTCCCATTCAAGATCCCCTAGGTAGGGCAGGGCTTCTTAACCTTCTTTGGATCATGAGCCCCTTGGGCCATCTAAAGCATATAGATCCCTTTTTCAGAATCATGTTTTGAAATGAATAAAATAAAATACATAGGATTATAAAGAAAGTCAGTTATACTGAAATAGAGTTGTCTATATATCTATATATAATATAAAGAAAGCAAACCACAAAACCTCCAACAAGCTCATGAATCCCAGGTTAAGAACCCTTGCTCTAGGGAAATCTGGCACACCTTCTAATTATAAACTTGGGAAGCTATAATTAACTTTGACATTTTAGCCAGTTTGGGGTACTTATATTAACAATTTTATTCTATAGACTTCCTAGAGGCAAAAATTAACATGGGTCAACTCTATAAAAATTAATTCTATTATATGAAAAATCCCTTGGTAATGACAATATTCTAAGCCTGGGCCAATAACTCACTTATTTTGAGCGCTAAAATTCTAGGCTAGTGAATTAATATGGATGCCCATTCTTAGTTTATTATCATTAGGTGTCTGACCTGGAAGGACCCTCAGTGATCTTCTAGTTCAGTTTTGTCAATTTAAAGGAGAAGACACTGAGGCCCAGAGAGGGGAAGAGGCTTGCCCAAAGAAACACAGCCAATAAATGGCTGAAGAGTGAGTAAAACTCAGGGCTTATGAATCAAATTCCAGTGCCCTTTCTACTACCCTAATGAACCTCTAGCTATACTATGAATTCAACTGAATTCAGCAAGCACTTTTTTGTTGTTTTTTTCTCCTGAGGGATCACACTTAGTTTTGCTAAGTAGGTGATTCTTGGTTGTAATCTTAGCTCCTTTGCCTCCTGGAATAGGTTATTCCAAGGTCTGTGCCCCTATATGTGGAAGCTGCTAAAATCTTGTGTGATCCTGACTTTGGCTCCTCAATATTTGAATTGTTTCTTTCTGACTGCTTGTAATATTTTTTCCTTGACCTGGGAGGTTTGGAATTTCACTATAATATTTCTGGGAATTTTCATTTTGGGATCTCTTTTAGGACATGATTGGTGGATTCTTTCAATTTCTCTTTTACCCTCTGGATCTAAGATATCAGGACAGTTTTCCTTGATAAGTTCTTGAAGTATGATGTGTAGGCTTTTTCTTTGATCTTAAATAATCTGTCCTTGATCTATTTTCCAGGTCAGTTGTTTTTCCAATAAGATATTTAACATTTTCTTTTATTTTAAAAATTCTTTTGACTTTGATTATTTCTTGATGTGTCAGGGAGTCATTAGTTTCCGATTGCCCAATTCTAATTTTTTAGTGGACTTTTGTACCTCTTTTTTCCATGTGACCTATTGTGCTTTTTAAGGAGTTCTTTTCTTCTGTGATTTTTGTGCCTCTTTTACCATTAGGCCAATTCTTTTTTTTAAGGTATTATTTTTTTTCAGTATTTTTTGTTCCTCTTTTACCAAACTGTTAATTCTCTTTTCATAACTTTCTTTTCCCCATAGATTTGTTTTTATTTCCCTTATGTTTTCTTTGCTAAAGATAAGGAATAACTTTTTTATTTAGTATTTTATTTTTCCCCAGTTATATTTTTTCATAACTTTCTTGCATCACTTTAATTTCTTTTCTCAATTTTTCTTCTACCCCTTTTTGTCTCTTTCTTACCCTCTTCCAGGAATTCTTGTTGGGCTTTGGTCCATTTAGCATTTTTCTTTGAGACCTTTTTGGATAGCTGTTTTCACACTGTTGTCTTCTTCTAAGTTTATGGCTTGTTCTTCCCTGCTTCCATAGTAGCTTTTTATGGCCAAATTATTATTTTTTGCTTGCTTACTTTTCTAGATTATTTCTTGACTTTGCTCACTTGGTGGTGTGGAGGCACTCTCCTTAGATTTTTTTGTGCTTCTGTTTTCAGAGCTAGTTCTGGGGATCTGCAAGCTTTCTGTGCTTCCAAAGTAGTATGAAACTGGGAGAGGTATGGTCAGTTTCTCCTGATGTTTGCTTTGGTTTTTACCCAGGAATGGTCCCTGGTTCCCTATAGCTGCATGTGCTAGGGCTCCTTTCTGCTATGGTGCTGGAACAGGTATAGACCTGCTCCCTTGTGACCAACTACCATCACTCTTCTCCACCCTGCGACCCAGAACTGTGTGTGGGTAACGGTGTTGCCAGTTAATGTCAGCTGTATCCAGTGTCAGCAAAGAATTCCCTGCAATCTCTTTCTGAGCAGTTATCTGACCCCCCTCCCCTCCCGCCCTGGCCCCTTACCATACCTGGTCTGAGAACTCACAAAGCTCCTGATGCTATGGCCAGGTGAGCTCTGGACAGGCCTCTACTTCTGTGACACAACTTCTCTTGCTGACCTCTTATATTTTCTCACTCTAACTTTTTGTTGGCTTCTGCTACTTGAAAATTTGCTTTGAGGTATTATATTAATGTGGTTTGGAGGGAGTGTTGAAATAATTCAGCTACATGGCTGCCCCTAATCCACCATTTCCTGTAGTCCACCAAAGTTACTTTTCAGAGATAGTTACCCCCTCTCTGGGTGGGGGGGGGGGTGAGATTTGTTGTTTAAAAATAAAAAACACTCTAGGCAAAATTAACTTGGTTACTAAAGCTTTCGGGTATTGCCAATGGCTCAGGAATCACAGGCAGTTATGATAATAATTTATACTTTGAAATACTTTCTCCCAGAATGACCCTACGAGATCACTGGTTTAAGTCCCCATTTTACAGACTAGAAAACTGATGCTCAGGGTTGGCCAAGTGGCTTTCTTAGAATTGTACAGCTAGCAAGTGTCAGAGTTCAACTCAAATACAGGAACTCTGGACTTTGGGGTCCAGCATATTTTAACCTTTACACCTATACTAGTGAAAACATTCTATTTATGGTAGGATGTACTCAAGGAACTTTATAATCTGGGATACCCTGTTCTTTGTGGGCCTAGCACCATGCTGTGGGTGGTTAAGGGGATGACCTGAGAGACATTGTGAGATAGTGGGCAGATTGCAGGGTTTGGAGCCATTAATATGTGGGTTCACATGCTGCCTTTGATAAAGCTGTGTGATCCTAGGAAAATCATTCATTTCTCTAAGCCTGTTTCCTTATCCAGAAAATGAAGGTAAGAGTAGCAGGAACTCATGTAGTTGTTTTCCAATGACCTAATGCATGTGAAGCACTTGGTGAGCCTTAAAGGGCATCTAAATGTCAGATCTCTCAGTCTCTTAGAATCCATAGTGGAGACTTGAGCAATAATGGAGGTTAAGTGATTTGCCTAGGGTCACACAGCTGAGTGAGGACAGATTTGAACTCACGTCCTCCTGACTCCAGGGCTGGTTCTCTTATCTACTGTGCCAACTAGCTGACCCCGTCGAAGGGTTTTTGTACCAATATTAGAAAAAAGAAAGTGGGAGGCCTTTTTCTCAAACCAGGAGGACAAGCAGCATGGCCTAGTGGATAGCAAGCTGACCTTGAAGACAATAAGACCCGATTCAAATCTTGCCTCTGACAAATCCTGGCTGTGTGACATTTGCCAACTCATTTAGCAACTCTTTAAGGTGAGAAGTTGCAGAACCACATTGGAAGAGACAGCTTCTTCACCCAAGAATTCTCTATGCAGATACAAATCCCAGATGCAATTCCTCTCTGTGTCCCCATTGATATTCCCATGAGGTACCTGGGAATGAGGTATGTGGTGCAGGGGAGTTGGGATGAAAAGTGACAGCGCAGGGAAGGAGGAGAAGAGCTGATGCCGAGAGGCAGTCTTCGTGCTCAGTGTGCACGCCTGCAGTGGGCAGCGCACAGTAGGGGTGGGCTACTCTAAGGGCGATGATGATGCTGATGATTCCTAGCATTCATATATCATTTTAAAGTTTGCCAAGTGCTTAAAAATATTCTCATTTTATCTTCATGCCCCTAGAAGGTAGGTATAATTATCCCCATCTCACTCATGAAGAAACTGAGGCAAAGTAAGGTTAAATGACTTGTATAGGGCAACATAGCTAGTTAAAATCTGAGTGTGGATTTAAACTCAGGTCTTCCTGACTCCAGGTCCAGAGCTCTATCCACTATGACACAGGGTTAGCATAATATAAATAGAAGATTGCCCTCATATCTATAGTGTCAGTAAAGTGAGATTTTTTTCTTAATTGCTTAATAAGGGGTAAGGAATAAGGGACAGGGATGTAGAAAACTTAACCCTAATTGTGTCAATCCAGCAAGAGGCTGAAGGGGAGATATTAATGCCCAGTCTTGGGGTTTTTTAGCCTTGGCATGCTTGCATCCTAGAAGGCTAGGGCTATTTTCACTGGTGGACAGTGTGTGGTCTTAGACCAATCCCTTCCCACTCAGGTTCTTCATTTGTAAACTAAGCTAGTTTGATTTGTTGTTGGTGTTGTTGAGTCACGTCTGACTCTTTATGCCCCTGTTTGGAGTTTTCTTGGCAAAGATACTGGCATGGTTTGCCATTCCTTCTCAAACCCATTTTATAGATGAAGAATTGAGGCAGACACAGTGAAGTGACTTGCCCAGGGTCACAGGGCTAGGATGTATCTGAGGCCAGATTTGAACTTGGAAAGATGAGTCTTCCTGATTCCAAGCCCAATACTCTTCACACTATGGTGCCACCTAGTTTGATTAGGTGTTTTTTAAGGTTTCTCTCAAGGGCTTTTGCTATGAAAGGGCACAGACATCATTTGACTTTATCCTGATTACTTCTATCATCATGTGACACAGACATCAATTGGCCTAAGAAGAGCTTGGAATTAATTAAAGAGCCATAACATTGTAATAATCAAATTGATTCTTGTTTCCCCAATGCTTTTTAAAAATCATTTGAAATGCTTGATTCAAATTCTTATCATATTTCTTTCTGATGACTGGGATGGCTATTTCTTAGGGAGCAAACATCCTTTCTTGTTTGAAGTGAGAATCCCATATGTTTTGAGACTCCATACCATGTACACTTATTCTGTTGATATTCCCAGCTCCTAACATTGTCATAGCCGAAATAGAATCAGAGGACAGCAAAGAGGTGGAGCAGGCTAGCCTTCAAGGTGGGTGGTATCAGTGGATTGCTTGTGTGTGATGACTTCAGGCCTCCCTTGATACTCTTCCCCCACAATGTGAAGCTCAAAATGTTCTAAACAGGATGGTTTAGCTTTTCCCCAGACCCATCTTTTTTTCTAAATTTCCCTTTTCTCTCGAGGGTGCCCCAAGGTCACCTAGGTTTGTAACTTTCACTCCTTATTTTTCTTATTTTCTGTCACTCCGCATGGCCACTCACTTGCCAAATACCATCATTTCTCTTTCTACAACATTTCTTGCAGTTGTTTATCTCCTCTTCATTTACACAACCACTCTCCTAGTTTGCACCTTCACCTTTCTCCTGGCCTTTGACAGTTGCCTCCTACCTGGTTTCCTTGCAGTTGCCAAAGTGATTTTCCTTAGGCATAGGTCAAACCATGGCATTACTCTCTTAATAAATTCCAATGGCTCTATATTGCCTCTAGGATGAAATATAAATCCCTCTGCTTAACTTGTAAAGCCCTTCACAGTTTGTTTCCAACCTACCTTTCCAGCTTTATTATATATTACTTCCCTTCCCACACTCATCAGTCTAGCCAGATTGGCCTTAATGCTGTTCCTCATGCCCAAAACTCTATCTCCTGAGTCTGTAATTTTGCATTGGCCATCCCTACTTCCTGGAAGGCACTCTCTCATCATGTCTGCCTCTTATAATCTCTTCCTTTCTTCAAATATCAGTTTAAACACACCTTCTACATGAAGCCTTACCTGATTTTTCTACCTCCCCAACTGTTAGGGCTCTCCCTCCCTAAATTACCTTGTATTTATTCTGTATATTCTTAAGGTAGTACATATTGTCCTCCCAATGAAATATAAATTTAAGAGCAGAGACTGCTTTATTTTTGCCTCTGTATCTCCAGCCTCTGACACTGTGGAGGAGGTTAATAAATGAGTGTTGATAAGTTGACTGTTCAGTCATAGAGGGGTAAGGGACTTATCCACATCTCTTGGTGTGTGCCTACTATACAAATGCTAAGTTCCTAAGATGGTACAAGATTCTATGATAGGTTTGATCACAGAGATTATTTTGTGCAACAAGTAATGCATCAATGTCAAGTGAGACCTAAGTCAGGGAGATATGATCTAACTGAAGGAATTCACCATTATCACCATGGATGTTCTACCCAAAGTCCAATGAAAGAGTTTCTCCATAGATGGTAAAGCCTTTCACATGTTCCTATTTGCCAGAAACATTATGCTGACCTCATCAAACCCCAGAACAACTAATGATATTCTTAGGTCTGTTCTTTTAGTGAAGGTCATAGAAATGAGTCGCAGTTTATCAGGTGGACCAACTTTGATTGCCCCTCATATGACTTTGTTGTGCTTGGATTCTCTACTAATCCCAAGCAGTTAAGTGCCTACTACCTGTGCTAAATTCAGGAGGCACCAAGATTAAAAGATGCACCTGTACCTGCCCTTTCCCAGCAGACATGTACATGCACGATAGTTATGTACAAAATACAAAATAAATGTGAGGTAATTGGTGAGAGGGGGTGGCCATCTGTAATTCGTGGAGTGAAGAAAGGCCTCATGGGAGAGGTGATATTGGAGCTGAACTTTGAAGGAAACTGGGGGTTCTGCAAGATGGAAGTGGAGAGAGAGTAAACTCCAGGCTGCTCTCTTTTCTTTTCTTTTTCTTTTAAATTAAATTATTTATTTTTAGTTTTCAACATTCACTTCCAAAAGTTTTAAATTTTCTCTTCCTTCCTCTTTTCTCCCTCCCTAAGAAAGCTTACAGTCTGATATGGGCTCTACAATACATTCCTATTAAACACATTTTCCCATTAGTCATGTTGCATAGAAGCATTATAATGAATGGGAAAAACCATGAGAAAGAAAGAAAAACAAAACAAAAAAGAAAATAGTCTTCTTAATTTTGCATTCCAAATCTATAGTTCTTTCTCTGGATGTGGCTGGCATTTTCCATCATGTGTCCTTTGGAATTGTTTGAGAAGCGATTTTCTGAGAAGGGCTAAGTCTATCAAAATCAGTCATCGCATACTGTGGCTGTTTCTGTGAACAATGTTCTTATGGTTCTGCTCACTTCACTCAGCATCAGTTCATGTAAGTCTTTCCAGGTTTCTCTGTTTCCAGTTCTTGGCCACCACAAAAAGAGCTGCTATAAAAATTTTTGTACGTGTCAGTCCTTTCTCCATTTTTATGATTTCTTTGGGATACAGCCCTAGAAGTGGTATTGCTGGGTCAAAGGGTATGCACAGTTTTATAGCCCTTTGGGCATAGTTCCAGATTGCTCTCTAGAGTGGTTGGCTCAGCTCACAGCTCCACCAACAATGAATTAGTGTTCCAACTTTCCCACATCTTCTCCAACATTTATCGTTTTCCTGTTTTGCCATCTGCTTTCTTTTCAAAGACAGAGACAGGCAATTCAATGTTTTGTGATAGGGACAGCAAGAAGACTAATTTGACGGGATTGTAGTGTGTATGAAGGGAAGTAATATGTGATGACTCTGGATATAGAGGTTGGTAACAGTTTGTGAAGGGCTTTGAATGCCAGGTGGAGGAGTTTGTATTTGATCCTGTAGATTATAGAGATTAATGCTCAGATTTGTGCTTTAGAAATAACAATTTGGCAGCTGTGTGAGAGATATAGTGGCAGAAAGACCAATGAGGAGGCTTTTTGAGTCCCCATGAGAGATGATAAGGGCTTGAACCATAATGTGGCTAGCTGGGCAAAGAGAAGGGAACTGACTGGATCTGTGGGGAACTGAGGATGCCACTGTCAACCTGGGTGACTGGAAGGATAGATAGTGGGGCCCTCAACAAAAATAGGTCACTTAAGAATAGGAATGAAGTGGGCAAGAAAGAGTCCATGTTCTGTCTTGGGCATAATGAGTTTGAAATGGCTCTGGGACATCGAGTTAGAAATTTCTAATAGGCAGCTGTTAATGTGTGGGATACACATAAGGCTTTTGTCTGGATTCTAAACCAGTGTTCTAGCCAAGAGGCCACACACGCTTTCCATATGTGAAAAATATTTATTCCTAAAGGCAATATGGGGAAATGCCCCCTAGCCTCAGGTATAGAACACACCCCATAAAACTGCGTGTACTGAGATAGGTGAGTGCCAGTTCTATTAAACACAAAACATTGAACATTTATGACTTGGCTTAAATTACTCCAGTGTGCCAAATAAAAATGCAATACTGTATTATGCATGCCCCTGAGGAAAAACCTTGGTTTTGAAGGGTAAATAATGGGAAGAGTAACATTAACTTTGACTTTTCCTCTCATCTGTTTGGTTTCTTACCAACACGTCATCATTCTAAGGGTTCTCTTGTCTTTATCTCAACTCCTTGTGGAAAACTTCGCTGAATTCATTCCTTGCCCACAGAGGAGTTGAAAGGTCCGCCCTCTAATGCAAGAGTAGAAGAAAGTCAGATGCCAGGTTGAATTGATGCTGGGCTGGTGGACTAGATACCCTTTGGGCGTTCATATCTAGGGACAGCATTGATCATGAAGCCTGGAGTATGGTTGAACTTACAACTGAATTGTAAATGGCTCTGGCTATGAAGGTTAGAGATATAAAGAGTCAAGGAACAGAACAGGTCATCTCACTACCTGAGGGAAGCATTGAGGGATTACTAATACCAGTTCTCATTTCCATACCATTTTTTCCTGTTCTGAATTCTTAAAGCTGAGGACTCTAACATAAGTGACTACGTAAGGCTGGCCGACTGTTTCAGACTGGGTCCCGTATGGTAGTTTGCTTTGATAGGGTTACCTCTATGCATTATCTGGACCTCTTATTTGCAGATTCAGAAGCCTGATGATTATTTCACTAAGGGTAATCCAACAAACATTTATTAAGCACCAACTGTGTGTGCACAAGGCACCATACTAGGTGCTATTAGGCCCTGGGGCATTCATTCATGCTAACCAAACTTATAAGAGATTAAGTATTTAACCAGAATTTAATTAGTTTACAATGAGAAATATAACTGCCAAATGTACTTGAAACATATCCTCATGTCATCTCATATCCTCAGGGCCTAGTGGAGTTTTTGGCATACAGTAGGCACTTAATAAATGTTGATTGATTGCTTAATCACCAGAACCTACCTGCACACAAAGCAGCTATGAGCTCTGTCCTCTGCTGATGCCTGAAGGGAGGGATGGGGAAGTAAGTAGTAGGGAACTGCGTGGTCCCCTGTGGTGGTAAATACCAGAAGGAGAGCCATAGAATGAGAAATAGAATAAAAGGGCAAACAGGTTCTGCATGCTGTTGTTTATTGGGCTAGCTTAATTTCAGAGGAAATACAAGTAGTGCTTTAAGAGGAAGCTGTTTGAATTTTCCAGTTGAATAGCCACTAGTTACATCAGAAAGTTTTCAGATGAAACACCTTTTCTTTCCCATGACATCTATTAAAACATTATATGAATCGCCAAGGTACCTTATCTTGGAGGTCAAACCTCTGCCATCGGATTGGTGAAGAACAGACAGCAAGTGTTTGGATCTGGGGAGAAAAAAAAGTCCAGAACGGGGAAATGACATCAGAATATTCTTTGACAGATAATAGCCAGTGCCTGGCACATAAAACAACACTTGTCGATTCCAGGATCACATTTGGTTAGTGTAACTCAGTCTTTCCAGGGAGGTGTTTATCTCAGTTCTGTCCATTATTTGTGTGATCTTGGACGAATCACTTAGATCCCCTGGGCCTGTTTCTTCATTTGTAAAATGAGGGAATTGAACTAAATGGCACCCCAGATCCCTTCCAACTCTGTTACATATGCTCCTAGGATTTGGGATTTCACAGAGACAATGCCTGAGCAGGACTGCTTGACTGAGTAGTTGTCTTCTCTTAGAAAAGCCATACTGCTATAGCAGCTTAGAGCTGCTTAAGAGTTAGATAATGTGTAAATCCAATTTATAATGACAGCCGGTTAAATCACTTTGGGAAAAGCAGCCATCACTGTTGTTAAATCTTTCCAGGTCAGACAAAGATTACCCCAATTCCCTGCATATCTTTAGCTTGTCTCAAACTGATAGTAGCCTCAGCTCCTTTCCCATATCATTTTTTTCCTGTTGACCTGGATTCTTGTAACACAATATTGATTGGGTCTTTAGCTTCTGGCAACCTTATATTCATTGTTACCTCTTATAAACCTTGTGTTCCTTCACCTCGGGCCTGGAGTGAAAGGTATGGAAGACAGGAATCCCATTGATCTTCTGAGTTCAGAGCTCTGTGCAAAGTAGGTGGTTGAGAAATGGTGGCAGACTTGACTTCCTGTTGGAAATGAGGAAGGGGACAGAAAGTCCTTTGTCCAAAGATCCCTGTAATAGGACTTTATTTTATACTTTTACAGGTGACATTTGTCTCTCAACAATGTGCCTTTGGAATCAACAAAATTTTATTAACTACCTTTCGTGGACAAGGCCTGTGCTCAGTGCCCTGAGGGAGGCAAAGCTGAATAAGATGCTGTCTTTTTCCTTTTGACAATTCTAGTCTAGTGGGTGAATAAGACAGGCCTGTAAATGACTATAATGCAAACCAGGAAGGACTAGAACTGCAATCAAAGGTTGCAGTTTGCCAGCCAGGAATGCAAACAAGGAAATGGAACTAGGACCAAAGAATATGGTGAGATTGTAGGTTTCATAAGCTTATGTTGCTGGGGGAAAAAAGCTGCCTTCTCTCTTCCCTTTTTGAAAGTTTTCCAGGGTTTGGGAACTTAGTGCCATTTTCTTTTTTTTCTTTTGAAAAAAAATGGCTCCTCTTTCTTTGCCAATGCATGACTGTATGTGTTTTCTGACAGCAGTGACTCTCATTTGCCCATGGTTACTTCCCTTTTCAGTTGACTGCTATTTACATAAATACTATGACATGTTTTCTTAAAAAATAGTGAGATTGCAAAGCAGAGAAGAAAGGACAGTAACAAATGAAAAAGATTGCTTTGATCAGTAGACCCTTGACATCATCAGTTTAATCAATATTTGGCAGCACTGTACAATTGGGCATTTCATTTTTGGTGCTGAGAGACCAATATTCTGATCTGAACTGTGTGATAATTGTTCAGAGTAAACCAATGGGGCAGGGGTGGGGGTGTGGGCCTTTTCTTATCTTGATTAGAGTGACATCTACAATTTATTTAGCTCAACATAGCTCTTAACTCATTCCAATTGGCTTTACTAGATACTCAGATTGACTAGAGCTGGATTATAATCTCCATGGATGCATACGCTCATTCCTCCTGTTCAAATTTTACCCCTCTTAAAAGTCCAGGTAGAGTCTTACAATTTATTGAACTTCTCCAAAGCCTACTGCCTGCATCCTGACTCTCTTCTACCTCCTACCAGAACTGGGACTATATCCCCTGGGTCCCTGGGCTCTAACAGATGATCTTTTACTCTATCTTGTCACATGCCTACCCTCTTCAGTTCACCTTCTGCTTCCCTTTCCAACGCAAGCTTTTCTGTATGTTTTGTCTTTTGTTATGGACTGTAAGTTTCTTGACGGGAGATTGTTTTGCTTTTGTATTTGTATCCTCAGTGCTTGGCATAGTACTTGGAATATAGTGTTTAATAATTTTCCTTCCTTCCTTCTTACCTTCCTTGCTTTCATCTCTTCTTCCCATCTTTTCTCTCTACCTCTTTGTCCTTCTTTTCCTTCCCTCTATTTACTTCTTTTCCTCCTTTCTCTTCTTTCCCTACATGTTTTGGCTGTCATTCACCTCTCCCTTAAAATAGCAATAATTATAAATATACTTTTGATCTGGACCTGTGATTTTATCAGCGTAGGGAATTTCCATTGTGGGAATTCATAGATACAAATCACCAACTAGTCTGTCATAGTTTTAAAGAGTTGCCTGGAGCACATCTAGTGGTAGAATGAAAAAGACCACTGGGGGAGCGGAGCCAAGATGGCGGAGTAGACACAGCACTTCCACAGCACTCCAGCCCACATCACTTCAAAATTATGTAAAAGGGGTACTCTGAACAACCTCTGGAGCTCCAGAACTCACAGAATGACACGGAGAAGCTAACCTCCCCCAGGGGACAGCCTGGCAGCTCAGCAAGGAGTGGCCAGTGCAGTGCTCTGGGAGCCAACAGCGCAGCACTCTGGGAGCCGAGACCAGGACCACATGAGTCAGAGGTTTTAGCCCCAGGGCAGCCAGTCCAGCAGCCAGCTGAAGGGACCCCAGAACACTAGAAGCTGTGGCTTTTCCAGAATTTCCAACACAAAGTGAGAGGTTAGTGCCCTATGGACTTTGGGACCAGTATTTGGGAGCGCTTCAGCTTCTTCCCCTGGGGGCTAGAAGCAGCTGAGTAGACATGGCATAGCCCCATTTTGTAGCCTCAGTTGCAGCTTCAGCTCCTGGCCTGCAGATTGTAGGGGGATCCAGCAATCAGTCTGGGGGATAATCACTTTTGCTTTAACCTCCCTGGATCTGGATTGAGGTCTGGGGTGGAAGTCTTGGGGTGTGTGTCCAGCTTGCCAGAGTGTGTGGGGGCTTCAGGGAGGGCACCCAACTAATACCTCTGGCAGTTGAGAAGACCCCAGTGTTTGGGATGGAAGCTCCCCTGTCTGGTGGCAGAGTCCTACTGTGGCAACAAGCCCAAAAGTCAAGTATTTAAGTGGCAACATACCTAGGCAAAGGAAACAAAATGAACAGAAAAATTCAACATTAGACTCCTATTTTGGGGGTAAAGAGGATCGAAGCATGGAACAGGAGGAGGACTGTGAGGTCAGAACTCCTGCACCAAAAGCCCCAAATGAAAATACAAGCAGGTTACAGGCCATAGAGGACCTCAAGAAGGATTTTAAAAACCAAATAAGAGAAGTGGAGGAAACATTGGGAAGAGAAATGAGAAGGATGCAGGAAAAGTATGAAATGAGAGTCAACAGCCTGACTGAGGAAAACAACACCTTAAAAAATAGACTAACTCAAATGGCAAAAGAGGCTCAGAAAGGCAATGAGGAGAAGAATGCTTTAAAAAGCCAACTTTGGCAGATGGAAAAAGAATCTCAGAAGCTCACTGAGGAGATTCATTCCTTCAGAATCAGACTGGAGCAAATGGAAGCTAATGACTTTATGAGAAATCAAGATGCCGTTAAACAGATCCAAGCAATTGAAAGAATAGAAGGCAATGTGAAATATCTCATGGGAAAAACCACTGACCTGGAAAACAGATCCAGGAGAGAGAATTTAAAAATTATTGGACTACCTGAAAGCCATGATCAAAGAAAGAACCTAGAAATCATCCTTCAAGAAATTCTGAAGGAAAATTGCCCTGATGTTTTAGACCCAGAGGGCAAAATAGAGGTTGAAAGTATCCACAGATCACCTCCTAAAAGATAGCCAAAAGAAAACTCCCAGAAATATTATAGCCAGGTTCCAGAATTCCCAGATCAAGGAGAAAATACTACAAGCAGCCAGAAAGAAACAATTTCAATATTGTGGAAACACAATCAGAATAGCAGAGGACCTGGCAGCTTCTACATTGAGGGACTGAAGGGCATGGAATATTATATTCCACAGGGCAAAGGACCTGGGATTAAAACCAAGAATTACCTACCCAGCAAAACTGAGTATCTTGTTTCAGGGGAAAATATGGTCATTCAGTGGAATAGAGGACTTTCAAGCATTCTTGAGGAAAAAACCAGAGTTGAATAGAAAATTTGACATTCAGACACAAGAAGCAAGAGATGCTTGAGAAGGTAATCAGGAAAAGAAATCAAAAGGAACTTATCAAAGTTGAACTATTTACATTCCTACATGGAAAAACAATAACTGTGTCTGATGAAACCTTTCTCATTATGAAAATAATTGAAGAAGCGTATATGGGCATATGAATACATATGTGAATGTATGTATATATGTTTACAGGTATACATGGATAGAGAGCACAGGTTGAATTTGATGGGAAAGGATGATTCTTAAGGAGTGAAGTTAAGAGGTGAGAGAGGAACATGGCAAGAGGAGATGGGGAGAGACAGGGTAGGGTAAACTATCTCATGTAGAAGAGGGAAGGGGAAGTAGTTGCAGGGGAGGGGAAGAACAGGAAGGCAAAAAGGCAAAACCATATTCTCATTGAATTTGGCTCAGGGAGAGAATGACATACACACTAAATGGGATATCTCACCCTGCAGAAGAGTAGGGGGAAGGGGATGGGGGGGGGAGGATGGAGGGGAGAGCATGCTGGGAGGAACAGAGGTTAGAGGTACCCACTTTTGAAGAGGGACAGGATCAAAGTAGGGAATGGACCAGGTGGGGGGTGGGATGGCTGGGAGGGAAATATAGTCAATCTTTTACAATACATCTACTATGGTAATGTTTTGCATGGCTATACATGTACAACATATACTGAATTGCGTATCTTCCCAGAGGGAGTGGGTGACAAGGGAGGAAGGGAATGGATCTGAAATTTGAAGTTTTAAAATTAAATGTTTCAAATGTATATAAATGCTATTATTAATACTATTTTGCATGTAATTGGGAGATAAGATGTGCAGGCATTGGGGCTCAGAGATTCACCTTGCCCTAATGGAGAAGTCGAAGAAGGAATGGGGGAAGATATGGGAGAGAGCAGATTGGATGACGGGATATCCTGTGGGACTGCTATTCTGGGGTGGTGGGTAGGCGATAAACGGGGAAAAAAATTGTAACTCAAAATCCGGCAGAAATGAATGATGTAAACCAGAAGTTAATAAAACATTTGGGGGAAAAAATAGAAAGCACTAGGATGAGAGGCTGGAAACCCAAGTTCAAAGCTCAGCTTTTCCATTTACTCCTTGTGTGACCTTGGGTGTGTCACTTAGTTCTTTTGAGTTTTATGACTTC
Source organism: Gymnobelideus leadbeateri (assembly GCA_011680675.1). NCBI lineage: Eukaryota > Metazoa > Chordata > Mammalia > Diprotodontia > Petauridae > Gymnobelideus > Gymnobelideus leadbeateri. The sequence continues at coordinate 59,879 of WOXC01010459.1, forward strand.
TGGTCCTTTCCTGATCTAAGAATCTGTGTGTGTGTGTGTGTGTGTGTGTGTGTGTGTGTGTGTGTGTGTGTGTGTGTGAGTATTTGTGAGAAGATGAATGACTTGGCCATGATCCCATAGCTACTATGTGTCAGACAGACACAGGTCTTTGAGACTCTAAGATGACCTCACCACTAGTAATAATACCTACTTATATTTGTATAGCACTTTGCAGTTTAAAATTCCCCCGAAGAATTTTTTTAGAGAAATGGAGGGAAAGTGAAGGGAATAAGCACTTATATAGCACCTACTATGTGCTAGGCACTGTGCTAAGAGCTTTGCAAATACTTTCTCATTTGATCTTCACAACAGTCCTGGGAGATGGTAGTGGTTGTTGTTCTTGTTGTTGTTCAGTCATGTCTGACTCTTTGTGCCCTCATTTAGGTTTTTTCTTGGCAGAGATACTGGAGTGGGTCGAATTTTCTTCTCCAGGTGATTTTACAGGTGAGAAACTGAGGCAAACAGGGTGAAGTGACTTGCCCAGGGTCACACAGCTAGTAAGTGTCTGAGGACAGATTGGAACTCAGAAAGATAAGTCTTTTTACTTCCAGGCCAAGCACTCTATCCACTACAGCACCACCTAGCTTCCCCATTTTATTATCTCCCTTAGTTGTCCCCATTTTACAATTGAAGAAATTGAGGCAACAGTTGGTTGAGTTGCCCAGGGTCACATAGCTAATTTCTGAGGCAGAATTTGAAGTTGGGTCTTCAGGGCTCCAGGCTCAGTGCTCCATCCACTGCAGTGTAACCTAGTTTAGCCAGAAGAGAAGTGATACTTCTGAGTTCCATTCAGACTCTGGCATGCTCTCCATCCCACTTTCCTAAGGCTCATTTTCCTAATTTGCAAAACATGGATCTCTTATCTCCCAGGAGTCTTGTGTGAAAAGTGCTTTGTAATCCTTAAAGTAAAAATGACAGAAAAAGAAAAAGTAGGGTTTTCACACATACTTGAAAGCAAGGAACCCTCCACTTTTTTTTAAAGCAATTGGGGTTAAGTAACTTACTCAGGGTTATACCAGCCAGTCATTATTTATGCGTGGGTGCTCATTTTCTGAGGCTGGATCTGAACCCCGGGTCGTCCCAACTCCCGGGCCGGCACTCTTACTTACTGCGCCACCTAGCCGCCCCTGAACCCTCCACTTTTGATGAATATTTTGGCCTGAAATCTTGCAGGAGGGATAGCCTTCCCACTAGGCTAAGTCATCGAAGTCTACATATAGTGCCCAAGGTATCAGAAGCAGATGGCCAGGGAGTATGTGTCTCCTCCTCATTCATGGTATTCTTTCGCAAGCATTTGAAGTTACTTCTGTGAGGAAACTCTTTGTTCCTGCCTTGTATTTGATTTAAAAATTTTTGGAGGAGCAATGTTTTCCCTTCCAACCAATTTGGTACTCCTCTTATTCATTAAGAGGAATTAAGAAAGGTTTTTCATTAAGAAAGGTTTGAAAAAATTCTACAAAAAGTTCCTCACACATTTTCACTCCTAAGGAGCAAAAGGCCTTTAACCAGGTTTACATTCCTTGTTACTATACTTTCAGCTCCCTTTCACCTTGTATCTTATTGCAATAATGTGCCATTGTGTTTTACAGTGCAACTATAATCTTAGGATTAAATGTTAAGGAATTACATTTTGAGTAGGCATCAGGAAAACCTTTGATTTATCTTGCACTAAATACAATTCCTGTTTGAAGCTGGGTTCCCACAGTTCTGTGCCTGTGTTACTTCTCAGAAACTTTAATCACAGAGAACCTTCCCAAAAGCTTTTTGTCAATGAAAACTCCATAGGATCAAGTTGAACAGTCGAAGGTTAACCATCCTTCCATTTGAAACTTTAGAGCTTGCCTATTTCAATTTTTAAGAGGAGAAACTTTTTTTCAATAGTACTAAAGCAAAATAGATGTTTCATACTAAGCAGAGTCCAGACAGCAAAATCTGTCTGCCTGCTTCACACTGACAAAAGCAGCCTCTTGTAAGCAAGACTCAATGTTCCCTCCCTCATCCTGTTGGTGTATTTTTTCTATTCAATTTTGGTTAGTGCTCTAACTAGATCTCAACATATGCTTGGCATATAATAAGAGGCAAAAGGGCCTCATTAATGACTTCATGCTTGAAAAAAATGCAAGGTAATTTCGAAGAGCTTCAAAGAGAGACTAAGAAAAGCTTTCACAGAACAATATTGAAGTGGGCACAGAGATTCAGTGCTTTCTGATACCAAAGGACAAATAATCACAGCATTCAAACTCCGGAACAAGGCCAACATTGTCTGATGGACATGACACACGAGTAGGCATTGCCTTCCTGTTTGATTCTCCTGGGTTTTAGTTTCTTGTTAAATGTTTATCTGACACGTGTGGAAGGCTTATCACGTGGGAGATTGACTTGCTTGCAATGGCTCTCTGATCTCAGTTACTTTTGGTCATTGTCCAGTGTCACCGTGATATATTGAGGCATATACCATCATTCCAAAAAAGGAAACCAGCATGCAATTAATGACTATTCTCTCTCAAGGCTCCAGTATGTACAGTCCTGAGATGAGCAGGTATTGGTAAAATAATGACTTCTGCTGCCAGGTCTGTCAAAGCATCATCTCTGCCATCTGTATCTCTGGCTTCATAGGAAAGGCCGTTGTGACTAAAGCTGATCTTGAATTTCATTATACTCCCTTTAATAATTTTTTTGCTTTTTGGAGGGCAATTGGGGATAAGTAACTTGCCCAAGGTCACATGGCTAGGTTTTTGTTCGTGTGTGTTAAGTGTCTGAGGCTGGATCTGAACTCAGGTCCTTCTGACTCCAGGGCCGACGCTCTACTCACTGCGCCACCTAGCCGCCCCCCTTTAATAATTTTTAATAGGCAATCTCCAGCCATAGGCCAATATATTTTTCTTCTTAGTCAACCTTTTTTCTGTACTGATCCCTCTACCTCTTCTAAATTATATAACCCTCCCCTCAGTTAATGATTTGTCCCCTTCTCTCAGAACTAGTAAGGCTTGAGGTGATGGAAAAGAAGTGGCAGAAATAGGGGAAACTAAACAACAAATGCCCAGGCAACTTTCACAGATTTTGAAATCTTATAGCTATATTAGAATGTAAAAGGACATTGATGAGCCAGTTCCCCCTCCTTCATTTTTATAGGCCAGAAACTGGAGACATAGAGAAGGAAAGTAATTTGCCTAAGGTCAGAAAATGGTAGAGTAAGGACTAGAACCCAGGTTCCTTTGATGCCTGCAAAAGATACCCTTCTATGAACTGGAACACTTTTCTCCCTTAATGCTGTCTTTTCTTGAGTTTTGTACCAAATCAAACTGATGGGCATGGTTGAAGAGTGATCTGCAGGCCAGGAACCTGTGGGGAACCTGTGGCCTTGAGACCAAATGTGGTCTTCTAGATCCTTACGTGTGGCCTTTTGTCATTCAGTCAAGTTGACATATAATAAGATAGGCAAGATGGCCTCACTGATGACTTCATCCTTGAACAAAAAATGGAAGGTAATTGCAAAGAGCTTCAAAGATAGACTAAGAATAACTTTCACTTTTTAAAAGAATTTTTTTAAGATTTAAGAAAAGCTTTTTGATATTCAGTCAAAAGACCACATTTAAGGATCTAGAAGGCCACATGTGACTTCAAGGTTTCCCACCCCTGCCCTAGAACCTTGCTATTAGACTAGCCTTGAGGCACAAACCCTGAGACTTCCAATAGGTAAGAAGCTTCTTATAACAGATTCTTTTAGTATTTGAGAAGGAACCATTCCCTCTTTCCCTACCACTTAGGAATGAATTCATTCTCTGTAGTGATTACTGTCATAGTGAAGTGATAATGAAAAATATTTTAATGATAGGTAGAAGGAAGGCAGGACAAATAAGAAAGTATTTATACCTTCTGTGATATCCAGCACAAATGATGTTTTTATGTGAATAGGGATATCGAAGCCTTGTTGCTGAGTGACTGCTGTGGAACAAATTTATTTCAACACAAAGATATCTATTCAATTTTATGTTTACCATTTTTCTATAAAACTTACAGTTACTGAGAATGACAGTAGATCCAAAGCTCTGGAAAGAAAGAAAAATTCTCTAGTTAAGTCTGTATGCTTTGGAGTAGTTACAAACACTATTATGGGAAGTAACTCGGGTATGTTCCAGACTCCTAAGGTTGCTTCCAGCTCTGTGGGTTTGAGGCTCCCCTTCTCTGGATTTTAAAAATGTGGCCAAAAGAGTGTTGGGGGAGATGAATCTCATTTTCAATATCTTTCTATCTCTCACTCTCTCTATCCCGTTCTTCATTTCTCTACTCTCATCCTCTTCCTTTATTCCCTTCCTCTCCCTTTCTAACTCCCTTCTCTTTGTCACATAACCCTTCTTAAATCAAGAGTATTGTAAGAGGATTAGTAAGAACATGGATTTGGGAGGAAGTTTCTAGCTCGATATAAACTTGTAAAATTATTGAAGAGGGCTTCTCCATTAAGAATATACCTTCTGGGGTGGAGACAAGATGGCAGGGTAAAAGCACAAACTTTCGTTTTTTTTATTAATAATAGTATTTATATATATTTGAAACATTTAATTTTAAGACCTCAAATTTCAGATCCATTCCCTTCCTCCCTTGTCACCCATTCCCTCTGGGAAGATAAGTAATTCAGTATATGTTGTCCATGTCTAGCTATGCAAAACATTACCATAGTAGCTATATTGTACAAGGCTGCTTATAATTCCCTCCCACCCATCCCACCCCCCCACCTGGTCCATTCCCTACTTGATCCTGTCCCTCTTCTATAGTGGGTGCTTCCAACCTCCCCTCCCCCCAAGAATGCCCTCCCATCCATCATCCCCCCTCTCATCCCCCTTCCCCCTATTCTGCTGCAGGTTGAGATATCCCATTTAGTATGTATGTCATTCTCTCCCTGAACCAAATTCAATGAGAATGTGGTTTTGCCTTTTTGTCTTCCTGTTCTTCCCCTCCCCTGCAGCCACTTCCCCTTGCTTCTTCTATATGAGATAGTTTACCCTACCCTGTCTCTCCCATCTCCTCTTGCCACTTTCCTCTCTCACCTCATAATTTCACCCCTTGAGTATCCTCCCTTCCCAACAAATTCAACCTATGCCCTCTATCCATATATAACTGTAACCATACACACATACACATTCATATATGTATTCATATGACCATATACCCTTCTTCCATTATTTTCATACTGAGAAAGGTTTCATCAGTCACAGTTATTGTTTTTCCACATAGGAATGAAAATAATGTTCTGAGGTCCCTCCAGCCGGCTGCTGGCCCAGCAGCCCTGGGACTAAAACCACGGCTCACACAGACCTGGGCTCGGCTTCCCGCGCACTGCGCTGCCAGTTTCCAGAGCGCTGTGCTGGTCCTTCCTGCAGGGCTGCTGGGCTGTCCTCGGTGGGAGGTTAACTTCTCTGTGTTGTTCTGTGGGTGCTGGGGTTCCAGAAGTTGTTCAGAGTCCCCTTTTACATAGTTTGGAGGTGATCTGGAGGGAGAGTGCCTTGGACGTGCTGTTTCTACTCCGCCATCTTGGCTCCTAAAAGCGCAAACTTTCCTGAGCTCCTGCTTCAACCACCTCCAATACCTGTAAAATTTGACTCTAAACAAATTTTAGAGCTACAGAACCCATAAAGTGACAGAGAGAAACAAATCTCCTGCTGAAGGAAGCCTGGCAAGCTGACAAGAAGGGTCTATCATACTATTCTGGGAGCCCAGCACAGTCCTGTGTGAGCTACATGGGCCCAGACCCAGGGAGGCCCCAATCACCAGCACAGACCAGAAAGAGCAGACTTCAGGAGAGTGAATCACTAGCAGCTGTGGTGGTTTCCAGACTTCTTAACCCATAAATGCCAAAGAGAAAGTAAAAGGTCAGTAGGGAACTCTTGTTGGAACTGGATGACAGAAGAGCACCTTCTGGCCCCTGTCCCAAGGGCAAGAGGTGGTGGAGGCACAGTGGCTGCAGCTGCTGCCACATTGCTGCCTCTGAAGCTCCTGGCCTGCAGATTGTAGGGAGACCAAGCAACCATTCAGAGGGTGATCACTCTTGCTTTCACCTGCTTGGATCTGTCTAGGGTGGAGGTCCTGGGGTGTGTGGCCAGTGTGCCAGAGCTTCTGGTGGCTGTAGAGAGGGCACCCTCCTCATAGCTCTGACAACAACTGTGAAAATCTCAGCAACTTAGGACACTGCTCTCTCCACTCCGGAAGCACAGTTCTACCATGGCAAAGAGCTCAAAAGTCAAGTAACTGGCTGGCTAGATGGGCAAGCGGAAGAAGCACAAACAGACCATTGAATATTTTGGGGGGATAAAAAGGATCAAAACATGGAACCAGAAGAAGACAGCAAAGTCAAAACTCCTGCATCGAAAGCTTCCAAGAAAAAGACGAACTGCTTGCTGGCCATGGAGGAGCTCAAGAAGGGTTTTGCAAATCAAGTAAGAGAAGTAGAGGGAAAAATGGGAAGAGAAATGACAATGAGGCAAGAAAATCATGAAAAGTGTGTCAACAGCCTGACTGAAGAAAATAACACCTTAACAAATAGACTAACTCAAATGGCAAAAGAGGCCCAAAGAGCCAATGAGGAGAAGAATGCCTTCAAAAGCCAAAGTGGCCAGAGGGAAAAGGAACTCCAAAACTCACAAAAGAGAATCATGCCTTCAGAAAGAGATTGGAGCAAACAGAAGCTAATGACTTTATGAGAAATGAAGATAATGTGAAACAGATCCAAACAAATGAAAGAATAGAAGGCAATGTGAATTATCTCATTGGAAAAACCACTGACCTGGAGAATAGATCCAGGAGAGATCATTTAAAAATTATTGGACTGCCTGAAAGCCACGTTCAAAGGAAGAACCTAGACACCATCTTTCAAGAAATTCTCAAGGAAAATTGCCCTGATTTTCTAGAACCAGAGGGAAAAATAGAAATTGAAAGAATTCACTGATTGCCTCTTGAAAAAGATCCCCAAATGAAAACTCTTAGGAATGTTAGCCAAATTCCAGAGTTCCCAGATCAAGGAGCAAATATTACAGGCAGTTGGGAAGAAAGAATCTGCGTGTTGTGGAGACCCAGTCAGGATAACACAAGATCTAGCAGCTTCTACATTAAGGGATCAAAAGCCTTGGAATACGATATTCCGGAGGTCAAAGGAGCTTAGGACTAAAACTAAGAATCACCTACCCAGCCAAACTGAGTAGAATAATTCAGGGGAAAAGATGGTCATTCAATGAAATAGAGGACTTGCAAGCATTCTTGATGAAAAACCATAGCTGAACAGAAAATTTGACTTTCAAATACAGGAAGCAAGAGAAGCATGAGAAGGTAAACAGGAAAAAGAAATCACAAGGAACTTTAAATACAAGTTGAACTATTTGCATTCCTACATGGAAAAATGATAATTACAACTCATAAGACTTTTCTCAGTATATGAGAATAGTTGAGGGAAATATATATGTGTGTGTATATAATATGTATATATACATATATAGGAGAGTATATGTCTGTATAAATACATGTGTGAGTGTGTATATGTATGTATATGTATACATAGAGGGCACAGGATCAGTTGAATAGGAAGGGATATCTAAAAATAAAATTAAGAGGTGAGAGGGGAATATAATGAGAGAAGGAGAAAGGGAGAGATAGAATAGGGTAAAATATCTCATATAAATGAGGCAAGAAAATACTGTTACAATGGAGGGGAAGAGCAGGAAGGTGAAAGGGAATGGGACAATCTTTCTCTCATTGAATTTGGCTTAAGGAGGGAATAACATACACACTCAACTGGGTATCTTAGCCTAGAGGAAAGTAGGGAGGAAATGGATAAGAGAGGGGATGATAGAAGGGAGGGCAGATTCAGGGGGGAGGGTAGTTAGAAGCAAACATTTTTCAAAAGGGATAAGGTCAAAGGAGAAAATAGAAAACGTGGGAGACAGGATAAGATGGAGGGAAATATAGTCTCACAATATAACTACTATGGCAGTGTTTTGCATAACTACACATGTACAACCTATATTGAATTGCTTATCTTCCCAGTGGGGGTGGGTGAGGAGGGAAGAAGGGAAAGAACCTTGAAATCAAAGTTATAAAAACAAATGTTTTTTACATGCAACTGGGAAATAAGATGTGGGTCTAGAGGTCCATCTTGCCCTACTAGAAAGTTAGAGGGGAGTATGGGTCAGGATATAAGAGAGAGCTGAGTGGGGGAGGGGGTATTCAGTAGGTTTGATATTTTGGGGTCGGGGGAGGGGAAAGATGGGGAGAAAATTTGTAACTCAAAGTCCTGTGGAAATGAATGTTGAGGGGCAGCTAGGTGGCGCAGTGAATAGAGTGTAGGCCCTGGAGTCAGAAGGACCTGAGTTCGGATCCAGCCTCAGACACTTAACGCACACAGAAACAAAAACCGAGCCATGTGACCATGGGCAAGTTACTTAACCCAATTGCCCTCCAAAAAGCAAAAAAAAAGAAATGAATGTTGAAAACTAAAAATAGATAAATAAAAGAATACAACTTCCAATAGTCTCTCTAAAAAAATATAGACCCAAACACCTGCATATTTGCAAAGAGAATGGAATTGGCTTATGTTGCTTCCTTTCATGGGCCTCCAAGTTGGGCTTATTTGACCTGAGGTTTTCTTACTTAGCAGTTTTGTACACTGCAAATAACAGATTGAGTCACATTATTGACAATCAGCCTAGCCAAGTACAGAGAGACTCTGGCCATAGGTAGGCCAAGTTGTGATGTATTTTTTGGCCATGGCACCCCTTGGACCCTGAGTGTAAGGAGAAAAATCAGAGGAGAAAAGAAAAAAGATAGGAAAAACAGAAGAAAAGGAGGAGAGAGAGAGAGAGAGAGAGAGAGAGAGAGAGAGAGAGAGAGAGAGAGAGAGAGAATTACTGAAGTAGATGCTCAGTAGTGAAAGAGGCCATGTAGTATGCTATAGCCTCTGGCCTACCAGAGAAAATGGGAACAGAAGTCTGATGTTCATTTCTCCTGTGGTTCACACAGTTCCAGCCTCTTCAGGTCAGGTGTAGCAGTCTAAGAAAAATGACCTCTCCTTGTTAACATTTTTCTAGACTGCTTCTCAACAGCTCTTGAGATTTGGAGACCCAAACTATGCTTTTCATTTTGTAAGCTAAGCCCTATAAGCAGAAATTTCAGTAGTGGGATGACTTTTTAAGACTAGTTTGGGATCAAAAGGGTCCTGCCCTTTTCTCCTTCACTCCAGTTGTGTAGCCCGTTTTCAATGGACACTTGCAGAATTTCTGATCACTGAGGCACTTGTTAGGAGATGAGACACACTGAAATCCTTATGCCTGTGCTCTATTTTCCAGGTAGTATTCAGTGATCATTTTTAGATATAAAAGGGGGAATCAATATGTATACATATGTAGTCCTGAGTCTATGTGAAACTCAAAATATCATAGTACCATAGGATTTGGAGTAGAGAGTTTCCTTAGAGAGCATTGTAGCATAGATTTAGAGCTGGAAGAGGCCTTAGTGGTTATTTAGGACAGGTGTTCCAAACCTTTTTATTTGTCCTAAATCCCTTTAATTGTCTGATGAATCTCGTGACTCCTTTCTCAGAATAATGCTTTTAAATACATAAAATGAAGTTCATAGGATTACCAAGGAAATCAATTGTATCCAAATATGGTCATCAAAACATTAAAAAAGGTTTATAGAGCCTATGTTAAGAACTTGAGTCCAGCCCCTTCATTTTACAGAAGAGAAAACTGAGGCCTAGAGAAGGAAGTGACTTACCCAAGGTAATGCAGCCAGTAAGTAGAAGAGGCAGAATTTGTACCTGGGTCTTACCTGACTTTGGCCCTTTCCATTATATAACACTACTTCTTACTTGTACAACCATCATTCGATTTCTTGTGTGGGTCTATGTGTTGTAAAATAAGATATTTCGAGTAGTGACTTATGTCTGAGGTCAGTTCTTTGAATCATGGCTACTAATTGGCACTTCTGGAGAAGAGGCTTTTGGAGTGGCGATTTAAGAGATTGTTGGAAATATGTGGTGTGAGATCTTGGATGGAGTTAAAAAGAACACTGACCAAACACCGAAGCACCTGAATTCTAGTCCCAGATCCATTACTCAGTAACCATATGGTCCATCCGTTTCTTTGCACTTGGCCATAGATGATGGTTTAAGTTTAGCTCTGAAGTTACTCTTTTGGTTTTCATTAAATTCATGAACTACTTCAGAGTTGGAAGAAGCCTTTAGAGATCACTTCTTCGAAGAACCTCATTTTATAGAGGGGAAAACTGAAATCCAGGGGGGATTTCTCAAGGTTACATGGCAAATTAATATTGGAAAGGGATAGATAAAAAGAATTTCTTTTTAGTGGCATAATAAGATCCATCACTGGGTGGGTTCCAGTCTTACCAATTTGTACGTTTGCATGATAAACAGTTGGGGAAATCATTACTGAGCAAACTGCAAGATAAAGCCCCTTGACATTTAATACTGTAAACACCATTTGTTGGCAAATGATAAGCTTTATTGATACCTCTAATGTGTGTAATTGTAAGAACAATGTTCTACAAAATATTCACATCTGTCAACCTAATGTAAACTGTTTTAAGTCACTGTCTTTTAATGCTGGAATTATGCAGTAACAAAAGAAAGAGCTGAAAATTAATGTGTTGCCAAAATTAGGTATAAATAATAATTTTGTTCAGCAAACAAGCAAAAATTCTTCTCTGCCAAAGCCATACTTGCTAACCTACTACTGAACAAAGTCTGGGAATTGAGATTGGTTATTAAATCTGACCTTGATCAGATTTTTTATTAAGTCAGGAGAAAAAAGGGTGCTTAAAAGAGAGAGTTGTCATGGGATTAGAGTCCACCTACAGCAAGTTGTTTCCATGGCAACAAATCAAACACCATTTCCTCCAGCTCTGGTCTCCTACTTCAGAACTATGAACTTAGCATTGAATAATTATAGCATGAGAACCAAAAAAGAAAAGCAAAAGAAAATCAATCTGGAGGCAGTGATTTATGTTAAAATAACAATTAACCCCTTCAACTTGGTTGTTTTGCAGCCTGTTCTTGTGGTGACAGGTCTTGTGTAGGTATTTGATTTTACAAATTGAAAGCATAATTCTTTTGGCACATGTACCCGAAGAAAGGGAAAACTTGATCCATAATTTCTATCCAAATTAATGAAGTCTGAAAGCTATGGGTAATGGCTAGAATAGAAATTCAGAGTTGTGTCAGAGTCTACCAGAGGCAGTAACATATGATGCCCTCCCCGAATTCTTCTCATGTTTGAAGGATCTGAAAACATACTTGATCCTGGTGCGTGGTTAGTGTCCCACAACCAATGAGCTATCTAAATTCATAGGTTTCAATGTCACACTATGAAAATCTTGGTAGAAAGTTAAACTGGTGAGCACCATGCCACTTAGAACCTAGAGAATAATTAAAGCTATTTACCTTATCTGTAGCCATGCCATATTGCTGTCTAATTGCATTCCCAGTGAATGATTCTTCTCTATTGCACTTACTGCAACAGTTCATCTGCAGGGTGACTTTAGGTGTGTTATTTCCCCTGTAGATGATTCCAGCTTCTCTTAAAGACTTTGTTATCTTGATGGAGAAAAAGACTATCTAAGTAGACATCTGGAAGCCCAAATCCCTATGGATTAGAGCATAGAGAATATAAGCTTTTTGAGGGCAGGTACTCCATTTAAGTATTTGTGCACATGAGTGAACTCCCTGTGATTTGAATTGCAAAGTAGAAAAATACAAAAAAGTCCCTCCTAAAATGAGATGACCAGACCCCGACGTGATATGCTCTATCTGAGCTGGCCTGTACAAGGTGGCCTAGGTTTATCATTACCCTGGTCCTTGGAGACTATGCTTTAGTTCAACCTGACTCCACCCTGCAAAGTAATTACATATTGTTATGTATTGTTTTCTTCTTGTGTCTGTGTCCATGTTTTATTTCTCCAAGTAGGGGGAAGCTTCTTGAGAACTGAGGCCCCATATATATATATTTATGTTTCCCTTGCAGAACCTAGTACAATGCTTTGCACACAGTGGGTGCTTTCAGGGATTTTTTGAATTGAACTGCTTTATACTCCATTTACTTCAGTTTTGTGAGGTAGAAAAATATATTTGGAGGTATAGCTAGAGATAGTAAGAAATCTACTATGAGTGACTCCTGCTTTACTGTTACAATGTTATGCTGCCTTCAGGGTCTAAGCCAAAAGAATGTCTTAGAGTGCTGTCTTTAGGGTCTGACAAAACCCACTTTACACGAAATTCTGTTCTATAGATTGAGTATGACCTTTGAAATCCATATTTTATTACTGTTAAATTATTCTTATTCATATATGAATATGATACATAGACGTATACATAAAGTATTCGTGTACTTTAACTGAGACTGATGTCTACATCTTATCAAAATAACTGGCTAAAAAATGGGAAAAAATCAGTTCGAATTGACTTGTTTAGTTTTTTTGTGAATAGAAAAAAAACCCCATTAATTTTGACTGAAACTGCTTTGTGATTTTTAATCAAATTTGACTAAGCTGGGCTTAGTCAGAGCCTTAGTCAACAAGACTATATATACAGGCATAGATTCTTGCTACGTGTGTCACTCAGATCTGTAATACTTTAGTATGTCATGGAAACACAGGACTCAAAAAGACTTTCTAGCAGTTATTTCGCCTATCTTTTGATGTCTTTGTGGGAAACATGAGAAGAAAATGTCAAACTCTCTTATTTTCTCCTCCCTCCCTCCCCTGTTCTATGGCATTTTGGGAATTATATAAAATTTAATTGGAATAAAGTAGCCAGATCTTTAAAGACTCAGTTCCAACTAGAATAGGTGTGTAAGATACTATCTTGCCCCATTTCTATGAACGAGGACAATGTTCTTCACAGGGGGAGGGAGCTTGGCCCAGGAAAGAGTATTAAAAGAGCTGCCCTGAATGATTTCCTCATAAAATCAAAGAAAAATGATCCCTGCTTTACACTTAAAATGGTATTCATATGATTTTGGATAATGAGAGATATAATGATTATATTCCTCCAATAATAAAAACAGAGAAGTACTGCACATCTGAACTGACCATATGGGAGACATAAGGACCATAAGTTTAGACACCCGGTGATGTTATTCCTAGTTGCCACACAGGTAAGAACTGTGAAAGTGGTCTTTCTTGGGGACTGGCTTCCCTCCTTTTCTGGGGCTCTGAAGGAGTAAATGCAGCGATACAAGAGGTACCAGTGGCTTCTTTAGTAGTACTCCCATGAATCTGTAATCTCATTGATGTCAATATGCCCCCTGGGATGCAGATCACATCCTATCTCGGCCTCCCCATTCTGCATGATTTCTATCTTCTCCTGAGTCATGTGCTCGGTCCTTCTTCAACTTTCCTTTTTTTGTATCAGGTAGACCCTGGCTCAGTCTGCCAGATCCTAGCTGGCTGCATCTGCCCCCAGGATTATGGATTATGGGTACCCTGAGGTGTTTCTCTTCTCTGATGCCTAGGCTTAAGCCCGTACCAGCTGTATTTCCCCTATTGTTAGGGACCAGTGACTAATGGCCCAGTTCCATGTAACCCCTTAATAGCAATTAACTTTTTTTTTTTTTAAAGCAATTGGGGTTAAGTAACTTGCTCAAGGTTACACGGCTAGTCATTATTTATGCGTGGGTGCTCATTTTCTGAGGCCGGATCTGATCTCGGGTCATCCAAACTCCGAGGCTGGCGCTCTTACTCACTGCGCCACCTAGCCGCCCCTTTAGGGCAATTGGGGTTAAGTAACTTGCCCAAGGTGACACGGCTAGGTTTTTGTTTGTGTGGATTAAGTGTCGGAGGCCGGCAGGTCCTTCTGATTCCAGGGCCGGCGCTCTATTCACTGCGCCACCTAGCCGCCCCCCAGCAATTAACTTTTAAAGTGGATATTTAGTTTGAAGATGTGACAAGAAAAAAAAATGCCTATTCTGTACCACTCAAACCACCCCTCCCAGTCCATCCAGGGAACACTTCATTTCCTATAAAGCATTGACCTTACCAAGTTAACATTTGAAACAGTCTGATTGCCAAATGAGTCCTTGTCTCAGCTGCCATTCCTGGTCTGGATTTCAGAGTTCACTCCTGAAGCTCCTTCATGACATCGATACGTTGCTGGCTGCAAACTTGGACAATGAAATGTTAGGCTACGGTGTCCTCCTGACCTTTGGAGACTTACAAGGTTGGAAGCTGTACTCCTATCACTTATAACAGAAAAGAACACAGAGGCCAAAGAATGAGGCCTATTTCTCAGGACCACATGGTTTCTCAAGGGAGAAAACCCCAAGGCATCTGCCCTTGTAGCATGGTCTCTCACCCAATATTGTAAAATGAAGAAGTCCAACAGAATAATCAGAAAAATCTGAGACAAGAATGATGGCAGAAGGCATGAATGTTTGTATAATCACAGAGCCTCCCATTCCACTGTATGGTTAACTGGCTGGAACCAGGTACAGAACCTCTATACTTGTGTCTCTTTGAGGGGCCTCCCTTACACCTCACCATGGCTCTTTCCAAAGCAAGCTATTCAGCTTCTCCACATGGGAAATCATGTCAGCTGAGTGAGAAGGTGCACTCTGAGTAGTTTTTTGGTCATTAAAGGGGTTTCCCTAGATTGTCCATCAGTTATCCCCTTTTCTCCTTATGTAGCTGACTCACCTTTCCTGGCTTCCTTCAAGACTTGGCTCAAATGACATCTTCTGCCAGAGGTCTTTCCTGGACCCCCTGCTCCCACTAAAGTTCCTTTTCACTTACTCTCTATGCATCTTGTATATACCTATTTGTTTATTTTATTTTATTTTTGCTTTTTGGAGGACAATTGGGGTTAAGTGACTTGCCCAAGGTCATACGACTAGTTTTTGTGTTGTATCTGAGGCCAGATTTGAACTCAGGTCCTCCTGACTCCAGGGCTGGTGCTCTATTCACTGGGCCACCTAGCCACCCCGACCTGCCTGTTTTTTTTACATATTCTCTCTCCCATAAGAATGGAAGCTCTTGAGAGCAGACACTTGTCTTTGCCTTTCCTTGTATCTCTAGTACTAAGCATAGTGCCTGGTACATAGTAAGTGCTTAATGAATAACTGCTGCCTGACTAATCTTTTTTGATGCTTACTTTGTCTGATAACATCCTTTACTTTGCTTCTCCTGCATGATTCTTTGTTAGCAGTATTTTACAGCCTGTGTGTGCCTGTCATGTAGCTCTCCTTTGTTTAAGGTCATTTCTTTGATGATTATAGTGTTCCATGCCTAAAAATCATTGGATTATAAATTTTAGAACTGAAAGGAGCCTGAGATGCAAAGTATTACTGGAAAAAAACATTAGTATTAAAGTAGGCTTTGTTCTGGGGAGCCTTAAGGTTAGGAAAAGAGATGTGTAATTTCTTAAAGGCAAATCATACCATAGTCCTCCTTTCATTTAGTTCTGGGCATAGAATGTACATTTGTTCCTACTCTCATGAATTTATTTTATTTCATTTTTATTTAAATTTATTTTCAAGGTTAAGCTCAAGTGTTGCTTCTTCTAAGAAGATTTCCTTGACTTCTTCCTTCTCCTTCCATTGTGGATGTACTCTCCTTCCTCAAATCACCTTGTGCCATGTTATACACTGAACAAAAGCTTCTTAAGGAGGAGTTAGCTATTACTAGGGAGGGGCAACATAGACTTTGGAATTTAGAGGATGCATTAATGTGACTGTTTTCCAGCATTTGTCACTTTCTACTTTTGTCAACATGGTCATTCAGGAAAGTGATATCACTGCTAGGCCTATACCCCAAAGGGATGAAAGAAAAATGAAAAGGACCTGAATAAAAAATATATATATTTATAGCAGCTTTTCATAATGGCAAAGAACTAGAAACTGGCGGGGGGGGGGATACCCATCAATTGGAGAATGAGTGAACAAGTTATGGTTATATGAGTGTGATGGAATATTATTAAACTGTAAGAAAAGATGAGGGGGATGGTTTCAGAAAAACCTGGGTAGATTTGCATGAACTGATGGAAAGTGAAGTGAGCAGCAGAAGAAGAATGTTACATATGTTAATCACGTTGTAAAAATGAACAGCTTGTTTTTAGACTGGAAAAAATTCTCATTTTTTCTTTCCCCAAACTCATTCTTTTGTTTTTAATAAGCTTTAATTTTTCCTTCCCCTCCAATTGAATAATTAAAAAATAAAAATAAAACCCTCATAACAAATATGCTCAAGCAAAACAAATTCCCACATCAGTTTTGTCTATAAACGTATGCCTTATTCTGCATTTTAAGTCACAAGGTAGGCAACATTCGTCATAATCAGCCCTCTGGAACTGTAGTTGGTCATGGCATTGATGAGAGTTCTAAAAAGTCTTTCAAAGTTATTTTTGTTTATAATGTTGTCTTTGTATAAATCATTTCCCAATTCTACTCACTTCACTCTGTGTCAGTTCACAGAAGTCTCCCAGTTTAATTTATATTGAAAAATGGATAATTTTGAACTCCCTAGGAAAAAACCCCCAGGACCAGATGGGTTTACTAGTGAATTCTATCAAAAATTTAAAGAACAATTGATTCCAATACTCTACAAACTATTTGGGAAAATTAGTGAAGGAGTCCTACCAAATTCTTTCTATGACACAAATATGATACTGATTCCTAAATCAGGAAGAGATAAAACAGAAAATTATAGACCAATATAAAATATAAAGAAAATTATAGACCAATTTCCCTCATGAATTCAGATGCAAAAATTCTAAATAAAATATTAGCCAAAAGACTCCAACAACTTATCACAAGAATAATACACTTTGATCAGGTAGGATTTATTGCAGGAATGCAAGGATGGTTTAATATTAGGAAAACCATCAGTATAATTGATCATATCAACAATACAATTAGCAGAAACCACATGATTATCTCAATAGATGTAGAAAAGGCTTTTCACAAAGTACAACATCCATTCCTATTAAAAACACTAGAAAGTATAGGAATAAATGGAGCCTTCCTTAAAATAGTAGATGGCATCTATTTAAAACCATCAGCAAGTATTATATGCAATTGGGATAAACTAGAAGCATTTCCAATAAGATCTGGAGTGAAACAAGGGTGTCCACTATCACCCCTCTTATTCAATCTTAGCAGTAGCAATTGAAGAAGAAATCAAAGGAATCAAATTAGGCAAAGAAGAGACTAAGCTATCATTCTTTGCAGATGATATGAAGATATACTTAGAGAATCCCAGAGAATCAAATAAAAAAACTACTTGAGACAATAAATAAATTTGGCAAAGTTGCAGGATATAAAATAAACCCACATAAATCCTCAGCATTCCTATATATCTCTAATGAAATTCAACAGCAAGAGATAGAAAGAGAAATCCCATTTAAAGTTACTGTAGACATTATAAAATATTTGGGAATCTACCTGCCAAAACAAACCCAGGGCCTATATGATCACAGCTACAAAACGCTTCTCACACAAATAAAGTCAGATCTAACTAATTGGAAAAATATAAATTGCTCGTGGCTGGGTCAAGCTAATATAATGAAAATGACAATTTTACCCAAACTAAATTATATATTTAGTGCCATACCAATAAATTTACCAAAAAACTACTTTATAGAGTTAGACAAAATAGTAACAAAATTTATTTGGAAGAACAAACGGTCTAGAATATCAAGGGAATTAATGAAAAGAAATGCTAGGGAAGGTGGACTAGCTATACCAGATTTTAATCTGTATTATACAGCAGCAGTCATCAAAACTGCTTGGTACTGGCAGAGGAGTAGAGTAGTGGATCAATGGAATAGATTGGGTGCACAAGATCCAGCAGTTAATGAGTATAGTAATCTATTGTTTGATAAACCCAAAGACCCCAGTTTTGGGGATAAGAATGCACTATTTGACAAAAACTGCTGGGAAAACTAGAATATAGTATGGCAGAAACTGGGCATAGACCATAATCTAACACCATATACCAAAATCAAGTCTAAATGAGTGCATGATCTAGGTATAAAGAGTGATATGTAAGCAACCTGGGAAAGCAAGGAATACCTGTCAGATTTGTGGAGAGGGAAAGGCTTTAGGACCAAACAAGAATTAGAGAGCATTATAAAATGCAAAATGGATAATTTTGATTACATTAAATTGAAAAGCTTCTGTACAAACAAAGCCAATGCAACCAAGATCAAGAGGGAGGTGGGAAATTGGGAAAGAATTTTACAACCTATGTCTCTGATAAAGGACTCATTTCTAAAATATACAGAGAATTGAGTCAAATCCATAAGAATACAAGTCATTCCCCAATTGATAAATAGTCAAAGGATATGAACAGGCAGTTTTCAGAGAAAGAAATTAAAGATATCTATAAGCATATGAAGAAATGCTCTAAATCACTATTGATTAGAGAAATGCAAATCAAAACAACTCTGAGGTACCACATCTCACCAGTCAGATTGGCTAACATGACAAAACAGGAAAATGACAAATGCTGGAGAGGATGTGGGCAAATTGGAGCACTAATATGTTGCTGGTGGAGTTGTAAACTGATCCAACCATTCTGGAGAGCAATCTGGAATTATGCCCAAAGGGCTATAAATAATTTCATACCCTTTGACCCAGCAATACCACTTCTAGGGTTATATCCCAAAGAGATCATAGAAGTGGGAGGAAGACCTATATGTACAAAAATATTTATAGCAGCTCTTTTCGTGGTTGCAAAGAATTGGAAATTAAAGGGGTGCCCATCAATTGGGGAATGGCTAAACAAGTTGTGGTATATGCATGTAATGGAATACTATTGTGCTATAAGAAATGAGGGGCAGACAGACTTCATATTTACCTGGAGAGGCTTATACAAACTGATGCTGAGTGAGAAGAGTAGAACCAGGAGAAATTTGTACACAATTACAGACACAACATATGTGTGATGACCAACTATGACAGACTGGACTCTTCTCAGCAATGCAGTGATATAAGTCAATCCCAAAAGACTCATGATGGAGAGAGATGCCTACATCCAGTGAAATAATTAAAAGGAACTGAGTTTGAATCCTGATGGAAGCAAACTACTTGATCTTTTTCTTTTCATTGTTTGGTTTAATTTCCTCTTTACCATTTTTCATCCCATCTAGTACAATGCACCTTTGTAACCTGACTAATGTCTAATGTGAAAGTATTTTCAGATCCTATACTGGACTATATGCCATTGTGGGGGGTAGGGGGAGGGAGGGAAGAGAAATTCTAAACTCAAGAAACTATGGAATTGAATCTTGTAAACTAAAAATAAACAAACAAATTAATAAAAAAAAAGAAAGAAAAATGGACAGTTTTGGAAGACTTAATGTTTCTAGTTAGCAATGTTACTACCGATGATTCCAGAGACCAGATGAAGAAGAATGCTAGCTGCTTCAAGACAGAAAAGTGATGAAGCAAATATACATATTTTGGGGTATGGCCAATGAAGAAATTTATTTTGCTTGAATATGCATATTTGTTACAAGGTTTTTGTTTTGTTTTCATGGGGAGTGGTAGAGAGAAAATGCTTGTTAATTGAAAAAAATTGAGAAAAAAGAAATTTAGAGGGTTTTGGTAAAATTACATTGCAACAGTAGTAAAATCAGCAGAACTTAGTATTTAGCTAGTAATTTGATAAAATAGGAAAATCCCTTCTTCAGGATACCAGTCCCCATTAGTCAAGGCCCCAGCTCAGTGCAAGGCCTGCTAGTCGAGACTGGTATCCTGGGACACTCCCTAAACTAAATTTGTCCTAAAAAAAAGCTAATTTGAAGGCTTATTTCACAGTGTTTGACCCAAGTGCCTTCTGTGAAATCTGATGCCAGAATTGCTAATTATGGCTCTGCCTTTGATTCTCAGTTTTGTCTTTGTCTTTCCGTTTCCTAGCATAGTGCCTTGCAATCAATCAGTCATTCAGTCAGTGTTTATTAAGTACAAAGACAGAAAAGAAACAGTCCCTGCATTCAAGGAACTTACACTCTAGCAGGGGAGATATGTACATGAATAAGTAAACTCAGAGTTTTCAAAATGAATGTAAGGTCATGTTTGAAGAGATGAGAGCAGAAACTTAGGAATTAAGAAAGGCTCCTTATGTAAGGTCTTGTCTGAGCTAAATCTTGAAGGAACTAAGAGATTCTAAGAGAGAAAACTTAAGGAATAGATCTGTTCTAGGCCTGAGAGAAAGCAAAAGTGCAGAGACCTTTAATAGAGTGTTTTGTTAGGAGCACCAAGAAGGCCAGTCTCGTTGGAGCCCAGAGTTTGAGGGAGGTTGGGTTCAGGTTGTGAAGGACTTTAAAAATGTCAATCAAAGGAGTTTGTATTTGATTCCAGACACAATGAGGGATCCACTGGACTTAGCTGAATGGGAGAGTGACATGGTTAGATCTGTGCTTTAGGAAAATCATGTTGGCAGCTGTGGGGTGGGTGGATTGGGCCAGGAGTTCTTCACCTGAGGTCTGAGAACTTGTTTTTCAAATATTTCATTAACTGTATGTCATTAAAATTGGTTTCCTTTGTAATCCTGCATATATAATTTTATACATTTATACATATTATTCTCCAAAAGGGTCCAGGGGCTTTACCAGTTTGCCAAAGGGGTCCATGACATAAAAAGGTTAAGAACCCCCCTGTATTAGAATGTGCAGAAGTTTGACACAAGGAGGCTAATTAGGGAGCAATAACTGTGATGGCCATGCAAGGAGAGGAGTAGGTATATAATAACATAATGCTTATTGAATTGAATATGCCCCATTTCTGTCCTTTCTATATAATGATGGAGCTACCACCATATGAAAGATATGTGATTTGAAGATTTTTACCACTGTTGGCTTTCACTAAACCTTCTACCTGCTAGAGGAGGCAGTCTCCTTTCATGGCTGATGGCTTCTATTTGCAAGGTGATTGGCCAAGTTTAGTAGTGCTGTCTGTGTGTAGAACAAAACAAATCATTATATTCATTAGGGTTGGAACTGAGGAATTTGGCTTCATTAGAATCATATTCCAATTTGCTGAGATAACTGACTAGGGATGTGATATATGTATGAAATGGTGATGCTTACTGAATTTGCAGTATAATTTATATGCTTAAATTTTTTTAAATAAAAATTTCAAGGGCAGCTAAGTAGCATAGTGAATAGAGCACCGGCCCTGGAGTCAGGAGGACCTGAGTTCAAATCTGTCCTCAGACACTTAACAAAAAGACTAGCTGTGTGACCTTGGGCAAGTCACTTAACTCCAGTTGCCCTACCTTCCCCCCTCCAAAAAGCAAAAAAAAATTTGAAAAAGATGAACATGAAGTGTCTTTTAAGCATGGTAAGTGGCATGGCTAGAAATAAAAGAGCAGATTCTGCATGTCTGGGTGTACAAATTGCTAATGCAGTTGTGAGTCTTGGAGATATGAGACCTTAGAGTACAAATAAATTGCAATTGGGTGAGTGCTGCAGTTTTACCTTTCTGGCAGCAGATGGAGTTACCCTCTTTCAATTTTCTGAGTAGCTTAACACCTCCCCCAAATTACTGGCTGAACACTAAGGTCCCCTAGGTTTCCCAAACTCCCATTTAAAGATCTAATCACCAGTGTTACAGTACAAGAAGTACCCTGCAGGTTGCAAAGAGTTATTTTCATTCTGAGGAAGATTTGCTGATATTCTGTAGATTGTCAGTAATGGTAAGTTACAGTACTAATCAAGGATAGCAGGAGATTGTCAAATGTAAGTAATGGGACCCTGAAACAGCTTTGAAAAAAGCTTTGATGAAAAGTATGTTGTCTTAACATTCCACAGAAGAACAGAACAGCCTTAATGATTTTCTTCTGAAAGGAATACTAGGTGGATACGTACATTTCCTTCCCATCCATTAGCCTGACCTGCTAAATTCATCTCTAAGTTTCCCATGTATCTATGTAAAATTTACCAACCTTGTTCACTGGATTTAAGTTGAAACCATATGAAGCATTATGTTTATTTGGCATTATACTATAAACACTTTCCTTGAACTGGTCACTAAATTGATCATACCCTAGTTTGGTAGTTTTAACTGCTCTAACAGCTGATTTTCCCCAGTAAGACCAACAATGCTGTGCTCTGGTTGGTTCAGTAGTATAGATATAGTTTCATTTCTTTGCTTTTATGGCTCTTCTCTTTAAATAAAGAGAGGGATGTGTCATGCTAGTGGAAGAAGTGACTTTGTGACCAAAAGAATCATAGCACAAAAATGTAATTTTTGTGATCTATTAGGGAAAACTTTTTGATGGTGACACTCCCATCTCTCAGACCTAGGTATTTTTTCTTACAGTTCCACAACCCTGTAGTGTTCTCCCTTCTTATCACATCCTGACTTCTCTGATTTCTTTTAAGTCCCAACTAAATCCCTATTTTCTATAAAAAGCCTTTCCCAACTCTCAATTTTAATGTCTTCCCTCTGTTATTTGCTATTTATCCTAAATTATAGCTTGTTTGCACATACTTGTTTGTTTGTTCTCTCCCCCTTTAGATTGTAAGCTCTTTGAGCAGCTTTTTGAGGGCAGGAACTGTCTATTGCCTTTTTTGTATCCTCAGCTCTTAGCACAGTGCCTGGATTACATTTTTTTCCCTTGGTTTGGACTGGGGTTTTTAGGGGTTGTGAGCTAGACCACAGAACAGACAAAGCAAGTAAAAATAAGTGTTCGTGCTATGTGTTTCCTCTGGATTGTCTTCATAAACTGCATGAAGCATCATGTGCTTTAGAAACCTTCACTCTCTTTTTCCTTAATGGGTGGGGCATCAGGTATCCATTAAACAGAAAGGGAAAACTGTCATGGGCTTACTTGAAAGCCCAAATACAAAAACCCATATGTCAGCAACTGCCAATCCTGGATGTTATGAAATCCTGGTTTGAAAACCCTTTTTTTGTAGAATGGTGATGATGGGAATTTTCAGATGATACCCTTTTCTGCCAGAAGGGTACTAATTGCATGCCCATATAAGAACCAAGTCCCCGTCTTTCTTCCCCACAGCTGCTTGGATGGGGTTTCACACCCAGGGAACAGCCAGTAGATGTTGACTGACTGGCTAAATTATGTTATTGATGTGCTTTAATGAATAATCATTTCTTATGAGAATTATAGATAAGTACCCATATCAACTACAAGAAAATTAAGGTGTCTGTTATCCTAAAACTGTAATTAGATTCCTTTTACTGGTTTTCCCAAGGTAAAATAAGCTTGTTTTCTGTAGAGCTTTCATTGAATTGTTAGTGCTAGAAGGGGACTTAAAGAATATAGAATTTGTCCCAGGAAGGTACCTTGGACATAATTTATTCCAAACTGCTAATTTTACATATGAGGATATACCCAGGGAGAGAGTCACATAGGTGATGAGTAGCAGATATGGGACTAAAAACATTACTGCTACTTTAGATTCAATATTCTTCCCACTACCCTGATTCCCAAACCATTGTTCTTTACACATACACCCCCCCCCACACACACATACACACATGCACGTGCATACACACACACGTACACACACACATGCACACATGTGCACATATACAACCACTACAAATAAAAGACTAGAGACATTAATTTCATCCAAATTCAATAAATGTTTATTAAGTGCCTACCATTGTATAGGGTAGGGACACTAAAGTGAAATACTTCACTTGTAAAGTGAAATATTTCACTTGTGCCAGTATGCTAGCACATGTTTATAGGTAAGAAAACTTCAGCAAAACAGCAAATGCTAACCTTGGAATTCTTGGACTATTTAGGGGCCATTAGAAATCACGTATGCAGTGCAGAGTTAAAGACCTTTAGGAACCACCTATCCAGTCCAATCCTCTTAATTTATAGATGAATAAAATAGGGCCCAGAAAAACATTGGATTTAATATTGGTTTAAAGGGAAGGAAAACTATTTCTGGAAACATCTCAAACAATCCAGATGAATAAACACTTGAAGGAGACTTCTGTTTGAATCTTTAGCTTTTTTTCTCCTCTACACACAGACCCTCATTAACTGCCTTATGAGCCATTAGGAAGGCCAAACAGCTTTACAGTTCCCACTTCCTCGCAAGCTTCTGGTGTACCTTTTTTGTCATCACAGGCAAAAGCTAACAGCAGTGATTTGGGATGCCAGGCCACAGTGAAAGTTGGGGCCTGACACTCTATCTCCCAAATCCTGTCTCCTGTTTTGACTTCAGCAATATCAATGAAATGATCCTCAGAGGCAGACGCAATCATTTTTCCATCATAGCTGAAACTGAGGCTTGTCACAGGCCATTCCAGCCTGGACACACATCTCACACACACCAGCTCATTAAGATCCCAGAGACTCACCAGAGAATCTGCACTTCCGGCGGCGAAATAGTTGTCGGTTGGATCAAACGTGATGCAGGTACAGTTGGAAGTATGGGCGTTGAGGTCCTGCACAGGATTCAGGCCTGGGTAGCTGAGGATGGTGATGTAGCCGTTGCCACCGGTAAGGAAGAACTGCGAGTTATCTTTGTTCCAGGCTATCTCGTTTATCAACGGCTCGAAGTGCTTCTCCGCCTTGACCTGGAGAGTGCGGGCATCGAGGAAGGTCACATCTTTCTGCTTGCCCACCGCGATGGTGCGGCCATCAGGGCTCCAGGAGATGTTCATGTTCTTCCTTTTGGTTCGGATGATGCTCACACACATGCTTTTGCGCACGTCCCAGATGCGAACGCTCTTGTCCCCAGACGCCGTAACGAACAGGTCGGGGTTGCTTGGGTGCCAGCACAGCTGGTCAATTCTATCGGTGTGGCCTTTGTAGGCGCATTCCCATAGCAGGCAGCTTTCCGTCAGGAGGAACACGCTGGCCGTCTTATCTTGGGAGCCTGATGCCAGGCGAGACCCATCACAGCTCCAGGCCACCGAGTACACCTTGCCTAAGTGTGCCTGGCACTCCTCTACCTTGCCATGGCCCTGAAACAGCTTATGCATCTCAGCCCTATAGGGTGAGGGCCCATCTCTATCCCAATCTGCCCATTCCATGATAGCAAAGAAAAGTCCTTACTTTGGTGATAGAAGGAGGGTGCTGGTGAGGCTCCGGGACAGCTGGAGACGCCGGCGTTGGCGGGAGTTGGAAGCTTGAGAAAGGATACCGCGCAGGCGCAGCTAGGGGCGTGGGCTCCAGGACACCAGGACGTAGCACGTAGACTGGACGCAGTGAGCGTAACCAGCCATTGTATGGATTTAACTTATGAGAAAAGCAGTTCGAAAATCTTTGGAACTGGCATATTCTAATTCCCTGATAGGACAGTTTTATATCCACATGTTGCGGGCCCCTTCTTTTTACAAGTGGGGAAACTGAAGGTCAGAGCGTAACCTGCAGTTCACATAGAAAGGAAGCAGCGAGCTGGATTTGGACCCAGGACCGCGGACCCTTTCTATACACTGTCCAAAACCGCAGTCATGGACTACGTTTATTTATTTATTTAAATTATTTCTTCTAAACAAATTTTCCTATTTTTGTTTCTTTGTTTTGTTTTTGCTTTTTTGGAGGGCAATTGGGGTTAAGCAACTTGCCCAAGGTCACACAGCTAGTAAGCCGCTCCATGGACTACTTTTAGATGAGTGAAAATGACCCATAGACCCATAGAAAGCAATCTTTTTTTTTTTTTTTTTTTGCTTTTTGCAGAGGTGAAGACAGGACAATTGGGATTAAGTGACTTGCTAGTTTTGTGTTAAGTCTGAGGTCGCATTTGAACTCAGGTCCTCCTGACTCCACGGCTGGTGTTCTCTATTCACTGCACCACCTAGCCGCTGCTAAAAAAGAATTTTTTTTTTTGAAAGTAGCAGTTTGAAAGCCCTACATAGAAACGTGCGGGATTATTGTAACCCAGTATGCTTAAGTTTCAAATGATTGGACTTTTAGTTGGAAGTGCAAAAACCAGACCTTATTGTCTCCACTGGGATTTGCTAAGGGCGACCCGAGGGTTTTTGCCCTCTAGCTGCGGGTCTTGCAGAAATTCTTAGTGAAACATCCAAGGACTTCCATGCGACTTTCATCTAGGTAAGTGACCATATATATGGACATCCTGGGATTAATTTTATTTTGCAGGAAATTAGCATTTTTTTTCTGGAAACACATGCTTCTGCAATTAAGTGTGTTTAATTAGTAGAGACATTTAGTTCAGAAATAGACGGTGACTGCTAGAAGCCTTTGTTGATCCCCTTAATGCTGCTGCGTTTTGTTTTTTTATTATTTCCAATTTCTGCTGCAAATGTCTTTTAAGTGAAAAAGTATTTTAAAAAGCACTTGTACAGTGCCTGGCACATAGTAAGCATTATATAAATGTTAACTCTTTATTGTGGTTGCCATCTTCCTCCTCCGACTGTGATCTCCTTGAGATCAGGGATTGGTTTTTGCAGTTCCTTATATTCCCAGGATTTAGCATAGTGCCTAGTGCATAGTAGATACTTATTAAATGCTTACAGTTTGACTTTGACAAATGGTCATGCAAGCCCTACATAATATAAACAACTTAAATGCATCTTTTTCAAATTATTTGCTTGAGACTAGATAGAACTTCATTTTTGAAAACACGTGTTTGAGTGCTATTTAAACACAGTGGGGGAGAGGGGGGTGACAGTGAGTAGAGCACCGGCCCGGAGTCAGGAGGACTTGAGTTTAAATGTGACTTCAGACACTTAACACAAAACTAGTCGTGTGACTTTGGGCAAGTCACTTAACCCCAATTGCCCTCCAAAAAGCAAAAAAACCCCACAAAAAACAAAAACAACACAGCAGGGAATCTAGGTGTCTCAAGTGAATACAGGCCTGGGCCTGGAGTCAGGAAGTCTCATCTTCCTGAGTTCAAATCTAGTCTCAGATACTTCCTAGTGACCCTGGCCAAGTCACTTTGCACTGTTTGCCTCAGTTTCCTCATTTGTAAAATGAGTTGGAGAAGGAAATGCAAACCACTTCAGTATCTTTGCCAAGAAAACCCCAAATAAGGTCACAAAGGGTTGGATATGAATGAAATACAATATCATGGGAAGCTTTGTGCATTTTGGTGTAAGGTTATGTGAGTGCTACATAGTGGTAAAGGTGGAGACATGCTTCCAAACCAAAATAAACGTTTTACACTTTATAATTTCTTCCTTCCTGTTGCTCTTAGTGGTATCATTGTTCTCCCAAATACTAAGACTTTTTTCTTAGGGTCTTCCCTCTCCTTCATATTCATTATATCTTTACTTACTTGACCTTGTAAATCCTTTCTTTTGTATCTCTCTACTACTTTCCTTTTTAAAAACGGAATTTTACTGACATCATTGGCCTTTATATCCCTGAAATTTCCTCTTGTATCTGTCTACTTTCACTCCTTTATAACAATAACTGTTTTCAAAAGAAAAGAAAAATGGGAAAAGAAAAAAAATAATAAAACTAATCAGTGCATTGAAAAATTCTCATATTGTAGGCAATGTTTCACACCCTTGGACCCCCACTCTGCAAAGGAGTGTTTGTGGGTGTCTGTGTATCTCTTCTTTGTTCTCAATAATTTTTGCAATATTCATTTTTTCCACTTTTTTATTTAAACAAATGCTTTATTAACTTCTATTTTACATCATTCATTTCTGCCAGATTTTGAGTTACAATCATTTCCCCCCTGTTTTTCCCCTACCCACCCTCCCAGAACAGCAGTCCCGCAAGACATCGCTTCCTCCAATCTGCTCTCTCCCCTATCTTCTCCCATACCCCCTTTGACTTTTCCATTAGAGGAAGGTGAATCTTTGTGTCCCAATGCCTGCACATCTTATCTCCCAATTACAAGCAAAAGAGTATTAATAATAGTATTTATATATATTTGAAACATTTAATCATAAGACCTTGAATTTCAGATCCATTTCCTTCTTCCCTTGTCACCCATTCCCTCTGGGGAGATAAGTAATTCAGTATATGTTGTACATGTCTAGCTATGCAAAACATTATCATAGTAGATATATTGTACAAGGCTGCTTATAATTCCCTCCCCCTCATCCCACCCCCCACCTGGTCCATTCCCCACTTGATCCTGTCCCTCTTCCATAGTGGGTACCTCCAACCTCCCCTCCCCCCAAGGATGCCCTCCCATCCATCATCCCTCCTCTCCTCCCCCTTTCCCCCATTCTGCTGTAGGTTGAGATGTCCCACCTAGTATGTATGTCATTCTCTCCCTGAACCAAATTCAATGAGAATGTGGTTTCGCCTTTTTGCCTTCCTATTTTTCCCCTCCCCTGCAACCACTTCCCCCTGCTTCCTCTACATGAGATAGTTTACCCCACCCTGTCTCTCCCCATCTCCTCCTGCCACTTTCCTCTCTCACCTCACAACTTCACCCCTTGAGTATCCCCCATTCCCAACAAATTCAACCTATACACACACACGTTCACATATGTATTCACATGACCATACACCCTTCTTCCATTATTTTCATACTGAGAAAGGTTTCATCACTCACAGTTATTGTTTTTCCATATAGGAATGTAAATAGTTCAACTTTGATAAGTTCCTTTTGATTTCTTTTCCCTGATTACCTTCTCAGGCATCTCTTCCTTCTTGTGTCTGGATGTCAAATTTTCTATTCAATTCTGGTTTTTTCCTCAAGAATGCTTGAAAGTCCTCTATTCCACTGAATGACCATATTTTCCCCTGAAACAAAATACTCAGTTTTGCTGGGTAGGTGACCCTTGGGTTCATTCCCAGTTCTTTTGCCCTCTGGAATATCATATTCCATGCCCTTCGATCCCTCAGTGTAGAAGCTGCCAGGTCCTGGGCTATTCTGATTGTGTTTCCACAATATTGAAATTGTTTCTTCCTGGCCGCTTGTAGTATTTTCTCCTTGATCTGGGGATTCTGGAACCTGGCTATAATATTCCTGGGAGTTTTCTTTTTGGGATCTTTTTCAGGAGGTGATCGGTGGATTCTTTCAACCTCTATTTTGCCCTCTGGATCTAAAACATCAGGGCAGTTTTCCTTGAGAATTTCTTGAAGGGTGATTTCTAGGTTCTTTGTTTGATCATGGCTTTCAGGTAGTCCAATAATTTTTAAATTGTCTCTCCTGGATCTATTCTCCAGGTCAGTGGTTTTTCCCATGAGATATTTCACATTGCCTTCTTTTTTTTTTTTTTAAACAAATACTTTATTAACTTCTGTTTTACATCATTCATTTCCGCCAGATTTTGAGTTACAATCATTTTCCCCCCATTATTCCCCTACCCAACCTCCCAGAATAGTATTCCCACAAGATATCACTTCCTCCAATCTGCTCTCTCCCATACCTTCTCCCATACCCCCATCGACTTTTCCATTAGAGGAAGGTGAATCTTTGTGTCCCAATGCCTGCACATCTTATCTCCCAATTACAAGCAAAAGAGTATTAATAATAGTATTTATATATTTGAAACATTTAATGTTAAGACCTCGAATTTCAGATCCATTTCCTTCCTCCCTTGTCACCCATTCCCTCTTGGGAGATAAGTAATTCAGTATATATTGTACATGTCTAGCTATGCAAAACATTATCATAGTAGATATATTGTACAAGGCTGCTTATAATTCCCTCCCACCCATCCCACCCCCAACCTGGTCCATTCCCTACATGATCCTGTCCCTCTTCTATAGTGGGTACTTCCAACCTCCCCTCACCCCAAGGATGCCCTCCCATCCCCCTTCCCCCATCCTGCTGCAGGTTAAGATATCCCATTTAGTATGTATGTCATTTTCTCCCTGAACCAAATTCAATGTGAATGTGTTTTTGCCTTTTTAGCCTTCCTTATTCTCCCCCTCCTTTGCAACCACTTCCCCTTGCTTCTTCTACATAGGATAGTTTACCCTATCCTGTCTCTCCCCATTTCCTCTTGCCACTTTCCTCTCTCACCTCATAATTTCATCCCTTGAGTGCTCTCCCTTCCCAACAAAATCAACCTATGCCCTCTATCCATATATAACTGTAACCATATACACACACATTCACATATGTATTCATATGACCACACTCCCTTCTTCCATTATTTTCATAGTGAGAAAGATATCATCAGTTACAGTTATTGCTTTTCCATATAGGAATGTAAATAGTTCTTTGATAAGTTCCTTTTGATTTCTTTTCCCTGATTACCTTCTCAGGCATCTCTTGCTTCTTGTGTCTGGATGTCAAATTTTCTATTCAATTCTGGTTTTTTTCCTCAAGAATGCTTGAAAGTCCTCTATTCCACTGAATGACCATATTTTCCCCTGAAAGAAAATACTCAGTTTTGCTGGGTAGGTGACCCTTGGGTTCATTCCCAGTTCTTTTGCCCTCTGGAATATCATATTCCATGCCCTTCAATCCCTCAATGTAGAAGCCGCCAGGTCCTGTGATATTCTGATTGTGTTTCCACAATATTGAAATTGTTTCTTCCTGGCTGCTTGTAGTAATTTCTCCTTGATCTGGGGATTCTGGAACCTGGCTATAATATTCCTGGGAGTTTTCTTTTTGGGATCTTTTTCAGGAGGTGATCAGTGGATTCTTTCAACCTCTATTTTGCCCTCTGGATCTAATACATCAGGGCAGTTTTCCTTGAGAATTTCTTTTTTTTTTAATTAATTTATTAGTTTAGTTTCAGTTAACAAGATTCAATTCCATAGTTCCTTGATTTTCAAATTTCCTTTACTTCCCTCCCCCTCCCCTCATGACAGCATATAGTACAGTATAGGGTCTGCAAATGCATTCATATTAAACATTATTCCAATTACAAAGGCATATTGTACTAGGTGGGATGAAAGATGGTAGGGAAGAAGTAAAACCAAACAATGAGAAGAACAAGATCATTTAGTTTGCTTCCATCAGGATTCAGGCTCAGTTCTTTCTAGTTATATCTCTGGATGGCGCATTTCTCACTTTCTTGAGTCATTCGGGATTAACTTATATCACTGCATTGCTGAAAAGAGTCCAGTCTGTCATAGTTGGTCATCACAGATATGGTATGTCTGTGATTGTATACAAATTTCTTCTGAATCTACTCTTCTCGCTCAGCATCAGTTTGTATAAGTCTCTCCAGGTAATTATGAAATCCGTCACCTCCTCGTTTCTTATAGCACAATAAAATTCCATTACATTCATATACCACAACTTGTTTAGCCATTCCCCAATTGATGGGCACCCCTTTAGTTTCCAATTCTTTGCAATCACAAAAAGGGCTGCTAAAAATAGTTTTGTACATATGGGTCTTCCTCCCACTTCTATGATCTCTTTGGGATATAACCCTAGAAGTGGTATTGCTGGGTCAAAGGGTATGAAATTATTTATAATCCTTTGGCATAATTCCAGATTGCTCTCCAGAATGGTTGGATAAGTTCACAACTCCACCAGCAATGTATTAGCGTTCCAATTTGCCCACATCCTCTCCAGCATTTGTCACTTTCTTGTTTTGTCATCTTAGCCAATCTGATTGGAGAGATGTGGTATCTCAGAGTTGTTTTGATTTGCATTTCTCTAATCAATAGTGATTTAGAGCATTCTTCATATGCTTATAGATATCTTTAATTTCTTTCTCTGAAAACTGCCTGTTCATATCCTTTGACCATTTATCAATTGGGGAATGACTTGTATTCATATAGATTTGGTCTAATTCTCTATAAATTTTAGAAATGAGTCCTTAATTAGAGACACAAGTTGTAAAAATTCTTCTCCCAATTTCCCACCTCCCTCTCTATCTTGGCTTACATTGGCTTTGTTTGTGCAGAAGCTTTTCAATTTAATGCAATCAAAATTATCCATTTTGCATTTTATAATGCTCTCTAATTCTTGTTTGGTCCTAAAATCTTCCCCTCTCCACAGATCTGTCAGGTAAACTATCCCTTGCTTTCCCAAATTGCTTACAGTATCATCCTTTACACCTAGATCATGCACCCATTTAGACTTGATTTTGGTATATGGTGTTAGATAGTGATCTATGCCCTGTTTCTGCCATACTGTATTCCAGTTTTCCCAGCAGTTTTTGTCAAATAGTGCATTCTTATCCCAAAAACTGGGGGTTTATCGAACAACAGATTGCTATATTCATTAACTGCTGGGTCTCCTGCACCTAATCTATTCCATTGATCCACTACTCTACACCTCTGCCAGTACCAAGCAGTTTTGATGACTGCTGCTGTATAATACAGATTAAGATCTGGCATAGCTAGTCCACCTTCCCTAGCATTTCTTTTCATTGATTCCCTTGATATTCTAGACCGTTTGTTTTTCCAAATAAATTTTGTTATTATTTTGTCTAACTCTACAAAGTTGTTTTTTGGTAAATTGATTGGTATGGCACTAAATATATAGTTTAGTTTGGGTAAAATTGTCATTTTTATTATATTAGCTCGACCCAGCCACGAGCAATTGATATTTTCCCAACTATTTAGATCTGCTTTTATTTGTGTGAGAAGTGTTTTGTAGTTGTGATCATATAGATTCTGGGTTTCTTTTGGCAAGTAGATTCCCAAATATTTTATAATGTCTATAGTGACTTTAAATGGGATTTCTCTTTCTATCTCTTGCTGTTGAGTTTTATTAGAGATGTACAGGAATGCTGAGGATTTATGTGGGTTTATTTTCTATCCTGCAACTTTGCCAAATTTATTAATTGTCTCAAGTAATTTTTTACTTGATTCTCTAGGATTCTCTAAGTATATCATCATATCATCTGCAAAGAGTGACAGCTTGGTCACTTCTTTGCCTAATTTGATTCCTTTGATTTCTTTTTCTTCTCTAATCGCTACTGCTAACGTTTCTAGTACCAGATTGAATAAGAGGGGTGATAGTGGACACCCTTGTTTCACTCCTGATCTTATTGGAAAGGCTTCTAGTTTATCCCCATTGCATATAATACTTGCTGATGGTTTTAGATAGATGCTAGCAACTATTTTAAGGAAGGTTCCATTTATTCCTATACTTTCTAGTGTTTTTAATAGGAATGGATGTTGTACTTTGTCAAAAGCCTTTTCTGCATCTATTGAGATGATCATGTGGTTTTTGCTAGTTTTGTTGTTGATATGCTCAATTATATTGATGGTTTTCCTAATATTAAACTATCCTTGCATTCCTGGAATGAATCCTACCTGATCAGGGTGTATTATTTTTGTGATAAGTTGTTGGAGTCTTTTGGCTAATATTTTATTTAGAATTTTTGTGTCTAAATTCATGAGGGAGATTGGTTTATAATTTTCTTTCTCTGTTTTATCTCTTCCTGATTTAGGAATCAGTACCATATTTGTGTCATAGAAAGAGTTTGGTAGGACTCCTTCTTCATTAATTTTCCCAAATAGTTTGTAGAGTATTGGAATCAATTGTTCTTTAAATGTTTGATAGAATTCACTAGTGAACCCATCTGGCCCTGGAGATTTTTTCCTAGGGAGTTCATTGATGGCTTGTTTGATTTCTTTTTCTGAGATGGGGTTATTTAGGTAGTTCACTTCCTCTTCAGTTAATCTGGGCAATTTGTGATTTTGTAAATATTCATCCATTTCACTAAGATTGTCATATTTATGTGAATACAATTGGGAAAAATAATTCCTCATTATTTTTTTGATTTCCTCTTCGTTGGAGGTAGATTCACCCTTTTTATTTTTGATACTCATAATTTGGTTTTCTTCTCTCTTTTTTTTTATCATATTGACTGTGTCTATCAATTTTGTTGATTTTTTCATAAAACCAGCTCTCAGTTTTATTTATTAATTCAATGGTTTTCTTAATTTCAATTTTATTAATCTCACCTTTGGTTTTCAATATTTCTAATTTAGTACTAAATTGGGGATTTTCAATTTGTTCTTTTTCTAGCTTTTTCAATTGCATGTCCAATTCATTGACCTCCCTCCTCTCTGCTTTAATTAAGTATGCACTCAGGGATATAAAACTTCCCCTGAGAACTGCCTTTAGTGCATCCCACAAATTTTGGTATGTTGTTTCATTATTATCATTCTCTTGAATGAAATTATTGATTGTTTCTATAATTTCTTCTTTGACCCACCAATTTTTTAGGATTAAATTGTTTAGTTTCCAGTTAGTTTTTAGTCTATCTTTCCATGGCCCTTTATTGCGTATAATTTTTATTGCATCATGATCTGAGAATGATGCACTAAATATTTCTGCCTTTCTGCACTGGATTGTGAGGTTTTTATGCCCTAGTACATGGTCTATTTTTGAGTATGTACCATGCACTGCTGAGAAGAAAGTAAATTCCTTTTTATCCCCATTCAGTTTTCTCCAGAGATCCATCATATCTAGTCTCTCTAAGATTCTATTCACCTCCTTAACTTCTTTCTTGTTTATTTTGAGGTTAGATTTATCGAGTTCAGAGAGGGGGAGATTAAGGTCCCCACTAGTATAGTTTTGCTATCTATTTCTTCCTCTAATTCCTTTAACTTCTCCTCTAGGAATTTGGATGCTATACCACTTGGTGCATATATATTAAGTAGTGATATTGCTTCATTCTCAATGGTGCCTTTTAGTAGGATATAGTTTCCTCCCTTATCTCTTTTAATTAGATCTATTTTTGCTTTTGCTTTATCTGAGATAAGTGTTGCTACCCCTGCTTTTTTTACTTTAGCTGAGGCATAATAAATTTTACTCCAACCTTTTACCTTTACCCTGTAGGTATCCCTTTGTTTCAAATGTGTTTCTTGAAGACAGCATATTGTAGGATTATGGTTTTTAATCCATTCTGCTATCCGCCTCTGTTTTATGGGAGAGTTCATCCCATTCACATTCACAGTAATGATGACTATCTGTCTCTTCCCTTCTGTCCTCTTCCCTCCCCGTTTATGTTTTTGTTTATTCCTTCTCCCTTCCCCTCCTTGAAGTTTTCCCTTTTGACCGCCCCCTCCCTCAGTGTTCCCACCCAGTGACCCCCCTTCTTAACCTACCCTCTCCCCTTACTACTATTTCCCTCCCTTAAAATCCCTCCCTTTAGTCTCCTCCTTTTCACCCCCCCTTACCCTCCCACTATCTATAGGACACAATAAATTTTTATACTTATCAGAGTAAATTACTCCCCGTTTGATTCCAAACCAATGAGAGTAAATTTCAAACAGTGCTCCTCTCCCTCCCTCCAATTCCTCTATTTAATGAATTTATGCGTCTATTCACGTTAGATTCTTAAACTTCACTGATTAATTTGATCCTTCTTTGAACCAGAACCAGTGAGAATAGTGTTTAAATGACGTTCCTCTCCCTCTTACTTTCCCTTCTTCTATAGTGTGTTTTGATGCCTCTTCAGATGGCATATTTTACCTTTTCCTAGCTCATCCTTTCCTTTTTCCCATTACAGTACCATTGATCCCCTTAATAGTCCTTTTTTTTTTAGACTCCATGTTAGTGCATTCATACCCACACTCTCTAAGTATAACCCTTTTGCAGGTCATGATAATCATAGAGATTTCAAATATTGACAGTTATCAGCTCCACATATAGGGATGTGAGCATTTTGCTCTTGTTGCATCCCAGGTAATGAGCTTGTGTTTGTGGGTGTGGGTGTGTGCACTTCTGCATGTGTGAGTCTGTTACCCTTGTTTACCTTTTTATGTCCTTCTGGAGTCTTGTAATTGGAGATCAAATTTTCCATTGAGCTCTGGCTTTTTCATTAGGAAAGTCTGGAAGTCCCTTACTTCATTAAGCGTCCATCTCCTTGCCTGAAAGATTATGCTCAGTTTTGCCGGGTAGTTAATCCTTGGTTGTAGTCCTAGCTCTCTTGCCCTACGAAATATCAAATTCCAGTCCCTCCGCTCTTTTAATGTAGAAGCTGCTAGGTCCTGTGCGATCCTAACTGTAGTTCCTCGATATTTGAATTGTTTCTTTTTGGCTGCTTGTAGAATTTTTCTTTAATCTTATAATTCTGGAATTTGGCTACTATATTTCTTGGAGTTTTCAGTTTGGGATCTCTTTCAGGAGGAGTCCGGTGAATTCTATCAATAGCTAGTTTATCTTCTGATTCCAGGACCTCAGGACAGTTTTCTTTGACAATCTCTTGGAGGATGTTGTCTAGACTGCTTTTCTCATCATGGCTTTCTGGTAGGCCAATAATTCTTAGGTTGTCTCTCCTGGATCTGTTCTCTAGGTCAGTTATTTTTCCAGTGAGATATTTTACATTTTCTTGCAATTTTTCGATCATCTTGTTTTTTTTGATTGACTCCTGCTGCATCATAGAGTTCTGAGTTTCAGTTTGATTGTATCTAATTTTTAGTGAATTATGGTCTTCAGTGAGTTTTTGAAGTTCCCCTTTTTAGGGAGGTATTTTCTTTTTCCAAGTTGGTCATTGCCTCCCTGATTTGGTCTTTAAAATTTTTCTTAAGCTCCTCCAGGAATGCTATTTGGGCTTGAGACCAGATCATGTTTCCTTCTGTGGTCTCTGTTGTGGGCAGAGAGTCTATATTGCCCTGTGTGTTTTGTTGTTCTTGCCTTGCATAGCATGCTCGAATAGACTTTCTTGCCTTCACCTTCTCCTTTTCAGCTTCCTTCCTTCCCATTGTGACTTCCTGTTTCTTAGTGTCTCAGGCTATGAGTTTGGGGCCTGATCCTTGACTTTGAATACCTCTGGGTGGCTAGTTTATGGCTAAGTCAGGAAGTCAGTGAGGGATGTAGATGTGTAGGTGTGGGTGTGTCTGACCACTTCAGATTTCTGCCTCTATACCCCTGGGCTATAAGTAGGCTTTTGTTGGTGAGGTGAGGTGGGGCTTGTTGGGTCCCCTCCCTCTCTTCTCTTTAGATTCCTGGCTGACTCAGTTACACCCTTTCTTGGAGATTCTCAAGCCTGAGGCTATTTTCATTAACTTGGGATTTCAATCTGGGTGGGAGACTTATCTTTGGGTTTTCTGCTTCATGAAGGAGGGATGGGAGGATCAGAGCAGCTAGAATTTACTTTGCCATTCCAGCCCCTGTATTATACAGGCAGGCAGTTTCTAAACTTCCAGGCCGGGGGCTGAATGCAGCCTGAGAAGCCACTCTCTCCACTGGGGGCCCGACTCTCCTTCCTGGCTCCAATGATCCGTTCCCTCTGTGAGATGACTGCGATTCGTCCTTGGTAAGTCTGCAGGCTGGGGCTTTTTCTCTCTCTGGTGTAGTCTGCTTGCCTGCTCTTAGGTCTGAGCTGTGCAGACCCCACACGCTCTGCGCTCGACCTGTGCGGACACTCTGGGCAACCTCCTGGGCTGGATTCTGCCACACTCTGTCTTCCACTGGGCTCCGTCACTCCGGAATCCGCTCAGATTTACCCTTTTGGACTTAGTGACAGAGGAGCTCAGCGAGGTTACTGCTTCCTTTCTGCCATCTTGGCTCCGCCCCCGAGAATTTCTTGAAGGGTGATTTCTAGGTTCTTTCTTTGATCATGGCTTTCAGGTAGTCCAATAATTTTTAAATTGTCTCTCCTGGATCTATTCTCCAGGTCAGTGGTTTTTCCCATGAGATAGTTCACATTGCCTTCTAATCTTTCATTTGTTTGGATCTGCTTAACAGCATCTTGATTTCTCATAAAGTCACTAGGTTCCATTTGCTCTAGTCTAACTCTGAAGGAATGAATCTCCTCAGTGAACTTTTGAGATTCTTTTTCCATCTGGCAAATTCGACTTTTGAAGGCATTCTTCTCCTCATTGCCCTTTTGGGCCTCCTTTGCCATTTGAGTCAGTCTATTTTTTAAGGTGTTGTTTTCCTCAGTCAGGCTGTTGACCCTCATTTCATAATTTTCCTGCATCCTTCTCATTTCTCTTTCCAATTTTTCCTCCACTTCTCTTATTTGATTTTTAAAGTCCTTCTTAAGGTCCTCTGTGGCCTGCAACCCGCTCATGTTTTCCCCTGGGGCTTTTGGAGCATGACTTCTGACCTCACAGTCCTCTTCCTGCTCCATGTTTCGACCCTCCTTGCTCCCAAAGTGGGAGTCTAGGGTTGCATTTTTCTGTTTAATTTGTTTCCTTTGCCTTGGCATGTTGCCACTTAATTACTTGACTTTTGGGCTTGTTGCCACAGTATGGCTTTGCTGCCAGATAGGGCAATTTTCGTCCCGAACGTGTGTGTGTGGGGGAAACTTCCGTTTCTGGCAAGCTGGAAACCCACCCACGACCTCCACCCCAGATCACAATCCAGATCCAGGGAG
This sequence comes from Gymnobelideus leadbeateri, assembly GCA_011680675.1. Taxonomy (NCBI): domain Eukaryota; kingdom Metazoa; phylum Chordata; class Mammalia; order Diprotodontia; family Petauridae; genus Gymnobelideus; species Gymnobelideus leadbeateri. The sequence continues at coordinate 98,026 of WOXC01010459.1, forward strand.
GTTAAAGCAAGGGTGATTGCCCCCCCAAGACTGATCGCTGGATCTCCCTACAGTTCGCAGACCAGGAGCTGGAGCTGCCTCTGAAAACTACAAAATGGAGTGTCTCCTCAGAGGCTTCTAGCCCCTGGGGGAGGAAGCCGACACATTCCCCTAATACTGGTCCCAAAGTCCATAGGGCACTAACCTCTCACTTTGTCCTAGGCATGTCTATGTTGCTGCTGGTGTTCTGGGGTCTCTCCAGCCGGTTGCTGGCCCTGCCGCCCTGGGGCTAACACCGCGGCTCAGGCGGACCGGACCTGTGCTCACCTTCCCGTGCTCTGCACACTGCGGGCTCCCAGAGCGCTGTGCTGGGCCTTCCTGCAGGGCTGCTGGGCTGTCCTCAGTGAGAGGTTAGCTTCTCAGTGTCGTTCTGTGGGTGTTGGGGCTCCAGAAGTTGTTCAGAGTCCCCTTTTACATAGTTTCGAGGAGATCTGGGGGCAGTGTGGCTTGGGCGCGCTGTTTCTACTCTGCCATCTTGGCTCTGCCCCTGCAGTATTCATTTTTGATCGTGGTTCTCATTCTTTCCACTTGTTTGTGCTTTATTTTGTATTATAGAAAAAGATTATGTATTTTTTCAGTATTTAAAACAAAGGGGTTATGTAGGACAGTGGGCAGGCAGGTTCACTCTGGGAACATGCTCTCCAGTTCAGTATTTCCTGAGGCCCCCATGTGAACCCTATAGTGAGAGGACCATACAGTATTTCCTTCTGTGTTAAAAAAATAGATTTCCCTGAGTAAAGGTGTTTCTTTAAATAAGACTTGTCTGGAATTCAGCAGTAGCAGCAGTCCTGATAACATTATGAAGGCAGTGGTATGGTAGCACTGAAACAGAGGCCTAGGAATGGCAGGAAGGGGGTGGACTGTCTTCCAGCTGGCCCTTTATCCTGTACTACCCACAACCTCTAGGAATGTACTAGGTTTCTTCAACCTGATATCCCTGGGCTGGGGTTCCTGCAAGCTGGCCTGGCCACCCTTCCATGCAAGGGGCTTCTCTGGTTTGGTTTTCAAAAGCAGTCCATGACTTGGACAATATGCAATTTCTTTAAAAGTTTTCTTCTTGCGTCTGTCCTAGCACAAGTTAGAAACACACCTGTTGCCCTTTACGTTTCCATGCTGGTCACATTTTGCATATTTCATTTTCAAAGAAGAGCCAAAGTTTTTGCTTGGGTTCCTCAGTTTCTTTTTCTGCTTGTTCTGTGAGAGAAAGTCTGAACTTCCATCCTTTTCCTCCTCCAAGGCTTGCCTTCCCAGTGCTGATATTCTCCTTGCTCACCTCTTTAGACTCAGGTCTGATATATAACTGACAGATCCAACGGAAGAAGGGAAATCCTCTGTTGGGCTTCTCTCCTTCCTTCTAGCTCACTATATCCTAATAAAATAGCTTCACTTTTCTGCTAACATCAATAATCCCTTCAAAGGTCTTCACTTTAGGCAGTTCTTCCTGAAACTGTTGTTAGATCTATAGGTTGTTATGCCACAGCTTGAAGGGGTGAGCCTAGATGTAGGCCAGGGACCAGGGTTGCTGCCACAGAATCTCCAGATATTCCTCAGGCATCTTCTATGCCAGTGGGTTTTGGCTATCAAACAAGGCTGGGTTTTATAAGCTACCCTCTGCACTCATCATCCTGTGTACCCTGTTTCCTACGTGCTCTTTTACACATCATGGAGTTATTGGATGTCTCCATTTGCAAATATGGGGATATTCACTGTCTTCTGCATGGCCTTTATGTGATCTCTGGATGCAGATGCAGATAGTGGACCCTTCTGTTCTTGGTATCTCCATGAATAGCTAATGACTGGAAGCCAGCTTTCTCCAGCAACTGATCATATTTTATAGTCTTGTCAATTTCTGGGAAGACACAGATTTTACAGATCACTAGAACAGAGAGTTTCTCATGTTCCAAAAGAGTCATTCTCTGGGGGTAGATCCCACTCTTCTTTTTTTATCCCACTCTTCTTTTTTTACCCCACTCTTCTTGTCAGACGGCTATATAATTACCTCTCTTGGCGATCATTTCAGGGCAGCCTAAATTCAGATCTATGGCATCACAGTAATCTTGAGCCAGGAGAGCAGCCTTGACAAACACCTCTGTATCACTGGTATGGAACTGTGCAATAAGGGGTTGATCCTTAAGACACACATCACAGTACAGATTCTCCTTTCAGCAGTTGGCATCTTGAACACAAATTTGAGCATGGAACAAAAACATGTAATATAGCTGAGCTTAATGGTGATAGCTCAGTAGTCTTTAAGACAGTTCAATTTGATCTACCATGGGGGCAACTACATAGTCTATTTTTTGCAAAGTATGTCTCAAGAACTCAAATTCCTGCTGCTTTCACATTTTTTCTAGACTGTCTCTCTGCACTTGTCTCTGAGGGCTTTTTCTCGCCCTCACCTCCAGGACCCATCATTCCAGTTGCCCATTTCTGACTTGGTCTTGAATTCCAGTGCCACCAATAACCTGGAGCCATACCTCTGCAAGGAGGCACCTGGACAACTGTGTACTTTCTTTAAAATGTTTTTCTTATTAACAACCATGTATTTCCTCTCCTTTGTTTTTTCCCACCCATTAGGAAAATAAACAAGAAATGCCCCCTCCCTCCAAAAAAATCAAAAACCTGTGACAAATGTGTAGTCAAGTAAAATATTGCCTCATGGGCCATGTCCAAAAAGCTGTCTCATACATCATCTTGGGGCCATCAAATCTCTGTTAGGCAGTGAGTAGCATGCATCATTATCCTGGAATATCCATATCTCCTGGAATCCTGGTTGGTCATTGCATTGATCACAGTGCTTAAATATTTAGAAAATGTTTGTCTTGACAATATTGTTGTTATTGTATAAAAATTATACTCTTGGTTCCTTTCCCTGCCATACAAGGCCATACAAGGCTTCCCAGATTTCTCTGAAATCTTTCCATACATAATTTTTTTTACTCCACAGTAGCATTCACGTACCGTAAATTGTTCCCAATTGATGGGAACCTGTTTAATTAAGTGGGAAGAAAAGCGACCTAAAAGTACCAAATCTCAAACTCTGCAACAAAATGTTAGTGTCTGAGGCTGGATTTTAACTCAGGTCTTGCTGACTCTAGGCCCAGCACTCTATCCCCTGAGCCACCTTTACTTAATTTGACTTCATTTCATCAAAGTTTTTCCATGCTTCTCTATATTTCTCATATTCTTAATTTCTTACAGAACAGAAATATTTCATTACACATAGCTACCATGATTTATTTACCTGTTCCCCAGTAAACAGATGTCCACTTTGTTTCTATTTTCTGGTTAACGCAAAAAATGCCACCCTAAATACTTATAAATGAATAAATACAAATGGACTCGTAAATGTATCCTTCCTTTTTATCAGTGACCTTCTTGGGGTATATGCCTAGAAGTGGATTTCTCGGTCAAAGACTGTGAATGTTTCAGCAACTTTATTTGCATAATTCCAAATTACTTTCTAAACCATCTTCTACCAATTCATAACTCCACCAACAAGTCATTAGCATGCCTATCTTTTACAACCCCTCCAACATTTACTATTTCTATGCTACGTCATCTTTGCAAATTGGTTAGAGGTAAAGTAGAATCTCGGGTTTCTTTTGATTTGTATTTATAACGATTACTACTAGTTGGCAATTCCTTTTTTGAGAATTGTTTCTTTAAATGTTTTGATGACTTATTTTTCCTTTCCTTTTGATTCTCCTATCACTGGCCATCCCCATGCTTGGAATGCCCTCCCTCCTCATCTGTACTTTTTGTCTTCCCTGCTTTCCTTCAGGTCTCACTTAAAACTCACCTTTTACAAGAAACCTTTGCCATCTCCCTTAATACTAGTGCCTTCCCTCTGTCGTTTATACATTTTTTTCTGTATATCGCTTGTTTGTATGTAGTTGTTTGGAAGTCTAGTCTTCTGACAACTGGAGTAAATTTTATTGGAGTGTGTGTGAGTGTGTGCGTGTGTGCCTGTGCTCAATGAAGTGTTCTTTACCTTATGACCTCTCAATCCACGAGAGGAAGTGGCAGAAAGGAGAGGCAGGTGGTGGGGACAGAAATAGAGGAAGGTGGGCCTTTTAAGACAGGTAAATTCCTTGGTGGTGACTTTATGTGTGATATGGGGATGGCAGAGCATCATAAGTCATGAGGACAGTGGGTCCGTTATTGGGTTCAGATATACTCACTGGATGTTGAAATCCTTTGTCAAGACTCTTATTACCCTACCCTAGTTAAAACTTTGAACTGTGGCACTGATGGTGAATTCTCTAAATGGTTTTATGTTTATCTCCACACACAGAAAATGGAGCCCAACTTTGGTTATTGGTCATGATTGTAAAAATTATTAGAGTGACTGGATTGGTCATGGGGTGAGTCAATTTGCTTCCATGACAAAACCACAATATTAAGGTCTCTTTCATCTTATATGAAATTGCAGCACGAATTAGTTGGGAATAAATGATAATCTGTTAGGGGATTTCAGCTCACTGATGTATGCAAAAACCCAATATTGCCAGAGAAACTTTGAGACAAAGGGTCCAAATGGAAGCTAACCATTGAGATGTTCTGGCCTTCAGTGGGTATGTCCTCCAACCAGATGCTGAATTTGGAAAGTGGAACCTTTGTATGGATTCTTGTCTCAGCCTCCTTTGATTCTTACTGTTTCATTTCTAGCACTGAAGTAAAAGCTGTCTTGGGAATGAAGCTTGAAGAGCTCATTTGAAAATAACCTGTGGAAGTTATTTGAAGATATTACTGCCATGAGAGATAAAGGAAGTTCAATGGATATGTCATGCATAGATTTTCAAAAAAGATTTGGCCAAGTTTTATAACAGAGATTGATGATGAAGGTAAAGGGTAATGGGTTAGGTTAGAAAGTGAGCTGAATTAAAAATATGCTTTGTTTTTCTAACCCCTAGCTTTGGACCCCTGCTGTTAAATCTTCTCTGCTATGTGGTGTTTCTTTCCAACTATGTTCCTAGAATTGGTCCATTATTGTAGTATATGACTGTGAGTTCTGGCCACTGACCTCCTAATGAATTCTCTGCATGTTTTGCTTCTTCACCCCTTTACCCTATGGTAACAGGGAGGGGAGAATTTTGTCCCACTTGCACTGGAGACTCCAGTTTGCTTAGAGCTAGACAGGAGAGCATTGTCATTTGGTATTCTGTATCTATTTTTAATTATGACAGACAAGCAACTGGTACAAAATATTTCAGCAGTCACAATCTTTGCATCAAATACTATATTTTCACTTCATTAAAACATAGAAAAATCCAATGGTTTACCAGAGATTAAGCTTCAGGTTTGTTTATTGGTTTGGGATACATGAAGCAGAATTTTTCGGGGTTATGAAAGTCCCACAACCATCTAGGTCTTTTCTTTTGCTATTCTAGCATTATCATTTTGAATGTGGAGACTTAAAGGAACATTTTGTCATGAAATCACAGGAGGACATTAGGTGCAAAGAGATGGGATCTATATTGTATCACTGAAACTCCCTCCAAGCCAGTGGGTCAATGCTAGTACTATAGACTGCAACTTACTAATAAGAATAGTACTAGGGTTTGTAGCAGTGAAGGGAGTGGAAGGGGGGAGATATTGGATCTTAAAAGGCCCCATGTGTTCTCAAGCTTACTTTTTACATATGAGCTCTAGCTTTTCTCTCTTAAACCATTTATGGAGGCTCTGCTTGGAATTTTGCCCTTTCTATCCAGAAAAATTCTGCCATCATATCTTCACAAGGTTGAATTAATTATATCATAATCCTGACAAGTGGTCATCCAGTTTTAAAATTTTCCCTTGGGTATGGGAGAAGGTATGGGAGAGAGCAGATTGGAGGAAGCGATATCTTGTGGGATTACTGTTCTGGGAGGTTGGGTAGGGGAATAATGGGGGGAAAATGATTGTAACTCAAAATCTGGCGGAAATGAATGATGTAAAACAGAAATTAATAAAGCATTTGTTTAAAAAAATTTTCCCTTAAAAAAGCATTTATTAAATGCTGTGCTTTGTGCTATGGTTACAAAGACAGAATGGAACTGTTCAAGGCCCACTAGGTGCTTATATTCCAGTTGGCTTGAACTCCCTTGATTGGGAACCCACTACTAAAGGAACCCATAATGTTTTTGGGAAGTTGGAATTGGTTAGGAAATTTCTTCTCACATCAAGCCTCCTTTTGCCTCTTTGAAACTTCTTTGTTGTTGTTTGGTTGTATCCAACTCCTTGACCCTATTTGGGGTTTTCTTGGAAAAGATACTGGAATGGTTTACTATTTCCTTCTCCAGCTCAATTTACAGATGAGAAAACTAGGGCAAACAGGGTTAAGTGACTTGCCCAGGATCATGCAGCTAGCAAGTGTCTAGGGCCAAATTTGAACTCAAGTGTCTTTTTGATTACAGGCCCTATGCACTCTGGCGCCACCTCGCTGCCATTTGCAACTTTTGCCCCCCGTCCATTGCCTCCTCCCTTGAAAGGCCATTGGATACAGGAAGAGAGCCCTCATGGCCCCTTTTCTCATGTAGATGTTGAGCTAACTTGACTTTTTCACATTGAATGCTTCTGCTTTTCATGTTTCCTTTTCCTTTTTTTTCCCCACAAGGAAAATTTCAGAACTGTTTTGAATTCTTAGTCCCTATACCAGTTTTCTCTTAAGATGCCTTTTTTTCAGTTTCATTTTGGAAGACTTTTCCTGCACTCCTCTGATTCTCAGTAAACAGCATGTATAATGATTTGATGCTATGCAAATCATTACATTTATTTTTTCTTTTTGTAATTTTACATGATTCTGTACCATTCTCTGTTTGAGGATCACTTGTATTATCAGCCCTGTTATTTCTACATAATTCTGCATGGTATAAAAATATTGCATTTTGAATCAAGAAAGGGATATCTCAGGGCTGGAGGGGCCAAGTCCTGCAACCTGAAGTTGGTCTTGCTGCCAAGAGGAGGCACCTCTGATCTCGATGGCAGCCAAAGGCAGCAGTGGCAGCATGGAGGGGAAGGAACCAGAGGCCAAGGTCACCTACCACCCACCTGAGGAGGTGATAGAGTGCAACTTGGAGAAGGCCATGTGGATAGTGATCCACGGGTGAGTTGACATCAACTGCTTCCTTGGCAACTTCCAGGGTAGAGAAGAGGTTCTGATGGAACAAGCTGGATGGAATGCGACTGAGCTTTGAAGAGGGTGGGATACTCTTCTGATGCCAAGGAAATGCACAAACAGTACTATGTTGGCACAGTGCATCCAAGTGACTGTAAAGGTGAAGGATCTGAGAATTCAAGTTCAGTATGCAAAAGCTACTGGTCAAGTTGGATCATCTCTGTTGTGGGGACTGTCCTCTTAGCTATCATGTATGGTTTTTACATGGCAGAGAGCAGGTTGTCCTGACCCAGCCTCTTTGGAACCTGGAAAGTGAACACACTAAAAAGAGAAAATATGCAGTCCTGCTCAAGTAGATTTTCCCCTCTCTTGCCAATTTTATTGCCCCCCTTCTAGGTCCAAATGGGCATGCCAAGTGTCTACCTCTGAACTGGGCCAGCAGCTTCCTCATACAGCTGCATTGCCTTACCCCCAGATGCATCATTGTTGAGCATTCCATTCTCTATCTTGTATTTCCTTGCTGAAGTTTTTGTATATAACTCTTCATACCACAATTTTCTGTCAACCAGTTCAGGGAAGTGCATTTGAATATGTATATGTAAAGCAGTTCTATGCTTTTACAAAAAAAATACTGTCAGGGTGGAGCCAAGATGGTGGAGTAGAAATAGCACTTCCACATGGCTCCCACTTTCACGTCCTCTAATTCATGTAAAAAATGACTCTAAACAAACTTTGGAGCTACGGAACCCACAAAATGACAGAGAGAAGCAAACTTCCCCCTGAAGACAGGCCAGCAGGCTGGCAGGAAGCAGCCAGCACAGTGCTCTGGGAGCTAAATGCAACCCTGCATGAGCCAGAGGTTTTAGCCTCAGGGCAGCCACAACCAGCCACCAGCTGGAGGGACTTCAGATCACCAGCAGCTGTGGTGGTTTCCAGAATTATCAAACCATAAATGCCAAAGACAAAGTGAGAGGTCAATGTAGACTTTGCAGGAACAGGGAGTTCTGGAGTGTGATCCGGCCTTTGCCCCTGGGGTGAGAAGCAGCTGAGGCTCTGTGGCATGCAGCCACTTCCCTCTGGCTGCTTCAGAGCTCCTGGCTTACAGATTGTAGGGGGACCAAGAGATCAGTCTGAGGGGTAATCCCTCTTGCTTTAACCTGCTTAGATCTGGATCACTGTCTGGGGTTAAGGTCCTGGGGTATGTGACCAGTTTTCCAGAGTGTGTGGAGGCTTCAGAGAGGGCAGCCAACTAGTAGCTCCAGCAGCTGAGAAAACCCCAGCAATTTGGGACAACCTCCCCTTTCTGGTAGCAGGGTTCTACTGTGGCAAAAAGCTCAAGTGTTAAGTAATTGAGTGGCAACATGAGCAAGCAAAGGAAGTGAAACAAGCTCAGCAATCTGACTTTACACTCCTATTTTGAGGACAAAAAAGGATCAAAGCATGGAACAGCAGGAAGACAGCAAAGTCAGACCTCCTGCACCAAAGGCTTCCAAGAAAAATATGAGCTGGTTACAGGACATAGAGGAGCTTAAGAAGGATTTTGAAAACCAAATAAGAGAAGTGGAGGAAAAATTGGGAAAAGAAATGAGTATGATGCAGGAAAATTATGAAATGAGAGTCAATAAAATCCTGTCAGACTACAGTGATTTATCCAAGGACCTTCATTGTAGCTAAGTGGGACTTATACCAGGAATGTGCGGATAATTCACTATTAAGAAAACAATTGATATGATCATATTAAAAAATAAAACCACATGATCATCTCAACTGATACAGAAAAAGTCTTGGACAAAATATATTACTCTTTTAATGCTAAAAGCTTTACAAAGTATAGGCACTGAAGGATCTTTATTTTTTTTTTAAAGTAATTGGGGTTAAGTAACTTGCCCAAGGTTACACGGCTAGGTTTTTGTTTGTGCGGATTAAGTGTCGGAGGCCGGCTCCGAACTCAGGTCCTTCTGATTCCAGGGCCGGCGCTCTATTCACTGCGCCACCTAGCCGCCCCGATCTTTATTTTTTAATATCATAAAAAGCATCTATCAAAAACCAAAAGCATCACCTACCCAGCAAAACTGAGTATCATGTTTCAGGGGAAAATATGATCATGCAGTGGAATAGGGGACTTTCAAGCATTCTTGATGAAAAAACCAGAGTTGAATAGAAAATTTAACATTCAGATACAAGAAGCAAGAGAAGCATGAGAAGGTAAACAGGGAAAAGAAACCATAAGAAACTTATCAAAATTGAAATATTTACATTCCTACGTGGGAAAACGATAATTGTAACTTATGAAACTTTTCTCAGTATGAGAATAGTTGAAGGGAATAGAAATGTGTATGTATATACATATATATGTCTATATAGGAGGGTATATGGGCATATGAATACATATGTGAGTGTATGTATGTATGTGTACAGATATACATAGAGGGCATAGGACCAATTGAATAGGAAGGGATGATACTTAAAAAGTGAAATTGAGAGGTGAGAGGGGAATATAGTGAGAGGAGATGGGGAGAGACAGAATGGGGTAAATTATCTCATATGGAATAGGTAAGGGAAAACTGTTAAAAGGAGGGGAAGAACAGGAAGGCAAAAGGGAATGAGTCAACCTTATTCTCATTGAATTTGGCTCAGGGAGAGAATGACATACACACTAAATAGGGTATCTCACCCTACAGGATAGTTTGGGGGAAGGGGATGAGAGGGGGATGATGGAAGAGAGGACAGCTTTGGGGGAGGGAAGTTGGAAGCACCCACTTTTGAAAGGGGACAGGATCAAAGTAGAGAATAGAACAAGTGGGGATGGGATAAGATGGAGGGAAATATAGTCAGTCTTTTACAATGTATCCACTATGGAAATATTTAACATAGCTACACATATACAACCTATATTGAAATCCTTATCTTCCCAGTAAGGGTGGGTAACAAGGGAGGAAGGAATTCAAAGTTTTAAAATCAAATGTTTATATATATATATATATTTTTTTTTTACATGCAACTGGGAAATAAGATACATAGGCACTTGGGCATAGAGATCCACTGTGCCCTACTAGAAAGTTGGAGGGGGCATGGGGGAAGACATAGGAGAGAACAGATTGGGGGAGGGGGTATTCAGTGGGATTACTGTTTTGGGGTGGTGGGTAGGGGAAAATGGGGAGAAAATTTGTAACTCAAAATCTTGTGGAAATGAATGATGAAAACTAAAAATTAACATTAAAAATTAACTAAAAAATAAAAATGTCTGCCTCTGGCAAAAAAGGGGAGGGACACTTCTTTTAACTTGTTGCTATTGTGACAAAGACTCTTTGCCATTCTCATGTATTTCAAATATTGTCCTGTAGTTTGTAGCCTGATAGTAAAACTGAATAAGAAGAGTGTGCCCTGAGTGTGACAAGGCAGCCAGAAAACCATTGTAATCTCAGGCTTTTTTAAGAGAGATGTTGTGTCCAGAAAAAAGAAGAAAACCCCAAATAGGGGGTTAATCTTTGTGTATCCTGCCCTGGGCAGTCACTGCTCGGGTGCTGTGTTGAGTTCTCATTTCTAGATTGGAGGAAAGACATCAGCAAACTGTAATATGTGCAAAAGAAGGTGAAGAGCCTGAGGAACGTACTATCCAGGGACTGATGGAAGCAGCTGCAGGTGCTTAGCTTGAAGTAGAGAAGGCTTATGGGAAGCTTGGTACTTGGCTTCAAGTAATTGAAATGTTGCCATAGGAAGAATTGCTGTGTTTGACCCCAGAGGGCAGAACCAGCAACAATGGCTAGAGGTTGGATGTAGGCTGGCAGATTTGGACTTGATAGAAAGAAAAAAAACTTATACTAGTGCTCTAAGTTGTTGAAAAGTAGAGAGGGGTGCCTTATTCTCCCTCACCGGAGGGCTTCTCGCTAAGGCTGAATGATGACTCCCCAGGGATGTTACAGAGAGAGGGGATTCTTACACAGGTACAGGAGGACTAGTAGACACCTTCCAGATGTTTGTAGCTTTGTGGTATGAGATTTTGATCTCTAATTTTAAACATCAGAAATAAAGCTGAAGGTCTGCATTTTTTTGGAGAGGGGAATGGTAGTAGGGGGGAAGCAAGAGGGTCCTGTCCAGATCCAGTACCAAGTGATGTTTGTGATCTCCTCTGGAGAAATGGTCTCTAAGCAAGCTGCTTCTGTTTCCCTTAATGTGACGCCTTTGGCTCCATCCCCCAGTTGCTGTACCTTCAAGTCCTCCGAGCAGCTTCCTTAATTGCTGCATTGGCATTCACCAAACCAACTTTGGCTCAGGGCCACTTATGCATACGAGTCCAAATGGAGGGAGGCAGGAGGACGAGCTAGGAGCACATTACTCAAATAGCTCTGCTCTTTTTTATGCATGAAAGGCTTTCATTTCACGCAGAAAAAAAAAACTGGCGTGGAAATCCATCATCTCCTGGCATTTAAGTAGAATTATAGGGAACATGTATATTTATCAGAAAACAAATGGGAGCGTAGCAGGTATCTGAACAGAATTTTTGTATGTAATTGTTATTTTCGTCAAAAAGCTTGACAGGAAAGTCAGGGTTATATGAAAGACAGAGAGGCAAATTATTGCAATTCTAATCCCTTTTATTGCTTGAAACGTATGGCAACTGTGGGGGAAAAAGGCAACCCATCGTCAAATGTAAAACCATCCAGAATCAATAAGATCTGAACTGAAATCTGTCAAACCCTTGGATGTGGCCACCATCTACTAGCACAACTGGAGAGGAAATGGAAGAAGAAAAAAGCTGTTTTATTCAATGCTTCTTTGTACTGACATTCTGTTACCCGTGATGTAGACTATGGATATTTTTCTGATGTTACTTTGAGGAGGAAGATGCGTAACAAGGGTGAGGAGTGGGGCAGGAAGTCAGGGAGGGCTTCCTGGAAGATGGGGCATTTGAACTGGGTGTTTTTGCCAGAATATTTTTCTGGCTTTCCCTACCAAAGACCAGAGGGGTCAAAGGATCAGAGCAGCCCTTTGCCTTGGAGATGAATATATTCTGGGACTGAATAAAGATTTGCAGGGCTCAGGAAGCCATAGAAAGGAGCATATTCAAATGGGGTGATGCCTTTTAGACTAACCACACTATGTTCAGTATGAGGAAGGAGTGAACTATAGTTTTCCCTGCTATCTGTCAGTCAGTCTGTCTGTCTCTCTCTCACACACACACATTGCCACATCAGCCCACGAAATAGGAAAATAATTTAAAATTCTTGCAAGATTCACTTCCTGAAATGAAATTTTTTTCAATATTGCTTTAGAAAAACCTAGTTTAATTATTTTTCAAGATGAATGTCCTCCAAGGTACCTTCACAGAATTAGGTATATTGACATTTGGGAACATAGGAGATTGAATTTGGATGATGTCTTACATCAAAGTTTTTTTTTTTCCAAAGGTTATGACATTCGTTCTTTCATTTGATCTTTATAAGACCCCATGAACTAGGAGAGTAAAATGTTGTTATTCTCATTTAAAAAAAATGCTGCATGAGGAAACTGAGATACAGGGTTGAAGCCACTTACACAAGGTTGCACAGCTGTCTAGCAACCAAAAATGTTTATTAAGCACCTACCACATACCAGGCATTGTGCTAAGGAGTGAGGATACAGAAACCAAAGCAAATTAGGCCCTGCCTTTGGGGAACCAAGAGGGACATATGGAGGTATGTAGAAGACTTACATAAATCATATACAAAGTTATCTTAGGTGAGAGGGAGCTAGTCACTGTGGGGGGAATTAGAGCCCAGGAAAGGCTTCCCATAGAAGTTTACATCATTGGACCTGAGTCTTGAAGGAGACCAGTGTTTGAGAAAGAGGAGTGGAAGGGGGGAACATTCTAGGCCTAGAGGTCAGCCAGTGCTAAAGTGGATTGTCAGGACTGTAAAGTGGGAAGTAATAGATGAAGATATTAGAGACGTGGGAAGGAGGCTGATTGTGTAGAACTTTAAAATGCCAGTCCAAGATGTTTGTGTTTGATCCTAGGCAGTACGGAGACCCCAGAGCTTATTGATGGGGGAGTTGGTGCCAGGGCCAGACCAAAACTTTAGGACAATCACTTTTGCAGCTGTGTGGAGGATGGATGAAAGTAGGGAGAGACTTTGGGCAGGGAGCCCAAAGAGGATGTCATTGGAATAGTTTAGGCAAGAGGCCCTAAGGGACTGAACTGGCCTAGTGGCCATGTGGGAATGGAGGAAAGGGGCAGATGTAGTCGCATATAGAGATAGAAATAAGATTTGGCAACTGGTGGAATATGTGGGGAGGAGAATGAAGACAGAAGGATGGAGCTGAGATGGCAAACCTGGGCTGCTGGAGACATGGGGTGCTTCTGTTGTTAATAGGGAGGTTCAAGCTAGAAGGACGCACATCATGAGTTCTGATTCAAACATGTGGAATTGGAGATGGTCATGTGATATACAGTTAGAAATGTCTAATAGGTGGTAGGCATGTGGTGTCTGAGCTCAGGAGAAAGCCTAGGCACAGGTATATCCACGTATATCTAAAAGAGGGAGAGAATAGGGACAGACACAGACACAGAGAGTGGGGAGGAAGAGGAGGAAAGCTAGCATTCTACTCCTGGCTAATGCCTAGGTGTGGTGTTCTTTCTCTACTCTTTATTATGAAGAACATTTATGTATCTCTTTAATGTTTAGAAAGTCCTGTGAAGTAGATCACTGAGGTATTTTTACCTCATTCTAGAGTTGAAGAGATTGAATTGGAGCTGGGGAGTAAGACTTTCAGAAGTTGGAAGTTACCCAAGGTCATACAATTAGTTTGCATACGGGCAACAAGGTTTCCCAGTGGTTAGAGTGCTAGACCTGGAGTAGGGAACACCAGATCTCAAAAGTGGCCTCAAACACTTGGTAGGTAGGTGATCCCAGGCAAATGACTTAACCTCTGCCTGCCTCAGTTCCTCAACTGTGTAAAATGGAGATAAATGAGATCGTATTTGGAAAGTGCCTGGCATGTGGTGGGCACTTAATGCTTGTTCCCTCTTCTTCCCCCAAACTGGGATTCCAGCCCAGGTCTTTCGTCACTCAGTGCTCTTCCCATGTTACCATGTCACCTTATAGAATATTCAAGTGGCATTCTGTTCTATTAGAACATCAATGCAAACAACTAGACTTGCTTTGTTAGCATGTACATTTCAGCTAATTCCAGTGCATAAAGCATTAGAACAGTTTGTTTTCAGATTCTTTCTTGAGGTCCCCTATAGGATCCTTTGTCCACTCATTCACTTTACTTCATGATAGGGTGTAGCATGTAATACGTCTTCTTGGTTCACTTTGTGTCATTTCAGAAGGAATTTCCAGATTTCTTTATATTTCTAATGATTATTCCTTTCAATCTGTTCTGCTGTAGCTTTTTCCTTCCTGTCCACCTTGTCAGCCGCTGTAGCCCCTGGGCCACTAGGCCTTGCCATCCATCCTGCTGCCAAACCCTCCTGGGGGACTTAACTTTCTCAGTGTTTGAACTCCCACATTGGGGGTCTCTTCTTTCCTGATTGATGGCTGTGTCATTTCACCCACTTTAGAGGCAGCATGGAATAGTGGATGGAACACCTAGAGGGCCTGCATTTGAACCTTTCATCTGATGCTTTTTGCCTGTTTTCTCTTGTGTAAAATAAGAAAGTTATACTAGATGTCCACTAAGCTCTCTCCTAGTACTAGCTCTATGATTGAGCTGCCTTTGTCATTTTTTCTCATCAGCCCTGCCTGTCTTGGAACCCTCCAGACCAGTGGACTTGGTCTTCTGCCCTGCCTCAGTGTGCTTAACTTCCCCAGCACCCTTTTTCCACCCCTGGAAATATAATCAAATCACTACTGTCATTGCCACTATAAAGGTGGTGTCAGGCAACCCTCCCATGGATACCTTCATCATGGCTGTGACTTCTCAAACCAAAACACCGCCCCCTCCCAGTATGTTGGCCTCCCCATTATAATATCAGCTTGCTTTTGTACTTAGATCCCTGTCACTTAAGTGCTTTATCATTCATTCATTTGTTCTGTTTCATCTTGCAGGCATTTCTGTTTCTGAGGTTTTACTTGTAGGTGGTTTTGACTCATTAGCTTCTCTATCACCATAATAGCATTTTATCATTAGTTTATTTTTGTTTGTTCATTCCTCCAGCTTACTTCTGGACTTTGTTAGTGCTGGGCTAGGATGCCTTCTCGGGGAGATGTCTGGCCTTAGCCTCTTTCCTTTTATATCCTTCTGCTGCTTTCACAGTTCCAAGTTGGGGGCTTATAAGCTTTCAGTCATCCCAAAGTGGTCATCTTGGGGATGGTCTATTCATTGCTCTTCTGGTCTGAGTTCTGAAAGTTTCTGACTCTGGTACTGTTGGCTTGTTTCTGGTTGGGAGTTTCAGCAGATTGCTGCTGGATTATCCCACTATTGGATCATTGGAAGGCTCTGTGGATTTATAGCTTCTGAGTTACTGACCCCTCTTTGGTCTCTGATGCTTTGCTCTGCTCTGGGGATAAGAGCCACATAGCTACCATTTGCTTCCCAGAACCTGTTCCTAGGGCAAAACTTGTGATCACTCATCTCCTCCTTGGGCCTTTGACCCTACCCTATGCTGGGTGGTGGGTAACAGATCTCCCAGATGGCACCCATTCCTATACCCGGCCCTTGTTCACTGATGCCCTGGGGTCTCTCTATGCTGCCTTGTCTTGGCCCTCTTTCTATTCCTGGGTACTGGAATGGTTCCCCATAGCTGGCCTGATTCTCCCATTCCAGTATTTACAAATCTCTCTTTTCTTCTTCTTAAGCTACCCGGGGCTGGAAAAATACTTATGGTGAGGCCTTGGATTTTCTAATAAGAATCCAGTTGGGATATGCTTTAGAGCAGGGCTTCTTAAATTCTTCCCACTCTTGATCCCTTTTTGTGTTTTGGCAGTGTTTGTAGTTGTTGCATAGCTTGAAGGCATGCACAATGCAAAATGTGCATGCTGTGTGTTCAGAACCAAGGCTGCAGTGAAATTGCCTGATGCAATATGAGCAAGGCTGCCAGAAACACCTCAGATTCTTTACATGTTGATTTTTCATTAATTTTTGTTACTCGTGCATTCACAAACCTTTTATTGTTGCCAAATTTTTGTGACCCACAGTTTGAGGAGTTCTGCTCTAGGAACCAGCCAAGTGGCATGGTAGATAGAGTGTCAGACACGGAGTCAGGAAGACTCATCTTCCTGAGTCCAAATCTGGCCTCAGACACTTGCTAGCTGCATGACCCTGTGCAAGTCACTTAACCCTATTTGCCTCAATTTCCTCATCTGTCCAATGAATTGGAGAAGAAAATGGCAAACTGCTCCAGTATCTTAGCCAAGAAAACCCTAAATGAGATGACAAACAGTTGGACAGGCTGAACAACAGATTCTCTAGATGATTGTTGAGGAGGTGTGAGGGGACATTCAGACTCTATTTCTTCCTTTCACTTCCTTATCTTGGTTCTACCCTGTTTCCTTTGTGTTTTAAATAAATTTTTATTATTATTATTTTTTTATATCAGCAGGCTTTTTCCTAAAGTTTAAGACCATTGTTATACTATGCTAACCTTCCATTGTTAGTAATTTGGATTTCCAGAAAGGCCCTTGACCAGTTGTAGGGGGTTGGGGACCCTCTTGCACCCTTGGTCACTTGGCTGTGTTCAGCTTCCTGGGTGGCTCCATTTTCTTGTATCAGCTTTCTGAGTAGGCTAATCTGATTGTATATTAAGGACATTGAGCTTCCTCTGCTGTGTAGGATAAGGGGCTTGTGTCAAGCAACCAGAGGGAGGGCTGTCAGAATGCCAGACTGTGGGCGTTGAGTGCTCAGTTCTTCACCTCAGCAGCTTGCTCTGACTCAAAATGGGAGTTTGCATTGTTCATTTGAATCTTTATTGGGATGAGTCACTGTGATTAAAAGCACTGGAAAAAACCAATTTGGCTAAAAGCAGCAGGCCTGGCATCCGTTCACCTTGGCTGTCTCTGCCCCCAAGGATAACTTTGGGAGGAATGATTTCTGAAATACAAAAATAAGAACTCACTGCAGTAGAGCTCAGGAAATAGTAGGTTCTGACTATCCATGGTGCTTGCTGCTGGGCAGAGAGAGGAGAGGATACAAAGTCCCTGTAATAGTTGAATGAGGCAAAGTGACATGTATAAGGTTGGAGGGTGATAGGGATAGAGAGACCCAGATCAAATGCCTTGGAAAAGTCAGGGAGAGAGGGATTGCTTTCAGCTCCTCCCATGAGAAAGGTATAGCCATAATAGCTGCTGTATCAGTTAAAAAGCCATCCTTCTTTATGTATCTCATTTGCTCTTCATTCACTCAAGAAAATATTTATTCAGTGCCTATGTGCAAGATACGGTGCTAGAGACAGAGACAAAAACAATCTCTCAAAGAGCTTACAATATTTTGGGAGGATACCACATTAAAACAGAAAAATACAATAAAATTTAAGGATGGAGAAAACACTAGTAACTAGGGGAATTAGGAAACACTTCCTGCAGAAGGTAACATTCAGGCTAAGCCTTGGAGGAAGCCATGGATTCTGAGAATTGGAGGTGAGGAGAGAGTGAATTCCAGGAATCGAATTTGCACACAGCCTATGCAAAAGTGTGGAGGTGGGAGATGGATTGTTAAGTTCATTGAAATGAGTAGGCCAGTTTGACCAGAAAGTAGAATACATGAAGGGGACTAATGTGAAATCGATCTAAATAGGTAGCCTGGTGTCAGATTGTATAGGATTTTAAACAACAAAATGAGGAGTTTGTATTTTATCCTAATGACAATAGAGAATCATTGAAAGTTCTCCAGTTGAGAGTCAACATGATGGAACTTTAAGTTTCAAAGTCAAGTTTAGACTTCATATGATAGGAAATAAAGTGTCTGGGGTGGCTTGGTGGTGCAGTGAATAGAGCACTGCCCCTGGAGTCAGGAGGACATGAGTTCAAATCCGGCCTCAGACACTTAACATTTACTAGCTGTGTGACCTTGAGCAAGTCACTTAACCACAATTGTCCTACCTTCCCTCCTCCAAAAAAAAAAAAAAGAAAGTGTCTCTTAAGTTTTTGGCAAGAGAATGTGCTGATGAAAGTGATATTTTAAGGAGTGTTACTTTGGTACTCTGTGCTAAGGTACCAAAGAGGAAAGGAGACTAGAGAGATACAGAGACTATCCTGAAGGTGACTGGGATAGGGCAGATTCCTCACTCCGAGGCCAGTGACTTTCCCATTACTTCATAAAGTCAGAGCAATTAAGAGTTTGATTAGGAGATTTTGTTCGTATGTTCTAAATTAGACCCCTGGACCATATCTCTACACTGTCACCAACCTGACCAGATTGTCAGGGTCATAAAGGACTATTTCTACACAAATCTGTTGCAATTGTTGAAGATCAAAGAATCTAAACCAACTGCATTGTGGTCTGCTGGATTTTGTCCTAATGACTTGACTTTGGTTTTACTATTATCTCAATTTGATAGTACACATTTCTTGGGGAATTTTTTTTAAAAAACAGGTTTGAATATAGTATTCATTCATTCAACAACATAAATAGAGTGAAAGAACATTTTTTTTTTGTTAGCTCTTTTGTGCATGATAAAGTGATTGGACCCTTCCTTTATTGAACTTTGTCAGTTTATCATATCAAGGCCTATTCAGGGATTATTGACACTAAATGACTAAAAATCATGTTCAAGATCTGCTTGGGGCCCATTTAATCCATGAAATATTGATACCATAGACCAGGGGTAGGGAACCTGTGGCCTCTAGGCCACATATAGCTCTCTAGATCCTCAAGTGTGACCCTTTGAATCCAAACTTCACAGAACAAAGTCAAAGGGCCACACTTGAGAACTTGGAGGGCCACATGTAACCGTAAGGCTGTAGGTTCCCCACCCCTGCCATAGACCCATAATGGCTTCTGAGGAGGGAGACTAAAATAGCTGTGCTCTTTTACAGGAGCCCAATAACCAAGGAGGTTGTAAACTTGACAATGTGAATTAGTTTATTTATTTATTTTTATGCAACAGATGTTGTTTGACCTAGAAGAAGGAATAATATTATAGAAATTGAGATCAGTCTGAGGGAAAAAATAAAGATGTCTAAAAATAAAATACAAATAACAGCTGCTGGAATTGTATTTCTAATATATCAGTGCTGACAGTTTTCTTATTCTCAATTGAGTTTGGCATTCATGGGGAAGTATTTGAATGGGAAGAATTATGACGGAGGGCACGGATAGTGGGAGGGAGACAACGCAGCTACATGGGAGGTGTTCCTCAACACACTCAAATTACCCATTCTTAGGGTGTCCTTGATATTCTGGCCTGAAACCCTGGCAGCAAACTCGGGACCTAGAGCAGATGTGCCCAGCAGCAGGTCTTAAAGGGCAAAACCATCTCCAGCAGTTTGCCATGTGCTTGCCTGGAAATTTAGGAGACCTCAAATCTGCTGATTTTTTTGTCATGCACACTGCCTGCTTTGTTTGAAAATTACAAATCTCTCTTATATTAGATATCAGTAGATTGGCAGCAGATACAATTATTCAGCCATCCAGTGGTTCCAGATAGGAAGTTCAGGGCAGAATTTAATGCCAAATCAGATGGCATCAACTATTGAAAGATACAAATAGTTCAGGTGTGACTGACTTTTTGAGGAAGAACTATACATGTCTCTACATATATGCATATCCTCTGTCGGGGTCCTTCTTGGATGCCGACTTGTGGTGAGGAGATGACCCTAAGTTCTTGAAAGTTCTACCAACAGGTCCTATTGATTTTGAAAGCTGTTAAACATGCATCGTGGTGCAGAATGTTGATCATCCAAGGACCAACATAGCCAAATACAGAGAACTCATCAAATGAAGAATGGGCACCAGGTGATGAAATTTTTTTCCCTGTAGCAACTCAGAAAGACCAAATTGTAGAGAAGTTAAATGTGTACACACTGACAACATCCCAAATCTTTGAAGTACATCTTGGTCCAGTATAGTAACTGGTCTTTGTGAGCTATGCTGGGCAAAAAAAAATCACCTTCTGGTGATAGGCTTCTCTGGCCTTAGCTAGACTGGTCTTTAGACAGCAGATGTTGTCATCAGGTCCATACTCAAATCCTTTCTAGCTTGGAACTAGGCCTTAATAAGCTTGATTTTTCACTGGCAAGACCTTGAAGAACCCAGATCCCCTCCTGTGCTACTGAAAGGTATTTGACTAGGATTTGAGTGGACAATGTATATACACACATATACCCATATTTTTTATTTGTCTATTTATCTACCCACTCACCTTTCACAGTCTATAATATGGCTGCGCGCACACACACACACACACACACACACACACATATATACACATATATATGTAGAAAAAGCATATATAGGAAAAAATCCTTATCAGCTGAAAACTCAGCTATTTGGACAAAGATGGAAATTCTAATTCTAGAATTGTCAGTTTTGGTGTTTAGTGGCTCAGCTTTTGAATTATGATGAGCAGTATTAGGGTTGAATATGAATATACAGTGTTGCCTCTAATGTCTTTCCTTGTAGAAGAAAAACTTCTTCTCTGCTGCCTCTCTAGGCCTTGGGCACTAAGGCTTACCTTCTTCCTGAAGGAAGACATCTGTTTTTGGAAAATCACTGAGTTTGGGAATAACTCATGTGACTCTGATCTGTCTGGGGAATGTGTAAAACGCAACAGAAAGCAGATAGTCTGAAGAGGGATTAAATGGCTCCTTGTAACATTTCCCTTTTCTCTCTCTATAGAAGGAAATGCTACCCATAAAGCTCATGCATTTCAGGTGGACTGGAGCCCCGCTGGTTTTGCAATTAACAAATAGTGAAGGAACCCTTTCTGAAGTTTTCCTGACAAATCTCAAATTTTTTGCTACACCACTGACAGGCTTACTACTAAAACACTTGCAATCTGGGTGGATGTACAATATGTTTTTCAGCTCTCAGAGCTGCATAAATCCATATTATTGGTAACTGGATGAATTCCATCTTTAATTTTTATATAAATGTGCTTAACTTCATCCAGTTCTCATGGTTGTTCTGTCATGGAAGGGGAATTTATGATGTTCACCACCCATTAATTTGACCCTGACTCCATTGATTTCCAAGGGAAGTATTTCCCTGAAATTGATAGCACAGTTGCTTCGTAGGGTAATATTGTCAAGTAATAACCCTAGATCTGTGAATTCTATTGTTCCATTAAGCTGGAGAAACATTTCATTGATAAAAAAGAGAGAAAATGGCCATGATTGTCAAGGTGTCTGAAAATATAATTCTTGCTCAGTGCTGTGATCCTTATAAATGCTTACTTTCTTTTTGCCAGCCTGTGGCCTGTATATTGGGAAAAACACCACTAGGATCAGAGTGCACACCAAGGATATATCTTCCTGTGTTTCTTTTACTAGGCATAATTCAGCCTAAATCACTCATTAGATAAACACAGAACTGCTGTGGGTTATAGGGGTGTCAAATTAGTTACCTAATTTCTCTAACATAAATCTCACTTGCTTCAATTTTGGCTCATTTCTTCTAAACTTGACCCCCTAGGGAACAGGAAAATAGGTGGTTCTTATGACCCTGTTTAGCTGGGCAATCTTAGCATGGTATGTGGGAAATCAAATACCAAATTGGGAAGCCAACATATTCGCTTTCTCTTTGGAATCTGTGATATGCCAGCTGACTGACAAACGTGCCCTATCACATTCATATGATGGTACATTTTTGAGCCCCTTTTTGGTATTTGCAAAGGGCTTCATGGCAGGCCTTCTCTACTTCTTAATGAAATTCCACATTGACTCTCTTTATCTGATCTTTTCATGGAGCATAAGATTTCTTTAACACCACCTCTAGCTGAGGCTGCTAAGGCACAGACATAGGATCAGTTCACCACGCTCGACTCATTTTCAGTCCTTTCCCTTCCTTCTTCTTTGCTTGCCTTCCTTGTCATTTTCACTGTGATGTATTGTTGTGTAGTCACTGACCTGGGGTATATATAAGTTGTAGGTCTTCCCCTTTCCCTTTTGTTATGTGCTGCATTAGAAATTAGGTTGAGAAGTACCCAGAGGACATGTTTGGCTTGTTCTTGGTGATCTTTTCTTGTCTTTCACCAGTTGTACAGCTGTCCATTAAATCTTCTTTTTTCAAGGTTAAACATTCCCAGGTCCCTCACCATGTCTTCTTATGGCAGGGTCTTGGGGCCCTTCACCATTCTGTTTCCTCCCTTCTAGATGACATTCAACTCATCAGTGTCTTTCTGGAAATATGTTGCCCAGAAATGAATATAGTGCTGTGGATGACATATCTGACCATAGCAGAGTGTGGCAAGACTGTCACTTTTCTCCTCCTGGAAGGCCTCTTAGGAGGCTAGTGCAATCAATAACTCAGGCAGGTGATAATGAGATTTTGTCCTAGGGTGGTGGCAGTGAGAATAGAACTGGGATAGATAGGAGAGAGATTTCTGCAGGAGAATTGACAACACCTGGTAACTAATTGGGTAAGAGAGAAAAGAGAGGGAATAAAGGGAAATAGAGGGAATAAAACAAAGTAACACGGAAGTTTGGAGGAATGGGTGAATAAGTAGGGTCCTAGACAAGTATAGTAAAACAAAGAGGAAGAGTAGGTTGGGATATGTGGGATTTTTAAAGCTGATCTGGAATTGAGAATGGAAGCTGAGCCTGGAATTAGAGCTTTAGGGGTTACTTTTTTAGAAGTAGCAGTGAAGTCTTGGGAGTTAATGAATTTGAAAAGGATTTGAGTTGGGAGAGAAAAAAGAAAGTCAAGAACAGACCCTGGGGGAACACCCACATAACAGTGTTGGGAAGAGGATAAGCTAGTGAAGGAGAAAGGGAATGAATAATTAGAGAGGGAGAAGGAGGACCAAGAAAGTGTGATGTCTCTGAATTCAAAGGAGGAGAGAACAAGAGAATGGATAGCAAAGTGACTTTAAATGTTAACAAATGGGATAGATGATAATTGCTCTTGGACAGTGTGTGGGGAGAAGGAAATGTCATTTTGTGGTAATTTAGAGGGAAAATTGTGTTGTTTTGTAAATCTGTAGAGAATTGGAAGCGTGTTAGCCTTTGCTGACAATTGAAAGCCATATAAAAGGCTCAGTGAGCTGGGAGAAAAAAATCCCTTCATCCAGTTCTTAGTCCCAGTTATAAACATGGAGGGAAATGGGCAACTGCCAAGAGGTTTTGGTAGGGCATGCACTGGATCAGTATCATACACTAAGAATCTTAGTATCAGAATTAGAATGGACCTTTGGGCACTTGAATCAGAGATCCTAGGTTCAAATGTTGCTCTACTGTTACTGGGTTGAACAGATCACTTAAGGTCTCTGTGTGTCATCTGTAAAATTAAGTGGTTGGACTAGTCATTTTTGAAGGGTCCTTTCAGCAGTAGAAGGGTCTTTTCAGCACTAGATCTAGTGTAGCCTCACCATTTTACAGAAAAAGACACTGAGGCCCAGAGAAGAAAAGTGAGTTAGAATAATAGAATGTCAGATTTGGAGGAAATTTTGGGGATGACCTAATCCAGTTCCTTGTTTGGAAGAGGAGCAGTTTGAGATCAAAGGAAGGGGCCTTAGCATTATAGGATGTTAGTGTTGGAAGGGAACAAAGAGTTCCTTTAGTCTAGCCCCCACCCATTTAAGGACTTCCCAGAGAGGGGAAATGCCTTATTCAATGTTACACATAAAATTAGGCCATGCTGAGCCAGGTCAAGAGCCCAGGTTTCCTGACTGCACTGCAGCATATTGCTTCTCATGTTGACTGGTAGGTACATCTAGGTAGACAAACATCAATTTTCGATTAGAGGTCAGTGGATGTTTCCTTATGCTTTGTAATTACTGACATGAGATTCTTATTAGAGTATGTGCTCTCAACTATGAAATGCCACTCATCTACCACTCCCTCCCCCCTTGGATATAATGGCTTATGTTTGATGATATAATTTCTGAAGGAGTAAGTAGGGAAAATATATTCAAGATGCCTTAATATTATGTATTTGATATTAAAGTGAAGAAGAAAGGGAATTAGCCAATCTGGATGACAGAGAGACTATGTGTTCAAGAACCTTTGGCTCTATAAATACTGCAAGTAGGTAAATTAACTGTCAGAGGGCCTCTGTTGAAATCCTGATAGCAGACTTGTAAAACTCAGTCCTTCTCCAAATGCCTTTTGGGATTCTGTTGCATGTGTCAGCTCAGAAGACTCTACTTATTAGCTGGCCCTTTGCTTTCACAAGTGACTCAAAACAAATGACAAACTCCCAATTACTGCTTGGTAGCTGGCTTGGGGAGAAATAGGAAGAGTTATTAAATTAATGGTTGAAAGATCCTTTTAGAGAGAAGAGTTTTTAGTACTTCAGGGTCACAAGATCAACCCTCTTAAATGAATTTAATTAGTGAATTAATAAAGAATAACTAAACAAATAAGTGTCTATCTTGCTCAGAAATCATTGCGGTCCCATATAGATAACAATATCTAGCTTTATCCTGTCTTTGGGAAGCAGGTAACAGTGATATATCCTTTATTTACTTGGAGTTCTAGTCCCAGGGGTGAGGGTACATTCATATGTATCATTGTAGAATATTTCATCTTGTCACCTTATGATAGGTGCAATGCATTTGCAACGTGGCTAGCCAGAGTTTGGGTGCAATGTGTAGGTGTAAAACCCCAAAATATTACATAATCACTAGTTTGGTGTGTGTGGTGTGTGTGTGTGTGTGTGTGTGTGTGTGTGTGTGTGTGTGAGAGAGAGAGAGAGAGAGAGAGAGAGAGAGAGAGAGAGATCAAACAAGCATTTATTTAGTATCTACTCTGTACCAGGCACTGTGCTTAATTTATTAATTTCTCATTTGGTACTCACAGCAACCCTGGAAGGAAGGTGTTATTGTTATTCTTATTTTACAGTTGAGGAAACTAAGGTAGATAGAAGTTAAGTGACTTATCCAGGGTCACATAGCTAGTAAGTGTCTGCTGAGTTTTAACTCTGATCTTCTTGATTCTAGGCCCAGTGCTCTAACCCCTGTACCACCCAGCTGCCTAAAGAGAGAGAGGGGAGAGAAAAAGATCCATGTAAGTATTGTGGCTAGGGAATGAACTTTGTTTTGTATCCACAGCAGGGAAAAACCAATTACCAAATTCATGAATTGTACTTCTATGTTCACTCCTATTCCCAAGGCTAATTATTTAAGAGCTTCTGCTCTGATTACTGTGCTTTGTTAATGAAATTGTGTTTATATTTCACACTAGGGAGTCAGGTTCAGCAAATGTGTTCTTATGCTTCTGGCTTTAATCATGATTGGAGCCTAAGAGAGAGTTACTGAAAAGCAGTATTCTATGCTGGCAAGAGCTTAAACTTGGAGACAGAAGACCTGGACTAAAGTGCTCATTTTGTGAGCCTGGGCAAATCACTTAATGTCTTTGACCATCTCTTGACATGTCTGTAAGATGGAGATAATCATATTTGCTTTACCTACCTCCTATAGGTCTTGCATGGAAAATGGTATATAAAACATAAATGGGTAAGAGAAATGTTGTAAAATATTAACTAAAGTTGGCCTCTCTTTTGGCAAATTCAAAATACAGGCAATTTATACACATTTCTGAAATGTAAATTATTCTCTGTATCGCCTGCTTTCCAGTTCATTTGTTTTCAAGAAGCAGGTATCTCACCAGTTCTTCCTCACCAGTTTTTCTATCTTTTGACTTTGCTCTAATATTTCTTGTTGTATTGTTGAGTTTTTAAAATTTTGTTTTTGCTAAACTTTTTCTCTCTTAGGCTAAGACCTGCTTTACTAAGTTTTTTTCCCTGTTTCTATTTTATTAAGTCCATTCCATATCTCATTTATCCTTTAGCTCTTTTATTAGGCCTTTCAGCCCTTCTCAGGGTTCTTGTTGACAAACTTTCTTTCTTTGGATTCTGATTGTAGTTATGGCAGAATTATTTCCTTATTTTGGATTTCTCTTGCTCTGTATATAGTATTTCTTCATTGCATTAAGAGATTTTTCTTTGCTTATTTATTTCCTCAGTCTCTTATGTTGCTGTTGTCCCTCCCTCTATGTTTCTCCCCACCTGCACCCCCAGCCCAATGTACTTATTTGCCGAATCTCTTTATCTTTAGGACTGGAGACAACTGGTTGAACAGCTTCCAAGGTAGAGTCAGGCTAGGAGTGACTTGGAAAGGCCCTTGATATGGATATCTACCTCTAGCTGCTATTCCTGACAGCTTTCTTCTATGGGCAGGGTATCTGGAGCTGGAGGTGAGTATGGGCACACAAATCCTGGGGCAGTGCTGGTTTTAATGTTCTTTGGGTGATTTATCTGATGTGAATGCTTCTTTCTCCAGGACGGTTGGTTAATTATGAGCTTCTCCAAACATAGTCTACCCCTGGATACATAGACTAAGCCTTTCCAATGTTGGTAGGGCCTCTTGATGCTTATATTCTGTTGTTATAGCCTTTGAGGATTCAGAGACCCCGCCCCTCCATGCCAAGATGAGTGGAAGACATGGAGCCCTATCTTATAAGAAAGGTTCGTGTTTGCACAGGGGGATTGTTTGCTTTTTTTCCAAAGAAAGAATCTATTTCTAGAAAGATGGTGAACCTACAAAGTCTAGAGAGTTCTAGGTTTGAGCCTAGTAGTTCCACAGCCTCTACTGGTAAATATAAATGGTATACCTAGAGATTGTTGAACTCTGGAGAAGATTTCAGACCCTAAGGGATTTCTGAACATTCTTTGATGTTACAAAGTGATGCCTTTTGCATATTATTCTTTTGAGCATATTATTTATGTCAAGTGTACCCCTTCCTCCAGCAGGGTAGCATTATATTACCATAATGCTTTTCTGTGCCACTTCTAAGGTTTGTAACATAGAACATTTCTCCAGATTTGAAATTCTAACTTAATTTCCTACTATTGAGAACACTAAAAAGCATAAATCAGTTCAATTTTGAAAGTTCCTCAGTGATATTTTGAGAGCAGCCAAATTCCTCCCTTTATCTGGACTCTGTCCAAGGCCCTGCCATGGCTTGTGGCAATCTAAATAACTGTGGAGAAAAAGCAGATTTCCAATGGAGCCTCAGATCATTCTGTCACCCTTCCTGCATGGCAGACAGGCCTCTGCTGAACATGGGGAATGGGGACTAGAAAATGAGTTCATTACGTTATGTCCTTATCAGTTAGAAGCATTGAGGAGTTTGGCCCATCTGCCAGCTAGGACCCAGCCTTTGGCATGTTTCTGAGTGATAAAAAAGTAGCTATTTCTTCACCCCCAAGAAATCAGCAGAAGGAGGTTGTTCAGATCCCTGATGCAAGTAGTCCCCCTGCAGTCTAATTATGTCCAAGTATTGGGATGTTTCATTCTTTGATTCTGAAGGCTGGGTTTTTTCTGACTTTGTAAAACTCTGTCCAGTATGATAAAGACTTTAACCAATATTTGTTGTTAATCATGTGCAAGGCAGTGTTAGGTAGTGGATAGCTGAGTTCAAGTCCTACCTTTGACACTTAACTTTGTAATCCCCCCCAGGTCAAGTCAATTAAACATTAAACAGAACCACAATTAGGAAATTTTCCACTTGGAGCAAAAATTGTTTTTGTTATTATTGATGGTTTTGTCCTATTCCCTGGACCTTGCTCTTCTGCGGGCTTCAATGAAGTCAGGCCCTCAGAATTGCTTCTCCATTTATCAATATCCTAAGACATTTACCCTGTGCTAGTTACTGCTGTGGCTTTCAGTATATCAGGCAACCTACCAAGATTGTAATTGTTGGAGGCATTTTCCACAATGGTAGTTCTCAACATCATTGAAACCACGCATCCACTGACACTGCTTCCTCGCTCTCCCCCCCAAATAAATCATGTAACTAAAACCATAGGATCATAGATTCATAGATGGAAGGGATACAAATAAGGAAGCTAAGACTCAAAGAAGGAAGTCATCCTGGACTCAGTCATCCAGATATATTAAGGCTTCAATCCCAGGTCCTTGTTCTCTTAAAGTCAGCATCATTTCTCTCTACCACATATGTTTTATTATTATGATTTTTGGACATCATTTTGCTACTGTGTGTACTCTTGGAGATACCAGTCTTGTGTCTTCGAGCTGACACCTCTAAATTTGTCATTTGGTCTGTTGATTGTCCCATTGGGTAAAATGATGAATGGAAAAATTTTTTTAAAAAGGTTTATAACATCATTGTTGGTCTTCCAGTTTCAAAAACGAGAAAGGGAGAAGCATTTTGATTGAAATCTAAATAAATGGATTCCTTTGGCTAGCTGGTATTTTCCATTATTGATGGAATCATTTGTACTGTTTACCCTGAAATGTCTATTGGGAATCCTAATTTAGTCTCTGACTGCCGCTGCATGATAATTGCTGCTTTCAGAACTTGGGGGAACTGAGAAGTGGCAGTAAATAAATTTAATTCCACCAAGAGGAGGAATGCCTATAATTCCTGCCCTCCTGTGATAGTTTATATCCAGACTCCTTCTTTTATTTCCTCCTGGGTGCAAATGTAGGTAATTTATCCAATTAGACTTAGGCTATGTGCAGAGAGTAGAACAGGACAACATGATATGGATAGAGAGCTGTGTTTGGAGTTGCATTAAAAATATTGTTTCCGTCTTAAGAACTGTGTGATCCTGGGCAAGTTGCTTACATCTATTTGCCTCAGTTGCCTATTATGTAATATGGAGCTAATTATACCTTTTGTAAATACCAGATGGGGTTGTTAGGGGGCTTCAGTGAGATAATGCGCTATGATGTGATAAACGTTTATTAAGTGCCTACTATATGCCAGACACTGTGCTAAGAACTACGGACACAAAGAAGAAAAAGAAAGATAATCCCTGCCCTCAAGGAACTTCCTATCTAATATGTGTAAAATGTTTCACAAACTTTAGAGCATTATAAAATTGTCAATTATTATGAAATTGCCAGTCCTTCTGGAGGATGGACCGTGGAAGATGGTGGCCAGGGAGTATACTCAGTTAATTTTGCAAGGTCTAAACACACTGCCCCACTCTGAAATTGAAAGAAATATAGTGATATTGATAGATATTACAAATAGGCTAAAGAAGAGACAGCTGCATACAGGTTATGATTTGAGGGGCAACAGAAAGCACCTCATCAGCCTGCTACCGCCAAACCCAATAAATAACTCAGCACATGACTCTTTACCAGGTTTCTCATTCTCCCAATGTAGGCCCATTTCCTTATGTCTTGAAGACTTCTTGGTCTTCATAAACTTACTATTAAAATGCAGGTACTCAGGGGAGTATTAACAAATACGTTAGGCCATCATTGTCACAAAATCTCATACTTGGAAGGTGTTTACTAGTCCTTTTAATCCAACTTCATTTCCCATGTGGGTGTTCTAGAGTTGTTCTTGACAGCTTGTCAGTCACTCATCCTCTTCTTGATTACTACAGTAAGAGGGAGGTCACTACTTTGCACAGCCTAATAGGCAGCCCATTCCATTCTGGGATAGTTTCAGTTGTCAGAAAGTTCTTTATTATTTTATTTTGGAGGGCAGTTGGGGTTAAGTGACTTGCCCAAGGTCACATGGCTAGTTTTTGTGTTAAGTTGTCTGAGGCCAGATTTGAACTCACGTCCTCCTGACTCCAGGGCTGGTGCTTTATTCACTGTGCCATCTAGCCACCGCTTAAAAATTCTTTATTTTTAACTGAAATCTACATCCCTGTCATATTCTTGACAAAACTAATGACTGTTTCTCAGTTTTTACCCTTGACCTCTCTCTAAGAACTGACACTTTTTACTGCCTTCTCTTGGATTCCCCTTTCTTTTATCGGCTTCTCCTCCTACCTATTTGACTCCTTATTCTTCTTTGCTGGATCATTGATAACATGCCCCACAATATGTTCTGTCTTAGCATCTCTTCTCTTCTTTTTCTATACTGTCATACTCGCTGACCTCATCACCTCTTTTGAGTTTAATTATTACCTTGAGATTCTCTATCTTTTGTCCCTCCAGATGAATTTTCTTATCACTTTTCTGGCTGTATCCAGTAACTCTTTGGGACTTAAATTGTTATGGCATGGAATCTGTAAATTAATTTAGGTGACATTGTCAGTAACTGCTCATGGTTGGGCTGTGCCAATATAATACAAATGTCAATACTACGTAAATTATTTTACAGATTCATTACCATGCCCTGAGGAAATAAAACTATCACTTTTTGCAGATGATATGATGACATCATTAGAGAACACTAAAGAGACAACTGAAAAACTAGTCAAAGCAATGAACAACTTTAGCAAAGATATAAAATAAACCCACACAAATCACCAGTATTTCTAATAAAACCCAACAGGAAGAGATAGGAGAAATTCCATTTAAAATAACTGCAGATGGTATAAAATACTTGGGAATCTGACTGCCAAGACACAGGAGTTCTATGAAAACAATTACAAGTTTTCACACAAAGACAAACCTAAATAATTAGAGAAATAATAATTGCTCATGCATAGGCCAAGCCAATATAAATAAAATGACAATACTACCTAAATTAATTTACTTATACAGTGCTGTGCCAAACTACCAGAGAATTACTTTATAGATCTAGAAAAAAAGTAGTGAAATTCATCTGGAGGAATAAAAAGTTAAGAGTTTCAAGGGAGTCAATGAAAAAAGAAAACAGGGAGGTGGGTCGAACAGTACCAGATCTCAAACAACATTACAAAGTGGTAATCATCAAAACACTTTACTACTAGATAAGACATAGAGTGGTTTATCAGTGGAATAGATTAGGTACATGATAGGCAGAAGTAAATAATCATAGTAACCTAGTGTTTGAAGATCCCAGTTATTGGGACGAGAACTCAGTATTTGACAAAAACTTCTGGGAAAACTGCAAAGCAGTCTGGCACAAAGCAGGAATAGACCAGCATCTCATACAGTATACTAAGATAAAGTTCAAAATGATGAATACATGATTTAGACTTAAAGAATTACATAAGCAATTTATAAACTTTGGGGTTTTTACATGCAACATAAGATATACAGGCACTGGGGTATAGAAATCCATCTACTAGAAAGTTATGGGGGTGATGGGGGAGAATATAGGAGAGAACAGATTAGGGGAAGAGGTATTCAGTAGGCTTGCTGTTGTGGAATGGGGGTAGGGGAAAGATGGGGAGAAAAAAATTGTAACTCAAAATCTTGTGGAAATGAAATGTTGAAAACTAAAAATAAATAAATAATTGCAGATTAGGGAAGCATGGCAAAAAAAATTACCTGTCAGATCTATGGATAGGGTGAGAGTTCATGACCAAGCAGAAGACAGACAGGTTCACAGGAGGTAAAATGGATAATTTTGGTTACATTAAATTGAAAAGGGTTTACACAAAACCTGTGCAGCAGAAATCAGAAAGTAAGGAGGAAACTGGGAAAAGTTTTTGCAGCAAGTTTCTTAGTTTCTTTTATAAAGGTCTCATTTCTCAAATATATAGAGAACTGAGTCAAATTTATAAAAATAAGAGTCATTCTCCAATTGATAAATGGTCAAAAGGTATGAACAAGATATTTTCAGAAGAATAAATCAAAGCTATCAATAGTCATATGAAAAATGCTCTAAGTCACTAATAATTAGGGAAATGCAAATTAAACAATTCTGAGGTACCACCTCATACTCATGAGACTGACTAACATGACAGAAAAGGAAAATGAGAACTGTTGAAAGGGATATGGGAAAATGAGTGCACTAATACACTTAAAAGGCAGCTAGGTGACTCAGTGGATAGTGTTCCAAGTTTCAATTCAACCGTCGACACTCATTAGCTATGTGACCCTGGGAAAGTCATTTAACTTCTATTTTCCTTAATCCATCAGAAAAAGAAATGGCAAACTACTCCAGTATCTTCGTCAAGAACATCTCATACAGGTCAGGAGTACTGAATGACTCAACAGTAACAACAAATGCATTGGGTTGGTGTGGCTGTAAACCAACTGTTCTAGAGAACAATTTGGAGCCATTCCCAGAGGGCTATAAAATTGTACTTTGACACAGTAATACTACTACTAGGTCTGTACTCCAGTGAGATCAAAGAAAGAGGAAAACCACACACACACACACACACACACACACACACACACACACACACACACACACACACATATATTAGCTCTTTTATGGGGGCAAAAAATTGGAAACTGAGGGGATGCCCATCAATTGGGGAGTGGTTCAACATGTTATGGTATGTGATTGTGATGGAATTCTATTGTGTTATAAGAAATTATTAGGGGCGGCTAGGTGGCGCAGTGAATAGAGCGCCGGCCCTGGAGTCAGAAGGACCTGAGTTCGGATCTGGCCTCAGACATTTAATCCACACAAACAAAAACCTAGCCGTGTAACCTTGGGCAAGTTACTTAACCCCAATTGCCCTAAAGGGGTGGCTAGGTGGCGCAGTGAGTAAGAGTGCCGGCCTCGGAGTTTGGATGACCCGAGATCAGATCCGGCCTCAGAAAATGAGCACCCACACATAAATAATGACTAGCCGTGTAACCTTGAGCAAGTTACTTAACCCCAATTGCTTCAAAAAAAAAAAAAGAAATTATTAAGAAAATGGTTTCAGAACAACCTGGGAAGACTTACATGAATGGATGCAAGTTGAAGTGAGCAGAACCAAAACAATGTATATAGTAACAGCATATTGTAATGATGATCGACTATAAAAAAAACTTAACAACTCTGATCAATATAATGATGCATGACAATTCCATGATGAAAAATGCTATCT
The DNA here is from genome assembly GCA_011680675.1 of Gymnobelideus leadbeateri. Classification (NCBI taxonomy): domain Eukaryota; kingdom Metazoa; phylum Chordata; class Mammalia; order Diprotodontia; family Petauridae; genus Gymnobelideus; species Gymnobelideus leadbeateri. Next base: position 130,931 of record WOXC01010459.1, read on the forward strand.
ACCTTCAGGGAGAAAATTGATGAGCTCTGAGTGAAGATCAAAGCATATTTTTTCACTTTATTTTTCTCGCCCTCCCCAACATGGCTAATGTGGAAATATATTTTGAATAACTTCTTCTGTATAATGGGGATTTTACTTTTTGCCTTCTCAGTGGTTAGGGAAGGCGTGGAGGAAAGGAAAGCATTTGGAACTGAAAATAAAAATAAGTTTAGATTAATTTCCTTGACAGTCAGACTGACAAAAGGTTACTTGATAGAACTAGAAGAATGATAAAATCCCCCTGGAAGAAAAAATGAAGGAAATATTAAGAAAAAATGCAAGGGGGGCAGCTAGGTGGTGTAGTAAATAGAGCACCAGCCCTGGAGTTAGGAGGACCTGAGTTCAAATCAGACAATCTCACACACACACACACACACACACACACACACACACACACACACACACACAGTAGCCATGTGACCTTGGGCAAGTTGCTTAGCCCCAATTGCCCACCAAAAACCAAAAAAGAACAAGAAGTAAATACCAGATCTCAAACTATACTATAAAGAAGTAGCCATAGAAACTATTTGATATTGGTTTTAAAAAATTGACCAGAAGAACAAATTAGGTACACAAGATCCAGAAGTAAATGAACATAACAGCATGGTGTTCAATGAATCCAAAGATCCCAGCTATTGGGGTAAATACTCATCTTGTTGTCCAGTCATTTTTAAGTCTTCCTGCCTCCAGGCCTGACACTCAATGCACTTCACCACCTAGCTGCCCCAAGTACTCACTATTCAACACAAAATGCTTGGAAAATTGGAATGCAGTCTGATTGAGATCTCAAACCATCACAATAAGCTCTAAGTGGATAGATGACTTAAAAGGTTAGATCATATACATATATATATATATATATAAATTATATATGCTTACACAGCTATATATTATATAGAGTTGTATACATCATATATAACTAGAGTATCTTTTTTTTTTGCTTTTTGTAGGGCAATTCGGGTTAAGTAACTTGCCCAAGGTCACACGGCTAGGTTTTTTTTTTTTTTGTTTGTGTGTGTTAAGTGTCTGAGGCTGGATCCAAACTCAGGTCCTTCTGACTCCAGGGCCAGCACTCTACTCACTGCGCCACTTAGCCGCCCCTAGAGTATCTTTTTTTTCCCAAATGCTTTATTAACTTTTGGTTAACATCATTCATTTCCGCCAGATTTTGAGTTACAATTTTTCCCCATTTTTCCCCTACCCACCACCCCAGAATAGCAGTCCCACAGGATATCCCCTCATCCAATCTGCTCTCTCCCATATCTTCTCCCATACCTCATTCGACTTTACCATTAGGGCAAGGTGAATCTCTGTGCCCCAATAACTGCACATCTTATCTCCCAGTTACATGCAAAATAGTATTAATAATAGTATTTGTATATATTAGAAACATTTCATTTTAAAACTTCGAATCCCAGATCCATTTCCTTCATCCCTTGTCACCCACTCCTGCTGGGAAGATAAGCAATTCAGTATATATTGTACATGTCTAGCTATGCAAAACGTTACCATAGTGGATATATTGTAAAAGACTGACTATATTTCCCTCCCAGCCATCCCACCCCCCACCTGGTCCATTCCCTACTTTGATCCTGTCCCTCTTCAAAAGTGGGTGCCTCCAACCTCCCCTCCCCCCAGCATGACCTCCCCTCCATCCCCCCCTCTGATCCCCCCTACCCCCTACTCTCCTGCAGGGTGAGATATCCTATTTAGTATGTATGTCATTCTCTCCCTGAGCCAAACTCAATGAGAATATGGTTTTGCCTTTTTGCCTTCCTGTTCTTCCCCTCGCTTGTAACCATTTCCCTTTGCCTCTTCTCTATGAGAGAGTTTACCCCATTCTGTCTCTCGCCATCTCCTCTTGCCACATTCCTTTCTCACCTCTTAACTTCACCCCTTAAGTATTATCCCTTCCCACCAAATTTGACCTGTGCCCTCTATCCATGTATGCCTGTAAACATATATACACACATTCACATATGTATTCATATGCCCATATACCCTTCTTCAATTATTTTCATACTGAGGAAGGTTTTATTAGTCACAGTTATTGTTTTTCCATGTAGGAATGTAAATAGTTCAAATTTGATAAGTTTCTTTTGATTTCTTTTCCCTGATTACCTTCTCAAGCATCTCTTGCTTCTTGTGTCTGAATGTCAAATTTTCTATTCAATTCTGGTTTTTTCCTCAAGAATGCTTGAAAGTCTTCTATTCCACTGAATGTGACCATATTTTCCCCTGAAACAAAATACTGAGTTTTGCTGGGTAGGTGACCCTTGACTTCAATCCCAGCTCTTTTGCTCTCTGGAATATCATATTCCATGCCCTTTGATCCCTCAGTGTAGAAGCTGCCAGGTCCTGGGCTATTCTGATTGTGTTTCCACAATATTGAAATTGTTTCTTCCTGGCTGCTTGGAGTATTTCCTCCTTGATCTGGGAATTCTGGAACCTGGATATAATATTCCTAGGAGTTTTCTCTTTGGGATCTATTTCAGGAGATGGTCTGTGGATTCTTTCAACCTCTATTTTGCCCTCTGGGTCTAAAACATCAGGGCAATTTTCCTTGAGAATTTCTTGAAGGATGATTTCTAGGTTCTTTCTTTGATCATGGCTTTCAGGTAGTCCAATAATTTTTAAATTATCTCTCCTGGATCTATTTCCCAGTCAGTGGTTTTTCCCATGAGATATTTCACATTGCCTTCTATTCTTTCAATTGCTAGGATATGCTTAACAGCACCTTGATTTCTCATAAAGTCAGTAGCTTTCATTTGCTCCAGTCTATTTCTGAAGGAATGAATCTCCTCAGTGATTCTTTTTCCATCTGGAAAATTCGGCTTTTTAAGGCATTCTTCACTTCATTGCCTTTTTGAGCTCTTTTGCCACTTGTGTTAGTCTATTTTTAAAGATGTTATTTTCCTCAGTCAGGCTGTTGACTCTCATTTCATACTTTTCCTGCATCCTTCTCATTTCTCTTCCCAATTTTTCCTCCACTTCTCTTATTTGGTTTTTTAAATCCTTCTTGAGGTCCTCTGTGGCCTGTAACCTGCTCATATTTTCATTTGAGGCTTTTGGTGCAGGAGTTCTGACCTCACAGTCCTCCTCCTGTTCCATGCTTCGATCCTCTTTACCCCCAAAATAGGAGTCTAATATTGAATTTTTCTGTTCATTTTGTTTCCTTTGCCTAGGTATGTTGCCTCTTAAATACTTGACTTTTGGGCTTGTTGCCACAGTAGGACTCTGCCACCAGACAGGGGAGCTTCCATCCCAAACACTGGGGTCTTCTCAACTGCCAGAGGTATTAGTTGGGTGCCCTCCCTGAAGCCCCCACACACTCTGGCAAGCTGGACACACACCCCAAGACTTCCACCCCAGACCTCAATCCAGATCCAGGGAGGTTAAAGCAAGAGTGATTATCCCCTAGACTGATTGCTGGATCCCCCTACAATCTGCAGGCCAGGAGCTGAAGCTGCAACTGAGGCTACAAAATGGGGCTATGCCATGTCTCCTCAGCTGCTTCTAGCCCCCAGGGGAAGAAGCTGAAGCGCTCCCAAATACTGGTCCCAAAGTCCATAGGGCACTAACCTCTCACTTTGTGTTGGAAATTCTGGAAAAGCCGCAGCTGCTGGTGTTCTGGAGTCCCTCCAGCTGGCTGCTGGCCAGGCTGCCCTGGGGCTAAAACCTCTGACTCATGTGGTCCTGTGAGCGCTGTGCTGGCTGCTCCCTGCAGGGCTGCCAGGCTGTCCTCAGCAGGAGGTCAGCTTCTCTGTGTTGTTCTGTGGGTGCTGGAGTTCCAGAGGTTGTTAAGAGTCCCCTTTTAAATGATTTTGAAGTGGTGTGGGCTGGAGTGCTATCAAAATGCTGTTTCTACTCCACCATCTTGGCTCCGCCCCCTCCCTAGAGTATCTTTTAAAACTATGGATAGAAGAGTTCATGATCTAATATGGGATTGAGCAAGAATCACATGAGATAAAATGAAGAATTTTTACTGTAAAATTGACAAGTTTTTTTACACAATCAATGCAGTTGAAGTCAGAAAAGAAACAGTTAATTAGGAAAAAAAATCTTTGCAATAAGTTGCTCTGTTAATGAACAAGAACTGTTTATCAGGAGATAAGTGATTAAAAGATATGGACAGTTCTTAAAAGAATAAAAGCAAACTATCAGCAACTATATGAAAAATTCTCCAAGTCACTAATAATTAGAGAAAAGCACGTTCAAACAGCTCTGAGGTTTCATTTCACCCTAATCAGATTGTCAAAGATGACAAAAGACAAATTACAATGATTAGAAAGGCTGTGGGAAGGACACAGTAATATTTGCTGCTAAAGCTGTAAATTGATCCAGCTAATTTGTTTTGTTTGACTATATTTATGTCTTATATGAGACAGATCTTTTTGTGTATGTGCAAGAGCTTTAGAGGGAGTGGGAAGCACAGTGATTGTGAATAGAAGAAAAGAAAAAGAACATAAATGAAACCTTTAAAATACATAGGAGAGTAGAAAAATGTTAAGAAGGGGAGGTGTACAGGCAGCACAGTATTAGAATTACTGGGTTATATTAAATATATACTTTTAAAAACTTGAGAGTTGGAGTATTATATACATTACTGTTTTCTGGTATTTGTATAAGGAAGTATACATCTTTGTTTATGACTGTCAAATTCAAAAAATTGAAATGAATGTTATTTTAAGAGCTCACTATCTAAATCAAAAGTGTGATCTGGCAGCCCATGAAGCTAATGGGATCTTAGATTGTATTAAGAGAGGCACATATTGTGACAGGACCACTGTATTCTCTTGGTTATACTACAACTGAAGTATTTTAGAAAGTAAGTTGACAACTAGGAGCATGTCTGGAGGAGTTTAGCCTCTATTATTAGGGGACCGGCAGAGTTGCCTTGAAGGAACTAAAGATGTCTGATTCCAAGAAGAGAAAAATTATGGGGGACAAGATAACTGTCTTAAAGTACTTGATGGCTTGTTATATGGAAAATGGATTGGCTCCATTTTGCATGACCTCTGAGGTTAGAACTAGGAACAATGAATTGCAGTTGCAGTGAAGCAGATATCTATTAGCTCCGTATGAGGACAAAAGTTCAAACAATTAAAACTGTTGAACAATCAATACTGTGGAATGGTATGTCTTAGTAGGGAGTGAATTTCCCATCATTGGAAGTGCTCAAGCTGTGACTTGAATTGGGTGTATTGTAAGGAGTAAGTATGCTCAATTATGAGCTAGAATAGGTGACCTCTAACGTTGCTTCCGACTCTGAAATGTTATGATTCTGTGATCTGTTGATGGGTAGCATAGTGGTAGTGCAGTGCGGTCCAACTTAAATAGACATGAGGGGCCAAGAAACTATTCACAAGGTTCCCTGTGGGCCACATGTTGACTTAGAGAACTATAGGTTAACATCATCTATATATTATTACAAAGTCTGTGTAATGACGGGATTGGCCAAGGCCAGTACTTGTAGGTGTATGTAAGTGAGAGTGGCAAATCTAGTTCCCATGTAGATTTTGAAGCACCGGTAGTGGTTGTGGTTCAGGACTGCTAACAATGTGATAAAGGGACAGACTTTTGCTTGACTTCTGACCTGGAAATGTGTACATTCAAAAGACAGTAAGAGGCTAAAGTGAATAGCAAAGAAGAAAACCCTCGCTTTGGCCTCTTAGTGTCTCTTTTCAGTTTGAGTTCATTCTCCCCAGGGACTGAGGTGGTATGGGAGATAGTGAGCCCCTAGATTTTGGAGGAGAGTGCTTTATAACTTCTATTCTATTTTTCCAAATGCTTTATTAACTTTTGGTTTATCTCATTCATTTCTGTCAGATTTTGAGTCACAATTTTTCCCCATTTTCCCCTGCCCACCACCCCAGAGTAACAGTCATACAGGATATCCCTTCATCCAATCTGCTCTCTCCCATCTCTTCTCCCATACCCTCTTCGACTTTTCCAGTAGGGTGAGGTGAATTCCCGAGCCCCAATGCCTGCACATCTTGACTCTCAATTATATATAAAATAGCATTAATCATAGTATTTATATTTTTTAAATTTGATTTTAAAAGGAAGATAAGCAATTTAGTATATGCTGTACAGGTGTTGCTATGCAAAACATTACCATAGTAGATATATTGTAAAAGACTGGCTATATTTCCTTCCCTCCCATCCCACCTCCCACCTGGTCCACTCCCCACCTTGATCTTGTCCCTATTCAAAAGTGGATGCTTCCAACTTCCCTCCCCCCAGCCCAACCTCCCCTCTACCACCTTCCCCCCTCCCCCTCCCCCCATGGTCTTATAGGGTGGGACAACCTATTTAGTATGCATGTCATTCTCTCCCTGGTCCAAATTCAATGAGAATAAGGTTTTGCCTTTTTGCCTTCCTGTTCCTCCCCTCCCCTGCAACCACCTTCCCCTGCCTCCTCTACACAAAACAGTTCACCCCATCATCTCTCCCCATTCCCCCTCACCACATTACTCTCTCACCTCTTAACCTCACCTTTTAAGTATCATCCCTTCCTATTAAATGCGACCTGTGCCTTCTATCTCTGTATACCTGAGAACATATATATATACACACATTCACATATGTATTCATATGCCCATATACCCTCCTTCAACAGTATTTTCATACTGAGAAAAGTTTCATCAGTTACAGTTATTGTTTTTCCCTGTAGGAATGTAAATAGTTCAACTCTGAAAAGTTCATGGGATACCTGAACATGTTTCTGTGTCCTCTCAGTGATCTTCATTTGGGTCTCCACTCAAGTCTGGGAGCTAGTGCTCTATGGCAACAAGCTCCTTTTATGTATGTTCTTCAAAGTGGATTGATTTCCCTAGCTCCTAGCTCTAAAGCACATTTGTTGAGCCTTTAATGTAACAATCCAATCATTACAACCAGGGATAGAAAGAAAATTGTTGTTGTTCGGTCTTATCTGCCTGTTAGTGATCCCATTTGGGGTTTTCTTGACAAAGATACTGGAGTGGTTTGCCATTTCCTTCTCCAGGTCATTTTACAGATGAGGAAACTGAGGCAGAAAGGGTTAAGAGAATTGCCCAGGGTCACACAGCTAACAAATGTCTGAGGCCAGATTTGGACTCAGTATGATGAGTCTTCCTGATTCCAAGCCCAGTTCTCTATCCATTGTGCCAGCTGGCCCTAGAAAGGAAACCAGTCAGCTCAATCTCCAGGACAATTCACAAAATCACATTTGACTTTAACCTATGCTGGTGGGCAGCTAGGTGACACAGTGGATAGAATGCTGGGCCTGGAGTCAAGAAGACTTGTCTCCCTGAGTTCAAATGTAGCCTCAGACACTTACTAGTTGTGTGATCCTGAGTAAGTCGCTTAACCCTGTTTTCCTCAGTTTCCTCATCTCTAAAATGAGCTGGAGAAGGGCATGGCAAATGACTCTAGTATCTTTGCCAAGAAAACCTCGAATGGGGTCATGGAGAGTCAAGTCCAACTGAAAAAATGACTGAGCAACGTGCTGTGAGATTTCTTTGAACAGATGAATCTCTTGAATTCTATTTAACCCAGATTCCTCTTAAGTACAATTTACCATTCTTTTCTTTTTAAATTTTGAGTTCCAAGTTTTCTCCCTCCCTCACCTTCCCCTCCCCACTGAGAAAGCAAGCAATATGATATCTGTTATATGTGTGAAATCATACAAAACATTTCCATGTTAGCTATATTGCAAGAAAAATAAAGTGAGAAAATTATCTTTTACTTTGCCATTAAAGTTCACTAGTTCTCTTTCTGCAGGTGGATTAAGTACTTTGGAATTGTATCGAATCATTGTATTGGTTTTATTTTTTTATGTTTATTTGTTTGTTTGTTAATTAATTAATTTATTTATTTGCTTTTTGGGGGGCAATTGGGGTTAAGTAACTTGCCTGAGATCACACGGCTAGGTTTTTGTTTGTGTGTGCGTTAAGTGTCTGAGGCAGGATCTGAACTCAGTCCTTCTGACTCCAGGGCCAGCACTCTATTCACTGCGCCACCTAGCCGCCCCCATTGTATTGTTTTTATAGAGTGTGTATAGAGTAGCCAAGTCTTTCACATTTGATCATCATTACAACATTGCTATTAACTGCACTTGATGATCTCATTGTTCTTTTCACTTCACTTTATATTATACACTATATTAATTCATATAGGTCTTGCCTTTTCTGAAACCACCCCCTTTGTCATTTCTTATAGCACAATAGTATTCCATCCATCACAATCATATGCCACGACTTGTTCAGCCATTCTTCAGTCTATCTCCAATTCTTTGCCACCACAAAAGAGCTGCTATAAATATTTTGGGACATATAGGTCCTTTTCCTTTGATCTCTTTGGGATATAGACATGATCGTCATATTGTGGGTCAAAGGGTATGCACAGTTTTATATCCCTTTGAAAACGCTTCCAAATTATTCTCCAGAATGGTTGGATCAGTTCTTTCTTCTACTAGTAGGTGATTAAAGTACCTATTTTTCCCTTATCCTTTCCAGCATTTGTCATTTGTGATAGGTGTGAGATGGGATAGCAGAGTTATTTGAATTTGCATTTCTATAATCAGTAGTGATTTAGAGATTTTTTTTTTTCATATGACTAAGATAGCTTTGATTTCTTCTTTTGAAAATTGCCTGTTTATATCCTTTAATCATTTATCTCTTGGGGAATAGCTTTTATTTTTGTAAATTTGACCCAGTTTTCTACCCAGTATGTATTTGAGAAATGAGACCTTTATCTGAGAAATTTACTGTAAACGTTTTGACACTACTTCATTGTCTATGGGTACCCTTAGCAAAATGTAGTTTCCTTGATTATTTCTTTTGATTAGGTCTATTTTTGCTTTGTCTGAGATCATGATTGCTACACCTGCCCTTTTCACTTCATGTGAAGCATATTAGATTGTGCCCCAGCCCTTTATTTTAACTCTGTGTATGTCTTTATGTTTCAATATATGTCGACACAGCATATTGTTGGATTTTGGTTTCTGATCTATATCTATTCTGCTTTCTGTTTTTTTGGATAAGCTCATTCCATTCACATTCACAGTTATGACTAGTAACTGTGTATTTCCCTTCATCCCATTATCTTCTGTTTCTTACTTTCATATTTTATCCTGTCCCTCTTCAAAAGTCTATTTTGATTCTAAATACTATCTCCCTTAATCTGTCCTCCTCTTTATCATTCCCCCTTTCTCTTGTCTTCTTGCCCTTCTATTTCTCTCTTGAGTAGGTTACATTCTATACGTGTGTGTGTGTGTGTGTGTGTGTGTGTGTGTGTATTTTCTTCCCTCTTTGAACCAATGTCCATGAGAGTGAGGTTGAAGCATTGCCTGCCACTGCTCCCTACCCCACCATTTCCCCTCCTTATGTGAGAAAATTTTCCCCATTCTACTCTTTTCCCCCTTCTCCCAGCGTATCCCTCTTTCTCATTCCTTCCTTTTTTTGGAGGGGGAAGGCAATGCAGTTGTGGTTAAGTGACTTGCCCAAGTTCACACAGATAGTTATGTCAAGTGTCTGAGGTTAGATTTGGACTCAGGTCCTCCTGACTCCAGGACTGGTCCTCTATTCACTGCACCACCTAGCTGTCCCCAATTTTTTTTGAGATCATTCCAACATAATAGCTCACACACATCACCCCTATATAAAGTCCTTTTAACTGCCCTAATAATGATTAAGTTCTTAGGAGTTATATGTATCATTTTCCCATATAGGAATGTAAACAGTTTAACTTTATTGAGTCCCTTATGATGGCTCTTTCATGCTTACCTTTTTAATGCTTCTCTTGAGTCTTTTGGTAAAATGTTAGATTTTCTGTTCAGCTCCTGTCTTTTCATCAAGAATGCTTAACATTTCTCTATTTCATGAAGTGTCCTTTTTCCCCTTGAAGAAGTAAACTCAGTTTTTTTTCTGGATAGGTTATTCTTGGTTGTAATCTCAGCTCCTTTGCTTTCTGGAATAGCATGTTCCAAGGCCTGTGTTCCTTTTTGTGGAAACTGCTAAGTCTTGTGTGATTCTGCCTGTGGCTCCATGATACTTGAATTTTTTGTTTCTTGTTGCTTGAAGTATTTTCTCCTTGGTCTGGGAGGTCTGGAATTTGGCTGTAATATTCCCGAGAGTGTTCATTTTTTGGATCTCCTGAAGGAGGTGGTTGGTGGATTCTTTCAATTTCTCTTTTACCCTCTGCTTCTAAGATATCAGAGCAGTTTTCCTTGATAATTTCTTTTTCTTTCTTTTCTTTTCTTTTTTCTTTTTCTTTTTGCTTTTTTGGTGAAGGCAATTGGGGTTAAGTGACTTGCCTAAGGTCACAAGGGTAGTTTTTGTGTTAAGTGTCTGAGGTCAGATTTGAATTCAGGTCCTTCTGACTCCAGGGCCAGTGCTCTATTTGCTTCACCACCTAGCCGCCCCTTGATAATTTCTCGAAGTATGATTTCTACATTCTTTCTTTTATCATGGCTTTCAGGTAGTGCTATCATTCTTAAATTATTTCCCCTCAATCTATTTTCCATGTCAGTTGTTTTCCTGACGAGATGTTTTACATTTTCTTCTATTTTTCACTTTTTGGACATTGTTTCTTGATTTCTCATAGAGTCATTAATTTACTCTTGTCAAATTCAGAATTTTTTTTAAATTTGGAAGTGGATTTTATTTTCTGCAGACTGTTCAGGGTCAGGCCCAAATCAAACAGTGAGTCTGCATAGACAATGTGTTGACTTTTTTTATTTTTTAAAGCAATTTGGGTTAAGTAACTTGCTCAAGGTTACACAGCTAGTCATTATTTATGTGTGGGTGCTCATTTTCTGAGGCCGGATTCGATCTCGGGTCATCCCAACTCCGAGGCCAGTGCTCTTACTCACTGCGCCACCTAGCCGCCCCAATGTGTTGACTTTTAAAGGGATGTGGCCAATGGTTTGGTATTACCGCAAGCAGAAATTTGCAGAGGACAAAAACAGTGATTGGTCTGTTCACACCTCGAAATTCCCACTGGCTCCAAACTCTCCCTGACCTAGAAGCCTGCCCAACTCTGTGGAGGTGGGCTGACTGGTTAAAGGCAGACATCCTTTGGGGGAGAGTGGAACTGACCTGGCAATCTGCTCACTTCCCTGAGGGAGGGATGAGGTTGGGGGATGGGAAAACCAGGTACAAGATTCCCCACTTCTTGTGCATGTGTCAGACCCTTGACACTGCCAGGCCAAATCATATGGGTCAAGTCCATTCTGTTCCCAAGGGCTTGTAGTGGGGATCCATAACAATTAGCAATTTAACAATTAATAGGGACTTCCTATAATCAAGGGCATAGTTACCAGGAGGAGGAGGGGGCCACATTTTTCTATCAGTCCTCTAGTTGAATTTCTCCAGGAAAGAAGCCGTCCTAATAGAGGCCAGGTCCGGACTCTTGGGAAAACTGACTGCATCTGATGTCATCTTTTTCAGATCCCATGGCTCAGCGGGGTAATCCTTAGATGACTAGAGTTCAAATGTACAATATGTACAAGCTGGTACAGCCAGCCAGACCTGACAAGAGCTCCCAGATACACGATTTTACATATAAAGGTCCAGTTTTCTAGCTGTGCAAGACTAGGTTCAAACAGTATGGCTAGGCTTAATCAATACAATGAGGTTTTTCCTCACAATTTTACAAAATGACATGATTACATTAAATTGTGTACGCAATTACATGTCACCAAGGTAACCAAGAAAACTTACATACAAAGTATACAAGAATCATAACTAATATACAATTCTTTGTATCCCAGTGACCTATTTCATTTAAATAGCACTTTTGAATCCCAGATGCCTCATGTAGTTACAGAATTTAAAAAGAAGTTCTACCTTTACAGTTCAGATCTAGAAGTGACCAGATAATTCTGACTTAATATAAATTAGCACAATTACTTAAGATTAGTTCCATATTTTGAAACTACAGAGAATTTTCCATTTATTTATTCTTTGTTATTTCCATATTTCCTAAATCCTATACCTAGTATAGGAATATTTTAAAATACTACAATCTTAAAAAAAATTATTTCATCTGTTCTTTGTAAAATAACAGACAGATGCTTTAACAAAGTAACATTAATTTCACCCCTACCACTATCTTATCCAATCCTTGTGCTAAAAACCAAATTCCAAACCTCTGATCTTATTCCCAAATATGCTCAAAGCTTGAATTCACATAATAAAAAAATTTTTATTTGTTTAAATTTTTATTTTCTTTTTTCTATTTTTCTTTTTTTTAATCAAAAGCTTTATTAACTTCTAGTTTACATCATTTCTGCAAGATTGTGAGTTACAAATTTTCTCCCCATTTTTCCCCTACCCACCACCGCAAAATAGCGATCCCACTGGATATCCCCTCATCCAATCTGCTCTCTCTCATGTCTTCTCCCATACCCCCTCTGACTTTCCAGTAGTGCATGGTGGATCTCTATGCCCCACTGCCTGTATATCTTATTTCCCAGTTACATATAAAATAATATTAACAATAGTATATATATATATGTATATATATATATATATGTATACACATATAATATTTGATTCTAAAACTTTGAGTAAGCAATAATATTTGATTCTAAAACTTTGAATAAGCAATTCAGTATAGGTTGTACATGTGTAGCTATACAAAACATTTCCATAGTAGATATATTGTAAAAGACTGACTATATTGCCCTCCCTCCTATCCCACCTCCCACTTGTTCTATTCTCTACTTTGATCCTGTCCCTTTTCAAAAGTAGGTGCTTCCAACTTCCCTCCCTGGGGAGCCTACCCTCCCTTCCATCATCCCTCCTCTCATCGCCTTCCCTCCTACTCTCCTGTAGGGTGAGATACCCTATTTAGCGTGTATGTCATTCCCTTCCTAAGCCAAATTCAATGAGAATAAGGTTGACCCATTCCCTTTTGCCTTCCTGTTCTTCCCCTCCATTGTGACTATTTTCCATTGCCTCTTCTGTATGAGATAGTTTACCCCATTCTATCTCTCCCCATCTCCTCTCATTATATTTTTCTCTCACCTCTTAATTTCACCTTTTAAATATCATCCTATTAAATTGGTCCTGTGCCCTCTATCTATATATACCTGTATACATATATATATACACACACATTCACATATGAATTCATATGCCCATATACCCTCCTACATAGACATATATATGTATATGTCTCTCTCTCTCTCTCCATACACACACACACACACACACACACACACACACACACACATACCTTTATATTCCCTTCAACTGTTCTCATACTGAGAAAAGTTTCATCAGTTACAATTATTGTTTTTCCATGTAGGGATGTAAACATTTCAACTTTGATAAGTTCCTTATGATTTCTTTTCCCTGTTTACCTTCTCATGCTTGTCTTACTTCATGTATTTGAATTTCAAATTTTTTATTCAACTCTGGTTTTTTTCTCAAGAATGCTTGAAAGTGGGGCGGAGCCAAGATGGCGGAGTAGAAACAGCTCATCCAAGCCTCTCTGCCCCCAGATTCCCCCCAAACTATGTAAAAGGGGACTCTGAACAACTTCTGGAGCCCCAGCACCCACAGAACGACACAGAGAAGCTAACCTCCCGCTGAGGACAGCCCAGCAGTCCTGCAGGAAGGACCAGTGCAGAGGTCTGGGACCTGGCAGCGCGCAGAGCGCAGGAGCTGAGCCGAGCCCAGGTCCGAGTGAGCCGAGGTTTTAGCCCCAGGGCAGCAGGGCCAGCAGCCAGCTGGAGGAACCCCAGAACACCAGGAGCTGTGGCAACTCCAGAATTATCAACATAGACATGCCTAGGACAAAGTAAGAGGTTAGTGCCCTATGGACTTTGGGACCTGTATTTGGGGAATGCGTCAGCTCCCTCCCCTCGGGGCTAGAAGCTGCTGAGGAGACGGGCCATTTTGTAGTTTTCAGAGGCAGTTCCGGCTCCCAGCCTACAAATTGTGGGGAGATCCAGCGATCAGTCTTGGGGGGTAATCGCTCTTGCTTTAACCTCCCTGGATCTGGATTGTGATCTAGGGTGGAAGTGGTGGGTGGGTTTACAGCTTGCCAGAAACGGAAGTTGCCCCCCACACGTTCGGGACAAAAATTCCTCTAGCTGGCCTTAAAGCCATAGTGTGGCAACAAGCCCAAAAGTCAAGCAATTAAGTGGCAACATGCCAAGGCAAAGGAAACAGAAAAATGCAACCCTAGACTCCTATTTTTGGGGCATAGAGCAGGAAAAGGACTGTGAGGTCAGAAGTCCTGCTCCAAAAGCCCCAGGGGAAAACATGAGCAGGTTGCAGGCCATAGAGGACCTTAAGAAGGACTTTAAAAATCAAATAAGAGAAGTGGAGGAAAAATTGGAAAGAGAAATGAGAAGGATGCAGGAAAAGTATGAAATGAGGGTCAACAGCCTGACTGAGGAAAACAACACCTTAAAAAATAGACTAACTCAAATGGCAAAGGAGGCCCAAAAGGGCAATGAGGAGAAGAATGCCTTCAAAAGTCGAATTTGCCAGATGGAAAAAGAATCTCAAAAGTTCACTGAGGAGATTCATTCCTTCAGAGTTAGACTAGAGCAAATGGAACCTAGTGACTTTATGAGAAATCAAGATGCTGTTAAGCAGATCCAAACAAACGAAAGATTAGAAGGCAATGTGAAATATCTCATGGGAAAAACCACTGACCTGGAGAATAGATCCAGGAGAGACAATTTAAAATTTATTGGACTACCTGAAAGCCATGATCAAGGAAAGAACCTAGAAATCACCCTTCAAGAAATTCTCAAAGAAAACTGCCCCGATGTTTTAGATCCAGAGGGCAAAATAGAGGTTGAAAGAATCCACCGATCACCTCCTGAAAAAGATCCCAAAAAGAAAACTCCCAGAAATATTATAGCCAGGTTCCAGAATCCCCAGATCAAGGAGAAAATACTACAAGCAGCCAGGAAGAAACAATTTCAATATTGTGGAAACACAATCAGAATAGCCCAGGACCTGGCAGCTTCTACACTGAGGGATCAAAGGGCATGGAATATGATATTCCAGAGGGCAAAAGAACTGGGAATGAACCCAAGGGTCACCTACCCAGCAAAACTGAGTATTTTGTTTCAGGGGAAAATATGGTCATTCAGTGGAATAGAGGACTTTCAAGCATTCTTGAGGAAAAAACCAGAATTGAATAGAAAATTTGACATCCAGACACAAGAAGGAAGAGATGCCTGAGAAGGTAATCGGGGAAGAGAGATCAAGGGGAACTTATCAAAGTTGAACTATTTTCATTCCTATATGGAAAAGCAATAACTGTGACTGATGATATCTTTCTCACTATGAAAATAATGGAAGAAGGGGGTTTGGTCATATGAATACATATGTGAATGTGTGTGTATATGGTTACAGTTATATATGGATAGAGGACATAGGTTGAATTTGTTGGGAAGGGAGAATACTCAAGGGATGAAATTATGAGGTAAGAGAGGAAAGTGGCAAGAGGAGATGGGGAGAGACAGGGTAGGGTAAACTATCCCATGTAGAAGAAGCAAGGGGAAGTGGTTGCAAAGGAGGGGGAGAATAAGGAAGGCTAAAAAGGCAAAACCACATTCACATTGAATTTGGTTCAGGGAGAAAATGACATACATACTAAATGGGATATCTCAACCTGCAGCAGGATAGGGGGAAGGGGGATGAGAGGAGGGATGATGGATGGGAGGGCATCCTTGGGGTGAGGGGAGGTTGGATGTACCCACTATAGAAGAGGGACAGGATCATGTAGGGAATGGACCAGGTGGGGGTGGGATGAGTGGGAGGGAATTATAAGCAGCCTTGTACAATATATCTACTATGATAATGTTTTGCATAGCTAGACATGTACAACATATACTGAATTACTTATCTCCCAAGAGGGAATGGGTGACAAGGGAGGAAGGAAATGGATCTGAAATTCGAGGTCTTAACATTAAATGTTTCAAATATATGTAAATACTATTATTAATACTCTTTTGCTTGTAATAGGGAGATAAGATGTGCAGGCATTGGGACACAAAGGTTCACCTTCCTCTAATGGAAAAGTCGATGGGGGTATGGGAGAAGCTATGGGAGAGAGCAGATTGGAGGAAGCGATATCTTGTGGGACTACTCTTCTGGGAGGTTGGGTAGGGGAATAATGGGGGGAAATGATTGTAATTCAAAATCTGGCGGAAATGAACGATGTAAAACAGAAATTAATAAAGCATTTGTTTAAAAAAAAAAGAATGCTTGAAAGTCCTGTATTCCACTGAATGACCACATTTTACCCTGTAACTTGATATTCAATTTTGCTGTGTAGGTGATTCTTGGTTTTAATTCCAGCTCCTTTGACCTCTGGCATATCATATTCCAAGCCCTTTGATCCCTCAGTGTAGAAGCTGCCAGATCCTGTGTTATCCTGATTATATTTCTACAGTATTCAAATTGTTTCTTCCTGGCTGCTTGTAATATTTTCTCCTTGATCTGGGAATTCCAAAACCTGGCTATGATATTCCTAGGAGTTTTCTTTTTGGGATCTTTTTTAGGAGTTGATCGATGGATTCTTTCAACCTCTATTTTGCCCTCTGGTTCTAAAATATCAAGGAAATTTTCCTTGAGCATTTATTGAAGGATGATTTCTAGGTTCTTTTTTTGATCATGGCTTTCATGTACTCCATTAATTTTTAAATGATCTCTCCTGGATCTATTTTCCAGGTCAGTGGTTTTTCCCATGAGATTCACATTGCCTTCTATTTTTTTCATTTGTTTGGATCTGTTTAATAGTATCTTGATTTCTCATAAAGTCACTAGCTTCCATTTGCTCCAGTCTAATTCTGAAGGAAAGATTCTCTTCAGTTTGCTTTTGAGATTCTTTTTCCATGTGGCAAATTTGGCTTTTTAAAGCATTCTTCTCCTCATTGGCTTTTTGAGCCTCTTTTGCCATTTGAGTTGGTCTATTTTTTAAGGTGTTATTTTCTTTAGTCAGATTGTTGAATCTCATTTCATAATTTTCTTATATCATTCTCATTTCTCTTCCCAGTTTTTCCTCCACTTCTCTTGTTTAGTTTTCAGAATCCTTCTTCAGCTCCTCTGTGGCCTATAAACAGCTTGTATTTTTCTTGGAAGCTTTTGGTGCAGGACTTCTGACTTCACTGTCTTCCTCCTGTTCCATGGTTTGATACTTTTTGTTCCCAAAATAAGAGTGTAAAGTTGGGTTGCTTTGCTTGCTTTGCTTCCCTCGTTTACTCATGTTGCCACTCAATTACTTGAAATTTGGGCTTTTTGCCACAGTAGGACTCTACTACCAGACAGGGGAGCTTTGTCCCAATTACTGGGGTTTTCTCAGCTGCTGAAGGTATTGGTTGGGTGCCCTTTCTGAAGCCTCCACACGCTCTGACAAGTTGGTCACACACCTCAGTGCCTCCACCCTAGACAGATCCAAGCAGGTTAAAGCAAGAGTCATTACTCCTCAGACTGGTCTCTTGGTCTCCCTACAATCTGCAGGCCAGGAGCTGAAGATGCTACGTGGGGGCAGCTGCTCAGCTACTGCTCCTCAGTGGCTTCACGCTTTGGGGGCAAGGCCAATCACGCTCCAACTCTTTCTTCCCAAAATCCACACTGTACTGACCTCTCACTTTGTCTTTAGCATCTGTGTGTTGATTATTCTAGAAACCACCACAGCTGCTGGTGATCTGAAGTCCCTCCAGCCAGTGGCTGGTCAGGCCTGCCCTGAGGCTAAAACCTCTGGCTCTAGCTGGGCTGGGGTTGGCTCCCAAAGCACTGTGCTGTCCTGGCAGGCTGTCCTCAGAGGGGGGTTAGCTTCTCTGTGTCTTTTTGTGGGTTCTGTAGCTCCAGAGTTTCTTCAGAGTCACCTTTTTCATGAATTGGAGGAAGTAGAAGCAGGAGCCATGTGGAAGTCCTGTTTCTACTCTGCCATCTTGACTCCATCCCCCTCAAATTCAGATTTTTAAGGAATTATTTTCTTTAGTCACCTTTTACACTTTTTCCATTTGGCCAATTCTGCTTTTTAAGGAGTTCTTGTCTTTATTTAATTTTTGTACCTCTTTTATCTTTAGACCAATTTTGTTTTTTTAAGGTGTTGTTTTCTTTTGTAGTTTTTTATGCCTCTTTTTATAGTTTTCTTGCATCACTCTCATTTCTTTTCCCAATTTTTCCTCTACCCCTCTTATCTCTTTAATGCTTCAGTAATTCTTGTTGAGCTTTGGTCCAATTATCATTTTTCTTTGAGGCTTTTTTGGGTAGCTGTTTTTACATTGTTATCTTCTTTGGAGTTTATATCTTTGGTCTTCCCTGCTTCTGTAGTAGCTTTTTATGGTCAAATTCTTTTTTAAAATCATTTTTGTTCACTCATTTTCCAGCCTATTTCTTAACTTGGAATGTTATGTTAAAGTTGGACTCTGCTCATAAGTGGGTGGTGAGTCACTATGCTAAGATTCAGACTTTTTCCTGCTACTTTTTTCAGAGCTAGTTCTGGAGGTGTCTGCAAGTTTTTGGTGCTTCAAGGTGGTGTGATCCAGGCAGACATGTGGTCACTGCTCTTCTGGTCTGTGCTCTGGTCTTAACCCAGGAAGGGCCCCCAGTCCCCTTCAGCTCTTCTCTTCATCTCCCAGTTCTTGGCCACCACAGAAAGAGCTGGTATAAAAATTTCTACTTGTGGTTCCTTTCCCCATTTTTATGATCTCTTTGGGATACAGCCCTAGAAGTGGTATTGCTGGGTCAAAGGGTATGTACATATTTATAAACCTCTGGGCATAGTTCTGAATTGCTCTCCAGAATGGTTGGACCAATTCACAACTCCTGCTAGAAAGTCTCCAGATCACAGCTTATAAAATTGTTCAGAATACAAAGACTTCAAGGCCTGAGGTCATAAGGCATAGACACTTTTGGAGTGTAAAATAGCAGTATAGTCATGGTGGGATGGCTGAGGACACAGATGCCTTGTTTATTTAGTCTATTCTTCACCAAGAAGGAGAAGGGTCCTCTGACTTTGTAATTAAATCAATTACTGTGACTGAGAGAGAATGAGGAGCAGTAACATCTGAGGAAGCAAACAGATTTAGACTGGCACAAATGTGTGGGGTTATAGTATACCCCCTAAGAACATCATGTTTATCTGATTGGTCTTAAGGAGAAATAAAGGTGTCCAAAGTATGACCAGTTTCCAGGCAAAGTAAGCCAATTTCTGAAAGATTTCTAAGCTGCAAAGAATAATATAACTTAGTAAAACTCCAATTAGTTTAACTCCAGAGTATCTAACCCCACTAACTCTGTGGGAACTATAAAACCTGACAGGAATGACCACTTCTGGTCACCTCAAAAGCAAGTGCCTACAGAGAGCCTGCTGAGAGAGGGAGCAGCAGAAAGTACTGTGGTACTTAGAGATCAGAGTCATGTGGTCAGAGGTTATGACTGTCTAATGCAAGGACAACACCAACAGAGAACAAGTGGAGGGACTGAGCTTCATTTGTAGCCTTCATGGTCATAAGAGTGATATGTGTACCTAAGAGAGGAAGGCCAAATTATTATGGGAAAAGCTGAATTTCTGAAAACCAGAGCAGCAAGTGGAGATGAGACTAAAGTTGGAGTTGACTCCAAGACTCTAAAGGTTCTAAGCTTGACCTCGTACTGATTGCTTGTGGGTTCCATTCAGTCGGACTCATGACCCCATGAGTGTGTGACAGCAGATATTATAGATGTAAAATATGCTGCTGTCCTGAACAGCAGATCCCAGGTGACTATTGTGTTCCAGTCATTCTACAAAAGACACTTGAGAAAAATTCCATGGTAGTCCCATAAAAAAGGTTAGAACTCTATCAATTAAGTGAGAAGAACTATTCAAACTTGGGTTACTTTATTGTGAACCTGAATTTTGCTAAGGAAGTTATTTATATTGCTAGGGAAGTAGATTCTTTGGCCTTGGTATGTCCAGATCCAGAAAACATCTCTATGTCAGCCTTGATTGGTATTAACTTCAGCTTATTCAAGTTCCTGGCAACATACTGTAAATTGCATGCTGGGACTCAGAATCTGAATATTTTAACCATCTGTACAGTTTTTGCTAAAGCTTAGAAAAATAGAAAGAAAATTGAAGCAAGTGGGGGCCGAGAATGCCATAAGTACCCTGATATCTCAAATTCTGGAGTGTATCCAGAGAACTTTGAGTTGGGTTACACCCAAGCGCTTGAGGAGTCAAAGGACCATTTGATAGAGATGCTGAGTGAGAAGATGAAATCCTTTTCATTGCAAGAGTGGAATGCGGAGTGTATCTGAGAAATAGTTCTCAGAATCTGCTTCATAGACTGGATCTTTTTGAGGGAGATCAAGGAATATTCCCTTGCCTGGAAATAAAGATCTCTGAAAGCATCTGAAAGAGCAGCTCATCCGTGGTGGTCGTCACTGAATCTATCAGGCACTAGTATCAACTGTCATTAGAATGTGAAAGAAGACTGGGAGGATCCAGATATGTGTGAGTGACTAGACTTAGAATAAGGGGATTAAAGCACATCAATATACCATACCAAGGATTTAAGATGCCCTTGATTGCTAGCTAGAAAATCCAGTGGTTTTCAACTTTGAATTTATTTCTAGCAGATTCTAATGGCAAAAAAAGACAAAGGGAAGACAGTTTTAATCTGTTCAGATGGATTTTTTACTAATTTGAGTATATGCCTCACGGTATCTTAGGAGCACCTTTCACTTTTCAGCAGTTTATGGAGAAGACAATTCAGGACATGAACTAAATAGTATTTTTGGTGTGTCTGGATGATGTTATCTTTGGAAAGATACTAGAACATGAGCAAAGACTTATGGGCATGTTAGACCAGATAGAGGAAGTGGGTCTGAAGTTGTCAATTGGCAAGTAAAAGTTTTGAAGAGTCTCTATCAAGTAGGTCAGCCAAATAATATTAAGGAGTGAGCTAGAGAAGATAAAAGTGTTGCAAGGAACCTGTGAGAATTAAGGGCATTCCTAGGATTTAGTGGCTATATGCTGCTATTGATAAATGAGCAGTCTGTTATGGGGATCTATGATTAGAAAGAACCAGAAGCAGTAGGGAAAAATCAGCTGGGTTTGAACCCACAGAAGTAATTTGGAAATAGCTGGGGAGGGAAATATGGGCAAGTGTTTAAATACTCAGTCAACTGCCTCACGTAGGAAGTAGTGTTGAAGACCCTGGCAAGCCTTTTATGCAGACCTGAGCAAACCGTTATGTGACTGTAACCTGGGCTTGTCTAGACCAGGGCTTCTTAAACTTTTTCCACTCTTGACCCCCGCGAGTGCTTCTTAAACTGAATGATTCTTTAAGTGCTTTAGGAAGCACTGGATAGACATACCAAGTACAGGTAACATGGAGGCATCCTTGAAGGGCCTTTGGAGTATGTCCAGATTGCTTCTACCTCCCTTACCATGTGGATGGGAGTAGACTTTTTTGATTGGCTGCCTGCATCTTTAAAACTGGTAAGACTGAATCAGTCAGTTTTTTCTCCACCCTTTTCTTTTGCTCTCTTTCTCACCACTCCTGTCTGCCACCTCTAGAGATGAAGATCACAGCTCACCCACAGCTTGGGTGCCATGAACTGAACTAGTGAGAGGGAAGGGACTTCCTTACCTTACTTCCTCTCTTTTACCAAGGCTCTGAGAAATAGGCCTGAGTTCATTTGTTTCTGTTCTGTATTGTTCATCCTCCTTAGTTTTATGTGTTGCAAGTAATCCCCACAGGACCCAGGAATTGATCCATGGCAACCTTGGAGCCAGGATTGCAGCCAGCCTACTCAGTATGGAAGCCCTGAGAAGCCAGGGTGCTTGGAACTTGACCATGAACATTGTACAAATTTTGCTCTCAGAACTAGGGAACAGAGGACTACTGCAATTGGGAGGAACACCATCTATGGGTATTAGAGCTAGCAGCAGAGAGCCAAGACACCTCCAAACCTCCTTAAGTGAACCAGAAAACCCTGGGGGAGGGGTGAGCTATAGCATAACTGACCTTCAAATAAAAATTATGAAGAAACAACTTACCAAAATCAGTGAGATGCAGCTAAAGCAGTCTTCTAGAGAAAGTTATTATTCATACAAATGTACATCAGTAAAATAGAAAAACAGAGAACTGATGAGCTGAATGTACATTTAAAAAATTAAAAAGTCAACAAATCTAACATAAACGTAAAAAGGAGATATTTAAAAATAGAGGAAAAAATAAGTTGGAAACCAAAACTAACAGAAAACCAATTAGAGATAATAAATAATCTGATCTCAGAAAAAAAATTAGAACTAGCTGTAAAATAATTATCAAAGAAAAAATGCTAATGGTCCTGATCAATTTGTGGAAGAATGCTATCAAACTTTTAAAGAAAGATCAGGACCAATACTACAACAAATTATTTTCAAAAATTGGGAAAGAAAACTCCTTATCAGATTCCTTTTGTGAGAAAAATATAGGTCTTATACTTAAGCCATGGAAGGATAAAGCATAGAAGTGCAGATCAGTATTATTAATGAATATTGATTCAAAAATTTTAGATAAAATCCTGTTAAATAGACTACAGCATTTTAACCAAGAAATCATTCATCATGACCAAGTTGGATTTATACTAAGGATTCAAGGATGTTTCAACATTAGGGAAACAATCACCATAATCATATTAAGAGCAAAAACATCCAAAATCACATGATTATTTCAACAAATACAGAAAAAGCATTTGAAAAAGTACAACACTCATTTATGCTAAGAACTCTACAAAGAATAGGCATAGAAGGGGCTTTTATATCATAAAAAACATCTATATAAAACCAGAAGCAAGCATCATATGTAATGGGAATACACTAGAACCTTTTCCAATAAATAGAGTAAAGCTAGCATGCCCAGTTTACCTGATATTTTATATAGTTCTGGAAATGCTAGCAATAACTATTAGATATGAGAGAAAATAAAAAGGTAAAGATTGATAAAGATGAGCCAAGACTATGTTTGCTGATGATATAATTTATACAGAAAACCCAAGGGAATCAACAAAGATACTAATTGAGATAATAACTTTAGTAAAATTACATGCCACAAAATAAACCCACAAAGGGAAAATTGAGATGCTATTGCACTGTTGGTGCATTCAGTCATTCTGTAGAACAATTTGGAACTATGCCCAAAGGACTATAAAGTCATGCATACCCTTTGATCCAGTACTACCACTATTAGGTCTGCATCCCAAAGAGATCAAAGAAAAAGGACCTATATAAAAAATATTCATAGCAGCTCTTTTAGTGGTGGGAAAGAATTGAAAATTGAGGAGATGGCATTAAAAATTGGGGAATGGCTGGACAGATTGTGATTGAATACTATTGTGCTATAAGAAGTGACAAATAGGATATGCTCAGAAAAACCTGGAAAGACTTAACATGAACTGATGCAAAGTGAAATGAGCAGAACCATTGTATATAGTAACAGCAATATTGAATGATGATTAACTGTGAATGACTATTCTCAGCCTTATAATGATCCAAGAAAATTCTAAGGACTTAAGAAGAAAAACGCTATCCACTCCAGAGAAAGAACTGATGGAATCCGAATGCAGATCAAAGCACATTTTTTTTCTTTACTTCCTTTATTTTTCTTTTTCTATCTCTGTTTTCTTTCACAACATGATTAACATGAAAGTATGTTGTGCATGATTGCACATGTATAACCTATATCAAAATACTTGCCTTCTCAATGAAGATAGGGAGAGAGAGAATTTGGAACTCAAAAATTAAAAAATAAAACTAATATTAAAATTGTTTTTACATGTAATTGGGGAAAAATAAAAAAAATTTAAAAAGAAATGAGGGAAATCAAAAGCTTTAAGAAAAGTGTTGAATGTAACAAACATCACCAAAAATGAAATTGTCTAAATGAAAAAAATAGACCCACAAAAATTAAGAGTATAACACAATACAAAAGACAATAATAGAAGTTGAAATCCCATTCCAAATAACTATAAAATGTAAATGATATTTGGGAATCAATCTACCAAAGTACATTCAATACTTATAATGATTCAATTACAAAGTGCCTTTTAAAGAACAACTAGCTGGAGAAATGTTTAGCATTCATGGCTGTGTCATGCCAATGTAATAAAACTGACAACACTACCAAAGTTAACTTAGAGTTTTAATGTTATACCAATGAAACTATTAATGGTATATTTTATAGATTTCCATAAAATAATATAATTCATTTGGAAAAATGAAAGATCTAGAATATTAAGAGAAATAATGAAAAGAGGTAGAGATGAAGACAAAGTAATACTTGCAGACTCAAAATATATTACAAAGCAGCAATACTAGACAAGAGAATGTTAGAAATAATAGAATTCAGTTCCACAATGTTTAGTAAACTAGAAGACATTAATTACTTAGGAAAGGCCTCCCTATTTGGTTAAAAATTGCTGGAAACCTAGAAGACAGTCTGGTAGAAATTAGGTTTAGATCGATACCTTATAGCACCTCTGGCACAGTACATTTAAATAAATATGTGACTTTAATATTAGAGCTCATACTATTATAAATGAAAAGAGAAGCAAATCATATACCTCTCACATCTCTGGGTAGGAGCTGTATTCATAACCAGACAAGGAATAGAGACAATTACAAAAAGGTAAAATAGATAACTGATTACTTGAAGCTGAAAAGTTTCTTTACAAACAAAATTAATGCACCTAGGAAAAATGAAAGTGGTCAAATAGGAAAAAAATAATATTTGTATCAAATTTCTCTGATAATAGTGGTATCCAAGATATATAAAAATGAATAGATTTATGTGTATGTTTATATATATGTATATTTGTTTATATTATATGTGTGTATAAAACAAGCTATTCCCCAATAGATAAATAGTCAAAAGATATGGCCAAACAGTTCCCAAAAGAATAATTGCAAATTATTAGTGATTACATGAAAGAATGCTCCAAATCACTTCATACAAGAAATGCAATTCAAAATAGTCTTGAGGTTTTACCTCACATTCTGAAAATTTCAAGGATGACAAAAAAAAAAGAATTGTGAGAAGGGAAGGATTGTGGCAACATAGGCAAGATAGTGTGTTTTTTGTTGGAGGTATGAAGCAACACGATAATTTTGGAAAATAATTTGGAATGATGCAAATAAAGTGACTAAAATGTCAATGCACTTTGATTCTAAAGATTACATTTCTGTGCTTATATACCAAGAAACCATTGATAAGGGGAAAGTTCCTATATATACCAAAATATTTATAGCAGTACTTTTTTGTGATAGCAAAGAATTGGAAACAATGTGGATGCCCATTAATTGGGAAATGACTAAATAAATTGTGGTACATGTGTGCTGTAAGAGCTGATGAATATGATGAATACAGAGGATGGAAAGATTTACATGAATTGATGCAGAGTGAATTAAGCAGAGCCAAGAAATAATTTATACAATGACTATAGCAATGTCATAACCTCAAAAAAATTCAAAATGAATGTGGCAAAATTATGACAAACATAACTTGAAAGAAGAAGCATGAGATGACACCCCACCCTACTCCTTGCTGAGGTGGGAGACCCTCAAATGTTGTGTGTTAATGGCCCATATTTTCAGTCTGTGTCCATGTTTCTTTTAGTTATGCTTTTCCACCTCCCCCCACCACCTTTTTCCCTTTAAACAATAAATCTAATTGCTCTATGGGATAGCTCTCAGGGAGAAGAAGAGAAGGGATACTGGAAGAGAATTATGGTGATGTGTCTTTATTCTTATCCCAGAAGACATCAATAAAACTTGTTTCAAAATACTAGCTGACATTTATGTAGTGCTTTAAGTTTTGCAAAGTGCCTTCCATGTGTTATCCAATTTAGTTTGCATAGTAACCCAGCAAGGTAGATAGAGCAGTTATATCTGTTTCGCAGATGAGGAAACTGAACATGAGTAAGATGAGACTCAAACCTAAGTCTTTGTAGATTTCAAGTCTTTTCATCATGCCACACAAGACTTATCCCAAAACAGTGAACAAAATGGCACCTTTCGTCACATATGTTTGGGTTGAATGGACCAAGAGAACCTTCTTTGGCACATTTTAGTATTTTCTCTGGTTCTAATAGAAATTGGAAGTACAGGAGAGCCACACTAAGGGACCCTCGTTTTTCTAATAAATTTAAGTTGTAGGAGGTGTGAGAAACTAGCCTTCAGGGAGATGTGGTGCTGTCTAGCATTATGTATAAAATGATCTCATATTATCCTCTACTACACAAATATAACATACTTTGCAATAAGTAAACAGTTGGGCTTAAATGTTATTTTGCTAGAGATTTTTTAAAAGTGTCTATATGGTTTAATTATTTTCCCTAGAAGAAGGAATATATTGTCACCTCTTTCTTGCCCGACAGTGTGTAGGAATAAACGTAATGTAACCCTCAGAATGTTTATTATTGTGAAAAATAACAAGGGGGCAGAAAAAGAATGATTTAGTGCATGTCCTATTTTGTTTATTCCAATTCTGTCTCCCCCAGATTTGAGGAGTAAAGGAAGTCACATCTGAGAGTGGGGGTGGAAGGGATGGAGTTGTTCATGGGAACTGAGTTCTGTTAGTTTACCACCTGGACATCGTTTTCAAATCATAGCAGAGGAATTAAATTTTTTATTACTTCAGTTCACTATCTCCACCCCCTTCTTGCCCCCAATATCAATTCCCTTGTCTTCCCCATGAAGTGAGCCCTGTTAAGCTGCTAGAATTCTGAGAGCATGAAAGCAAATGCTGCAGGGAGGTCAGCTTGGAGGTCACGCAGCAGGTTTGATGTGTCAGTGGATAAATGATGGGATCACATCTGGAACAGTTTGGTGAATAAATAAAATGGGAAAGCTCATATATCACTGCCCACCTTCCAATCTGTAAGGGAAGGAGAAAATAAATCCTCTAATAACCTTGTAAAGCACATAAAATATATTGAAGAAACTCTTGAAATTTTGTGGCTAAAAGTGTACATATTAAAGAACAAGTTTAAGAGCAACCAGCTAGCCTGAAATATGGCATGAGTTGTCCTCATAAGCTGTTGTTCTATTTTATGGGTTATTTATTAGTTCTTACTTGAATAGCTTCAAATAATATAATTTGGGGTCTAACTAGGTATTATAGAAACACTTCCTTTAGCGGCATTTTATATTTATATTTAAGGAAATGAGTTCTCCATTTTTATCACAGAGTTCTATATTACGGTTTTGTCCCTCATACTGCCATCTACAGCCAATATTAATTTATGGCTATTTTTCTGATGCCATTAGCAGTATGTCTTAAAGCCACAGACTTAGGAAATCCCACCCAAGAATTAGAGATTTTACCCACCCCACCCCCGACCTCCAACAAGGCAGCGTTGTGTAGTGAAAAGGATGCTAGAATTGAATGACTCCTTTTGAAATCACAAGATGAAGATGATAGTTCAAATTTTCATACTCTCTTAAAGTTGGAAACATTTTACATAATTTGGTCACATGACCAAACCAAATTCCTTGTTCAAACCTAGACTTACTGTTCAGATAAGAATGAAGTTGGAAGCAAGATGAGAGATCTGAGTTTGTCTTGATACCACTACTATTTGCTCATATGAATTTATACAATCATCACAACTCTCTGGACCTCACAATTTCATCCTCTGTAAAACAAGGATGATTATCCTTATGTTGCCATATTCTGATGGCAATGCCAGGGATTAAAATGAAACCGTGGACGTGAACATACTTTGAAAGCTGGGAAGGCTTAACTATATGAAAGCAAGACGGTGGCATTATTTTGTCTGAATTGAACTTTGCACCAAGACAGGTATGGTTGAAATTGATGTCTTAGTTACTCAAAAATTGACAAAGAAAATCCCCCTCTTCCCCTCTACCGCATGGTGAGAGAGCACATGTAGTGGAGCAAAACAAATGT
Source organism: Gymnobelideus leadbeateri (assembly GCA_011680675.1). Taxonomy (NCBI): domain Eukaryota; kingdom Metazoa; phylum Chordata; class Mammalia; order Diprotodontia; family Petauridae; genus Gymnobelideus; species Gymnobelideus leadbeateri. The sequence goes on from WOXC01010459.1 coordinate 158,874, forward strand.
CCACATTTACTATGCCAATAAAAGATATGTCTCAATTGCTGCTCTGAGTCCATCACTTTTCTAATAGGAGGTGGATAGCATGTTTCATCATGAATTCTCTAGAATTACGGATTGGTCATTGCAGTGATCAGAGTTCCTAAGTCTTCCAAAGTTCTTTGACTTTACAATATTGTTATTATATAAATTATCCTTTAGGTTCTGCTTACCTCAGTTTGCATCAGTTCATCCAACCCTTCCAAAATTTCCCTGAATCTATCTCCTTCATAATTTATCACAGAATAATATTATTCCATAATGTTTATGCATCATAACTTCTTCATCTATTCCCCAATTGTTGAGTATTCCCTCACTTCTTAATTCCTTATCACTGTAAAGAGAGCTATTAAAATATTTTTGTACATTTGGATCCTTTTTCTCTTTTTCTTTTTTGATTTCTTTTGAATGTAGACCTCATAATGTTATTGCTGGGTCAAAGGGTATACACTATTTAAAAGCCTTTTGGGCATAGTTCCAAATCATTTTCTACAATGGCAAGACCAATTTATACCTCCACTACTGTATTTTCTCTTGACCCCTACAATATTTGTCATTTTCCTTTTTTTTTAGCTGTCAATTTGATGATTATGAGGTAGAACCTCAGAATTGTTTTAATTTGCATTTTTCTAGTTATTGGTGATTTAGAACATTTTTATATGGCTGTGGGAAGCTTGGATTTCCTCTTCTGAAACTGCCTGTTCACATCCTTTGACCATTTGAGTCAATCTGTAAATATGTATTATATACCTACTATGTGCTAAGTAAGCAATGGGAATCCAAAGAAAGGAAAACGTACCTGCTCTCAAGAGGATAGTTTAGTGAAAGAGACAACATGGAAACTAATATGTGTAGACACACAATATGCAGGATATAGTGGAGTTAATCAACAGATGGAAGGCACTAGAATTAAGAGAGATAAGGAAATGCTTCCTGTAGATTAGATTTTAATTGGGGCTTGAAGGAAATCATGGAAGTCAGAAAATGGAAATGAGAAGAGAGAATATTTAAGTCAGGAGGCAGCCATGAAAATTCCTTAAATTTTGATACGGAGTATCTTACATGAGGAACAATATGGGAGACAGAGTTACTATATCACAAAGTACATAAGGTGAGGGAGGCTAAGGTATTAGAAGACTGTAAAGATAGGAGGAAATCAGGCCATGAAGGGCTTTGAATGTCAAACATAAGATTTTATATTTGAAATTAGAGGCGATAAGGTGCCACATTACCAGACCTATACTTTAGGAAGATCCCTTTGGCATCTGAGTGGAGGCTGAACTGAAGTGGGGAGAGGTTTATAGCTGGGAGACCTATCAGGAGTTAGAAGATGAGGTCATGCATTAGAGTGGTAGCAGTGTCAGAGGAGAGAAGGGGGTATAATAGAAGAGATGTTAGTAAGGCAACAGACAGACCTTGGCTACAAATTGGTAGAATCATGTGATTTTTTTCAATAAATTTGTTGATAAATATGAAATACCCAGTATATGCCAGGCATTATGCTAAATGCTGAAGATACAAAAATGAGCCAAAGACACCCCCTGCTCAGAGCTTACAATCTAATGGTATGGACAACAAGTAAACAAACATATACAAAGAGGATAAATAGGAAACAATTAACAGAAGGAAGGCATTAGAATTAAGAAGGATTGGGAAGGGCTTCCTGAAGGTGGGATTTTAGTTGTTACTTAAAGAAATTAAGGAGGTCAGTAGTTAGAGTAGAGGAAGAAGAACATTCCAGGCATGGGAAATAGCCGGAGAAAATTCCTGGAGCCAAGAAATGGAGTGTCTTGTTTGTGAACAACCAGGAGGCCAGTTCTTAAAATGGTCAATTATATTTATACTTAATATAGAATCAGTCATGTATTCATGATGTAAATCTAACCTGGTTATGGTATATAATCTTTGTGATATGTTGTTTTAGTCTCCTTGCTAATATTTTATTTAAAATATTTGCATTCATATTCATTAGAGATATTGTTTTATAGTTTTCTTTCTCTGTGTTAGGAATCTAGGATAGCTAGGTGACACAGTGGATAGAGTGCTGGACCTGAAATCAGGAAAATTCATCTTCATGAGTTCAAATCTGACCTCAGACACATAATAAGTGATTACTAAATGCTTTTTGAATGATCAAGTAGATCACTTCTCCTTTTGGGGTTATCATTTCTTTCAATACAACTTGTACTTACTGATTGAAGAAAGCTAAGAAAAATTCTAGGTCAGGGGATTGTCACTCCTGGAAGGGACTATTGGAATTCATGAAATCCATTTTCCTCATTTTATAGAAGATGAAACCAAGGTCTCTGAGGTCTCTTTCAGTTCTGATATATGACAATTGTAGGGAAAGACTAAGATTGAGGGTGGAGGTAGGATGTAGGTGTAGGGGACAGTCTGATTATTTCTATAGTTATAACAGGAAGACAGTTTGCCTGTCCCCCAAAGAGTCCAGAAAGTACTCCTATATAACTGGGAAATAGCATAAGCCCCAGGAAAGGGGTGTTATTGTGGTAGAACCCTGGGCATCAGCCTTGACTAGATAAGGGAGCAGAGTCATACCACATAGTCTGTTGATTATTTCAGGTTTGTCCTGTATGTGGCTTGTTTGTACACATTTATTTGCTTACTGAACTCCTTGAGAGAAGTGACTATCTTTTGCCTTTCTTGTATTCCCAGTGCTTAGCATGGTGCCTCACATATGGTAGGCACATAATAAATGTTTACTGACTGAATTGTTGACTAATTGAAACCAGGAGAAGTTCATGGCATGTGGGGGTAGGACAGTGGTCTTCAAACTACCATAAGAAGAATCCCTTCCCCCCCACATGTTAACATCTGTGGGAAGTGCTCTGGTTGCTCTGCCCGTTTCATGTCTTCTGCTGTCTGACCTCTGTTGTATGACTTTTAAACATTTTTTAATGTGAAAATTTTTATATTTTATTTTTTCCAATTACATGTAAAATAATTTTAAAGTTTCTTTTAAAATTTTGAGTTCTGAATTCTCTCTCCTCCCCTCCTTGAGAAAGAAGCAATAGATTTCTTGTATCATTTGTTAATAAAAAATGAAAGTTTGATCTAAAATGATCAAACTAACAGATGTGGCAAAGTTAAATTCTAATGGCATTACCTTCAAGATGGCATTTGTAACTCTTTCAGAGAAGAGACAGTGCTTTAAGCCAAATGACACAATTTGAAAGGCAATCTTGCCTTTGCTCTAGCCATTTATACATGTCGGTTTCATCATCTTCAGAAATATTGAAAGGTAGGGCAATGAATTTAAAAGGCATAATTCCAGTTACACTTTTTTTATTTTGATCAACTCTTTTATTACTTTGTAAGTTCTAGTGTTAAGTCTAAGGGGCCAGGAAAATCTACCCTTTCCCCCTTGTAAAATTAAGTGGGTCTGACTGATTGCTTTCTTCCTGAGTTAGAGCTCTTGAGACCAAATTTTCCTATGTACTTGAAGCACAAGTATTTGATAATGTGAAAATGATGCCCTCTCGGTGGCCTTTTTCAAAGGGCCTCTTTTTTATGTTTTTAAAACATATCTGCTGATACTCAATTGAAGGTGTAATTAGACAGCTATTTCCCCTAATGACACATGACCTCCTAATGTCCATAATTACACCACAATATTGAAAAGTTGACTCTAGCACCAAAAATCACCCATTCTTGAGAGAATCAAAATAATTGGTCCCTTTTAGGGTGAGTTGCTTGATTTGGGCTCTGCCCTTTTTTCCTATTTTTGGAATGGAGTCTTCCACCAAAATCTTCTCTCTTTGTCTCATTGTGGTATGCAAGGGACTCTGGGTTTCTTGGAGGCTAAAGTAGTGAAGCACAAGCTCTGGAAGGTCCTACCAGACTGCAAAGGCTTCAGACATGGGACTAATGATGCATTCATTATATTCTATGCCTGGACTTGGAGAAACAGCTTTACTAAATGCAAACAGGCTCATTTTCAGGGTAGATGGGGGTGGGATGCTACCAGGAGATATATTTTTTAACCACAGAAACTTATGAAGATCATATGCTAAAGTTGGATGATCCCCATTAGGTAGGTTACAGACATAATTCTTGGTCAAGTGTGGATTGGCTCAGGTGGTTTCTGAGATCCCTTGAGCTTCTGTGATCCTGCCTATATTTATAAAGCCTTTCTGATTATCCTGGCTGTTTGTGTTCTTTCTCCCCTCATGTTATCTTTGTTATTGTTGTTCAGTGGTGTCCAACTCTTCATGACCCCATGTGAAATTTCCTTGGCAAAGATATTGGAGTAGTTTGCCCAGGGTCATGCAAGTAGTAAGGATCTAATGCTGGATTTGATTCAGGTCTTCCTGACTCCAAGTCAGTGTTCTATCTATTGTACTATTTAGATTTCCTAATGTTGTTAATCAGTTATTTATGTGGTATACAACTCTTCACGATCCCTTCTAAAGTTTTCTTGGCAAAGATACTGGAGTGGTTTGCCATTTCCTTCTCCAGCTCATTTTATAGATGAGAGAACTGAGGCAAACAGGGTTAAGTGACTTGCCCAGCTAGTAAGTATCTGAGATGAGATTTGAACTCAATCCAGACTGGGGCCTTTATCCATTCTGCCACCTAGCTGCCCCACATCTTATATTTTGCTTATCTGTGTACATGGCCTATCCTCTCATCCCCCAAAAGACTATTACCTAGGGTAGGATGGGGAGTATTTCATTTTTATTTATATACCCAGTGCCTAGTACAGTGTTGTACATATAATATATTCCTGAGCTGAGCTTTAAAGAAGGAAACAAAATGCTGAGAGGTAGAGGTGAAGGGGAAACACACTTGAGGCACAGAATATGTAAATAACTTGTACAAATGTAAAAAACACAGGAGATAATGAATGTTCAGTTGGGTTAGAAGAACAAGAAGGGGAATAATGTGCAATAAGGCTGGAAAGCTGGGTAAGAGTCAGAGTCTGAGTGGCCTGGAAAGCTGGGATGAAGAACCGGCTTTTGATCAGAGAAGTAACAGAGACCCATTGAAGGTTGTTGAGAAGGGGGAATAGCATGATGAGACAAAGTTGCCTCAGGGAGGTGGTTTTGGCAGTTTTGTGGAGAAGGGAGGGAGGGAGTCAAAGTAGGACCTTAGGATGGCGTGGCATTGTAATAAATCACATGATAGTCTGAAGTTGAACTAAGGGAGTGGCTTCCGAAAAGTACCTCTCACTTCATCAGTCTGTGGATGATGGCTCCTTATTCTTTCTCCCTCTGTACATTTGCCTCTTTTTTCCAGACCACCACTGCCTCTGGGGAGCCAGGCAAGAAGGGGAGACAAGTAAAGCAGAAATTAATCTCTGTGAAGTAGTAGAAATGAACAGTCGATTGGAACTCAAGAGAACTAGGTTCAAGTCCCAGCTCTCCCACTAACTAGTTGTGTAACTTTGGGCAATTCAACATTTATTAAGCACCTACTGTGTATAATGCACTATAATAGGAGAAACTATAGGACTGTGTTGGAGATAGAAAGACAAAAATGAAATGGCTCCTGCCCTCAAGGAGATTGCATCTCTTTGCCTCAATTTCTTCATCTGTAAAAAAAGAATGTTTATCCTTACTCTTCTTTCATTGAGTTGTTTTTAGACTGAAATTGTAATAAGTATGAAAGAGCTTTGTAAACTATAATGCTCCTTACACATGAAAATTGCGGTTGTCTTTGGTACCATCATGAAACTGAACTCTTTGGATACTCTTTGGTCTGAGCACCTGATATCTTTTATCTGAGTAGTTATTTTTGCTCATACATAAACAGAACTCTGGGAGAAGCATATCAAGCTAAGGAGCCAATCAACAGCTATTTGTAAAGGAGAAAAAATGAATGCAGATTGATTTCAATGCAGCAGATGGTCAGTATTACCCATAGTTTTTTTTGTTTGTTTGGCTTTTTTCCTGTAATGAGTGTTTTTGACACCATATCAGAAATAATTCCTGCAAATAGTGACTTCTAAACAGATGATGACTTAGTGGACAAGAGGTAAGGTTGATATGAAGCACCAGTCTTCCTGCTACTGTAAAAGTCTAAGTCCATCCAAACATCATCCCAGGGTCCATTTCCCTTTTCTCCATGACTAGGGTTGGAAAATGGAAAGGATGTTACCAAGTGGTACCTCAAGAAAGAAGCACTCATTCCTCTTTCTGACTCCCTCCTACAATTATTTCTGTATATATACTTATACACTTGTGTACATATTGAATCTTCCCCAGTAGAATGTGAACTCCTTGAGGATTGATTTTTGTTTTTGTGTACCACAGCCCCGAGGACAATGTCTGGTACATAGGAACTTTGGTAGCCAGGTGGCATTGTGAATAGAGTGCTGTACTTGGAAACAGGAAATGATGAGTTCAGATCTTACTTCAGAAACTTACTAGCTATGTGACTCTGGGGAAGTTACTTTAGAACTTTTTAAAAAATAATCCTTTATTTCCCCCAATTACATGTAAAAACAATTTTAACATTCTTTTTAAATTTTGAGTTCCAGATTCTATCCCTTCTTTCTTCTTTTCTTCCATCCCTGAGGCAGCAATCTGACCCAGGTTATGCATAAGCAATTATGTAAACATATTTCCATATTAGTCATTTTGTGGAAGAGGACTTGAGCTCCTCAAAAAAGAAAGTGAAAAATAGTATGCTTTGGTCTCTATTCAGACTCCATTAGTTCTTTCTCTGGAGATGTATAGCATTTTTTATCATAAGCCCTTTGAAATCGTCTTGGATCATTGTATTACTGAGAATAGCTAAGTCATTCACAGTTGACCATTATACAATATTGCCATTTCTATGTGGACTGTTTTTCTGGTTCTACTTACTTCACTCTGCTTCAGTTCAAGTCTTTCCAGGTTTTTCTGAAAGGATCCTGGTTATCATGTCTTGTAGCATAGTAATATTCCATTACCATGACTTGTTCAGCCATTTCCCAATTGGTTGGCATCCCCCTCAATTTCTAATTCTTAGCCACCACAAAAAGAACTGCTGTAAATACCCTTGTACATATAGGTCCTTTCTCCTTTTAAAAAAATCTCTTTGGGATACAGACCTAGTAGTGGTATTGCTGGATCAAAGAGTAGGTATAGTTTTATAGCCCTTGGGCATAGTTACAAATTGCTTTCCAAAATGGTTGGATCAGTTTACAACTTCATCAACAATGCATTAGTGTCCCAGTTTTCCCACATACACTCCAACATTTATCATTTTCCTTTTCTGTCATATTAGCCAATCTGATAGGCGTAAGATGGTATGTCAGAGTTGTTTTAGTCTAATCAATAATTATTTAGAGTATTTTTATATGACTTATAGTTAGTTTTAATTTCTTTGTCTAAAACTACCCCTTCATATCCTTTTTTGACCATTTATCAATTGGGTAATGACTTGCAGTCTTATAAATTTGACTCAGTTCTCTATATTACTTTATAAACTTTTTGGTCTCTTTTTCATCATCTGAAAAATGGGGACATTGATAACCCCTACCTCATAAGGATGTGAAAATTAAGTGATAACAACATATATAAAACATTTGGTAAACCTTAAAGTGATATAGAAATACTAAGCATTAATATTATTTGTTGAATTTATTTCAATTGAATGCTTATTCAGAAGCCATTTTATTTGATTATGAAAGGAATCACTTGCATTTTCCTTGAGAAATTTATGTGAAGTGGACTGACATTTCTTTAGGGCTATATCACCGTGTTGACAGTAATTTTTCTTGCTTTTATGGGGGGAATGCCCACGTTAAGTCCTAGGATTTTTTTTTTTTTTGCCTTTTGGAAGGCAGTTGGGGTTAAGTAACTTGCCCAAAGTCACACAGCTAGGTTTTTGTTTTTTTGTGTGTGTTAAGTGTCTGAGGCCAGAACCGAACTCAGGTCCTTCTGACTCCAGGGCCGTTGCTCCTAGGATTTATTTTAAGCAGGTCCTTCAGAAAAGATGTGAGGAAAAATATTTGCTTCTGTTCAAAGGCCAGGGCATAGGAGTTTGAAGCCCCCAGTCAACACACAACCATTTGATTCTTCTAGGATGTGCTCATTCTCCTCAGGAATGCTACCATGAAGGTAAGCAGCTTCCATAAAAGACCTGTAGAGTTTCAGTTCCTTCCTTCCCTTTCACATCCATGGCCTCTCCCTACTACAATGGGTGTGTTGTGCAACCCATCGAGTAACTGAAATCCAGGCAACAGGCTCTCTTAATCCGGCAGTCAGCTTTGTACCTTTCCCTTGAGAGGTAGTTTTATCAAGTGTCACTTCTATAGTTTCAGTAACCTGAGAGATGGCCCCACATGAGATGGATCCACTAATAAGGCTTTAGAATATAGCAGCAAATGGGTATTCCTTTTGTGGCATTGAGAATGCCAGACTTTCTCTTGGGATGCCTTCGGGACCAACATATTCCTAGTCTCCTAATTTAGTGTCTGGTGAGACCTGTGCTAAGAAACTGGTGAGTTGTAAAAGATAACTTGCCCTTTGGACAAGGAGACAAGGCCTGAACTCCTTCACTCATCAAAGCTCTTCCATTGCCCAATAAAAGATGTTCTTAGAGTTCTGACACTGTTGATAACATTGCATTTTCTCACTGACCTACTTTCTCCTCTTTGATACTTGCTTGGCAAATCGAGTCACAGGTTCACTGCTACTGCCAATGTCCCATTGTGAATGGGTTGGGAGACAGATTTGAACATTCAGCTCAGACTATACCAGTACTTTGTCAGGCTTTAAGGGCAGGAGGTATGGTCCACTCAAATCTGTAGATTTGTAAGTAGCCAGACAAACTGAGCTGACCAGAGGCATCACCCAGGACAAGTGGCAGGAAACATACTTGGGGCACACAGCATTCAACATGGCCTCAAATCAAATCCCATAGGCAAGGACCTCTGTATACCAAGAGGCCTTTTTTATGGAAAACATTGGCTGAGATGAAACAGAGTAGAGCCAGGCCAGGGAGGAACTCGCCTGTTGAGGGGCATCTGGTAGCTCCATATTTTAAATAATTCCTACTAACAAGGTGTTGGTTAACTCAGTTGTTTTTAGTCTTGCTGAGAATTGCAAGTGCTGTAAACACACTCTAAATTTTATAACCTGGGAACAAATCTTAGGTTGCGCCATCCTAGTTATATCTCTGGAGCCAGCTAGCATCCTTCAGCTGTCTCCCAGAGAGTCTTGGAATCAGGGCAAGTATCCTGATTGCCCCTTCTTCTTTTGGGACCACTTACACTCAGTACTTTACTAATCATTCCCAGGAGAATGAGATCACTGACCTAAGAGCTCCATGTCTTTGAGGACTAGTATCTGTCTCATATCTAGACTTTTATTTTCATCCACAACAGCACCATGTTTCGTTTTTACTTTCTGTTAGCTGCATATCATCATGTTTCACAGATAAAAGGTATCTTCTGGGATACTGAATCTGTAGGCACTAGTGGCCCATATTTCATGTGTACTCATTTTTCATAGCCATGAAGGGATGGGTACTGTGACCAATCAGATAAGGCTGAGTATGCCCCCATTGACTGGCCAGGGATGGCTAAGGGTTATAATCTTAAGTCTCGTTATAGCCTTTTTGCAGTACCGTAGGAACTGTGTTTTATTCAGGGTTCTGCTTCTGAAACATTCCCAGATCTTTTCATTCTGAAAACAAGAAAGAAAGCTTCCTGTCATAAGCTGCCATGGCAAACATATTTGCAATCCCAAAGAAACTAGGAATCAGAAGATCAGACCAAGCATCTTCAGTGGATTAGCATTGGCCCTGGATGGAGAGGATCGTGCATGGGGAATGTGGAAAAATTAAAAAAAAACACAAATGTGATCCCCCACCCGCCTTGATTGGACTGATTTATTAAAGCAGAGCCCTGAGAAGAACTGAATTGTCTTTGGGGATCAGCTAATTTCTTGTTTTAGTTGATTGTAAATAGATAATCTCAGATAAATGTAGCCATCCAGTGCCATGTGGATTTTATTCTTTGGAGACTGAAATGGCAATCGTTTAAAATCTTCAGGAGCTTCCCCAAGCCAAATTTACTGTTGTTGTATGTGCACATGTGCCTGGAGTGACAGAGTCAGCTCATATAGAGTATGTGGTCTTGGAAATTGCCAAATAGGACCCACCCCAATATTTATCACCAGTCCCCAGTGGTTCATTCTTGGAAAGAGATGCCTCTTGACTGTGGACAGCAGTTGTATTGGGTTGGTTGTTTCAAGCATGCCCATACATAGCTATATTGGCCAGGCACCAGGTTCGGTGACCTGAAATGTCACCAAAGGTTTTGACCTTCTTCTGGGGTCATAAATTGAAGTGGGAGGAATAAGGTATATTGGGGTTGTTGCCATCTATTAGGTAGCAAGGTCTGAGGCCTGGGCCTGGGTTTTGGTTTTCTTTGTATTTCCAGTGCTTAGCGTAGTGCCCTGAAAAGTGATTGATCTTTCTCAGTAATAGCCATTGAATTTTGCTTAATGATAGGTGTCTCATCCACTGTATTCACTTAAGAGGACATATTCTTTGGTCCAATGGGAAAAAGCAATGGGTATGGAATTCAAATCGCTACTCTGCCACTAACTACCTTTGTGACCTTTGATAAGTCACTTGACCTTTTTTCTTCATCTGCAAAGATGAGAGGAATTGGATTTGTAGATCTCTAAGGTTCCTTCCAGCTTGAAATCTATAATCCTATTGTCTCAATCATTCTTTTAAACTTAAACATCAAAAGAAAGGTCAGAATGTTGGTTCATTTTTCCTAGTGCGCAATCTTACTCAGGCCCTACCTAAGGAATCACTTGCTGAGAAGCCAAAGAGTTGTTCTTCATGGTGCATGCACAAAACATTTGACAAATTCCTTAGACATCCTGGACTCTGCTTTAATAATCTAGATTGTATCTCTTACTTAGGAACATATCTAACGTATCTTGAGCCCATTTTTATTTTCAGCCTCTACCATCTCTTTGAGGTAACAGTTTCCAAGTATTTACATAGGGAAAGTAGGTACTCTTTATTGATCCTGAAGTTATCCTCTTTTCAACTTCAAGAAGGTGCCCCTTATATTAGTTCCTGAGATGTGGCAGATGGTTCACATTCATCCTTATATGCCATTTTTGATTTTCTGGATTTCAGTCCAATTCTCTTACATCCTTTGTGTGTCTTTTTTAAAGTCTCAATCCCTTTAGTGTGTTCTCACATAATAGTTTCTCTGTCCCCTCGATCATTTCTGTTGCCCTTCCTTGGATCTTGTCTACTGCCATCATCATTTTTGTGAAGTGTGATGAGCAGTATCGTATCTAGTAGTCTGGGTTTGTGTGGCCTCATGATGATTTGGGGCCAGGGGAGACATATTTTGGTTTGTTTCTGGTGACTCTGGTGTTTATGTTACCTGTGCATGCACTCAATATTCCTGAGCCTCAGGTTTTCTTATTTGAAAAATGAGGAAGTTGAGCTGGATAGCTCCTCAGGTCTCTTTTCAGCTTCAAAGCTATTAGCTTGATAATGTCTGCCATTTTGTTTGGGTTTCAGTTTCTAATGTTTTATTTTTCATGGCAGCAACATCCTGCTTTTCTTTTGTGTTATCCTCACATTATAGGCTCCTTCCAGTATTTCCCTTCTGCATCTTCTGCTGTCTTGGTTTGAGGGATGGGGGTCTGTTTTCACTTGCATCTCTCTCTGGTATGCTTGCTGACTCTGTCTCCAGTAAAGCATGCTACCTGACTTCTGCAAGCTTCTGAATAGTCACTTCTTTGGCCAGAGAGATCTTCTGTTACTTCACCACTTGTAGAGATTTGCCTTAACCTTTTTTGCAAGTTTTTGGGCCATCTGTTTAGGCTGATTGGAATTTTAAGCTCCTTGGGCCTTACCTGGTGATGTTTAGAAGTTCTGTTTGTATTAACATCTCTCTATAAAAATGCCTTTTAATTACATCCATGACAGTTACCAAGGTAACATTTAAAAAATCCCTGCCTGGGATCTTTTCCTTTTATCAGAGGCATGAAGGCTGGTCTCTGGGTGTCCAAGGTGTTTTCTCTGTTACTTAGCTCTATTTTAAGGATCATGAAATTCAGTATTTTGTTGGGTGCATTTGGCCACCGATCCCAGAAGTGAGGGCATATATGCAGCCACTTCATGCCCCAAATTTCAAAGAAGGCCTCTATTTGGAATTCAATCGGACAAACATTTATGAACTACCTATTGTGTACCAGAGACAGCATGACATAGTGGATAGGGAGCCAGTCTTGGAATCATCGTGACATGTGTTCAAATCCCATCTTGGCTATGGGATGTTGAGTAAGTCACTTAAAGGGTCAAGGCCCCAGGCAAAAGGAGGTGGTGTCTGCCTTGGTTGTTGGAGTTGCCTTATTGAAAGCTGTCTATCCTAATGAAGTCACAGGTGTGGTTCTAACAAAAGAAAGCAAAACAGCTCTACCAAGTTCTGGGGAAACAAAGACAATCTCCACTTTGAGAAGTTTACATTCCATCTTGATGATAATTTTATTTTTGAAAACATTCATTTTTCAGAGTGTGTTAAAATTCAGAAGAGTGTCATATATGCAGGTCTAGTTTATGATTTTAGTTCTTTTCATTAGCCTACAGAGGATGACCTCCCCCAAAGTAGAGCTTTTCCATGCTTTCTGACCAATAGAATGAATTTCTGGGAATGGAAAAGCCCTTTCTTCCAGATATATGCACTAAAGATAGGCTCCCCTCGGTGTCCATAACAGCAGGGAGTTAGTCTTCTGTCCCACTGGCTCCTGAGAATAGTTACAGCTGGTCATTGTGGGAGCCAGAGAACCTTTAAGAGATCCCAAGTATACAGAGGGGCCCCATGTGGGATGAGTGGGAAACAGCCTTCAGAGCCATCACTGTAGGCTACAGGGCAAAGATGCAAGGACCTTGTATGTCTAGGCCAAGTATCTTGTTTATTTTCTCTAATTCTGAAGTGGACAGGATTCCATTTTCATTTCTTCATAGGTTTCTAGAAATACCATTTTTCTTGTTTTACCTTCTGAGAAAATGATTCTGCAAAAATCTTTTGGCTGCAGGAGTGTGTGATATTTATATTAGGGAACTGGAGTTGGAGGCGGGTGGTTAGTGATAGTAGCAGCAGCTGTGGCCTCTTTGTAACTGCAGCCTCCATTCCCTGCAGTGGCATCCTTAGCTCAGAGCCCTCAAAGGCAGAGAAATTGCCTTCCTTGTGTGGGAGACTTTCTCAGGATATCTTCAAAACCCAAATGTTGCATGGGTGATCCGGTTCTTGCAAGGAAATTCCTGGCACCAGGCCAAGGACAGTCTGGTGTGGTGGTGGTGGTGGTGTGTGTGTGTGTGTGTGTGTGTGTGTGTGTGTGTGTGTGAGAGAGAGAGAGAGAGAGAGAGAGAGAGAGAGAGAGAGAGAGAGAGAGAGAGAGAGAGATAGTTTTAGTGTAGCCTTAAACCAGGAAAAAGTTAAGGGTTCCACTTTCTATCAGCAGCTCTATATAGGAAAAGTCACCTGACACCAGCTCCTGGTCACTACCTGAACAGCTGGAAATCAATCATTCAGGTCTGTGGTGAACCACGACCTCTCCCTCATCTATCCCCACCCCAACCCCTGAATACACACGCACATACACGCATGCACATGTCTGATTTATTTAGTCATTTCATAGAAAAGCATGTGTCAGCTCTTGATTTTTCACTGCCTGATTAATCTGGGCTTACTTGCAGTAAGTAGCCCATCAAAACACCTGTTTCATCTGTTGTGGAGAACTCCAATATATACAAAATTCCCCATACAGCTATAGAAGAGGAGTCATATGGAAATCAGTGTTAGCACATGTTTGTTGGGTTTTTTCTCCTTACCAAATTGGTTTGTGCTAATCAGCTAAGCAGAACATATGCTGAAATTAATTAGTTTTGAAAAATGATTTGTGGGATTGTTGCTTTTAAATGGGTGGAACCGTGCTTCCCTAACACCTTTTTAAACCAACAAAATCATCTGGCAGGTCTGCTAAAGAGGAACTAACAAGTTCTTTTGTTAGCTTAGCTCCCCTCACCTCTCATTTGCATTCAGTGACTCAATGAGTTACTGATGTGGGCATGTACAGTGGATAGATTACCAGTCCTCGAGTCTTTAAGATTGGAGCTCAGGGGTGGCTTGGTGGTACAGTGAATAGAGCACTAGCCCTGGAGTCAGGAAGACCTGAGTTCAAATCCGGCCTCAGACATTTAACATAAAAACTTAGCTGTGTGACCTTGAGCAAATCACTTAACCCCAAATTGCCCTCCAAAAAGCAAAAAAAAAAAAAAAAAGACTGGAGCTCAAATCTAGCCTCAGCCACTTACTGACTGTGTGACTGCCCCCCAGGCAAGTCACTGAACCTCAGTTTCCTCATCTGTAAAATGGGGATAATAATAGCACCTACCTCCCAAGGTTGTTGTGAGGATGAAATGAGGTAATAATTTAAAGTACGTAGCACAGTGCCTGGCATGCAGTAAGCACTATATAAAAGTTAGCTATTATGATTATGATAATTGCATCTATCTATATATCTATCCATCCATCTATCTACCTACCTACCTACCTACCTACATAGATACACACACACACACACACATACACACACTTTCTAGAAACACATATTCTAGCCCCTTCTCTTTCCCATACTCCCTTTCTCTCACATCCACACATGACTTCCATACAATTCCAGTAGCCTATCTGAGGAGGTAATGGATCCATCTCTGAATTGTATTAGGGCTTCTTTTTTCTATCTGGATTGAGCTAGAAGACCTCTGACATCCCTTACAACTCGGAGGTTCTGTGATTCTGATATAGTTCGGTAGCTACAGGAGTGTTTATTCCCCTAGGCTAGATTTTCCAAAAAATATGATTGCTTCATATTGGCACTGCAGTGGCTGGTAGATGGATCAAAATTATTGTCTGACAGGAGGTGAGGATTTCATTTGGAGTTGAGAATGTTATTATGGTAGCTCTCACAGGTCTCCGTAACTGTTGATTGGGGGAATAAGGTGCGACCCAAAACTTACCGAATCCATATTTTTCTTCTTTTTTCCTGGTGTGGCCTTCCCAGACCTGGTCATCCCTATGTTTCTTTTTTATTTCAGGTAACTTTTTGACCAAGGGCTTAGTGGCTGAGTGTTTCCAATTTCCCAAGTCTTCCTTTCTTCCCTTTTTACTGTGTCAGCATCCTTGACTTCTGTGATAGACAGTTCCCTTCCATTATGTTAATCCAGAAGGAAGGAATATTTTCCTGGAACCATCTTAACAACTCAAGCAGGAGGTGATCCTCAAAATAATGAGATTGCCACTTTTTAAGCAGTCTTACCTCAGTTGGAGGAAACTACAATAAAGAATAACGTCTAAGGAAGTCACAAACAATGGACAGCCCTTCTGCCTGATTTTCATGGAAGGAAGTCACTGCAGCAATGGCCCCATTGTGAGCGTTTGGGTCCAGGACAGTCCACTCTATTTTAACAGATACTTCAGTGGGCTTTACTTCTCTTTGGTTTTATATACAAGTAACAATATTAGTGAGAAAATACAGTCAAGCCACTGTCATTCTCCATACAAACTTGTGTTTTAGTCCTCTACTAGTCAACTTGGAAAGATGTTTATCAACTTTTAATTCTGTCTGTGTGCCTTTGAGTTATTGCCAGTGATATGGAGATCTGATTCTGTGAAGTTTTTCTGGATATTTATAACACTACAGTTATTATACTGAACCCCAAATCATCAAAACCTACTTTGGGATATTTTAAGCAGATTTAATTGCTGAGTAGCAGAAATGTTGGTCTACTGTGCTGGTGTGATAGGTAACAGATTAGGAGTTCAAGTCTATTTATCAGCTGCTTGCTGATTAGTTTGGAGTTTGCCATGGTAAATGGCAGATAATCATGGTATTATGAGGTGGTCAGTGGAGAATTTCAGGTACTAAAAAAGTGGCCTGTATGTTTCTGGTAGCTAAAGACCACTCACTCCAGATTCTAGAGACTCTGCTTATAATGAACATATTTATAATGATTTTTTTAAACATCCTATGAAAGTTCTGCAGCAGAGACCTGTTTACATGTATTTTTACAAGGGTAGCAAGAATTGGTTTGTGCCCTTGTACCCCTTGCTAGTCACTAAGAATTATTCTGGGCTTGGAATCTGGAGCACCTATAAGCTAGTGAACCTTCCTTTCCATTATCTTACAGATTCCTTCTAGTTCTGAAGTTCTATTTAACAGATACTTATTAAACATGTACTAGGTGCAAATCACTATGATGGGTGCCAGGGATACTGAGACAACATGGAAAACAGTGTGTCAATAAGCACTTATAAAGTACTTCCAACATACTAGGCACTGCGCTAAGTGCTAGGGATACAAAGAAAGGCAAAGAGACAGTTGTTCCTGCCCTCAAACAATTGCCAATCTAATGGGGGAAGACAGCATGCAATTAACTACGTACAAAAAAGCTAGACAGGAGAAATTGAAATTAATTGACTGAAGGAAGATCCTAGCATCATAAAGCATCATAAACAGCTTCCTGGAGAAGGTGGGATTTATCTGGGACTCAAAGGAAGCCAGGAGGACAAGATGAAAATGGAAAGCATTCCACACATGGAGGATAGCCAGTGAAAGCATCCAGAGGCCAGAGACAGAGTCCCCAAACAGTTTGCATTACTTTGGAGAGGGATGGAGAAGGGGGTTATATTACATATTCAGAAGATGGCACATTGTATGTGATGAATATTTAGTTGGGATTTACTTCTTTAGCCCCTTAATGTCACATTCATGGCAGTAGTAGGTAGGGTAGGAAAGCCTGTTTGAAGGTAGCATGGGTGATTAGGTACACAGTGCATAGAGCGCTGGGCCTGGAGTCAGGAGGACTCCTCTTTGTGAGTGCAAATCTGGCCTCAGACAGGTACTAGCTGTGTGACCCTGGGCAATTCACTTCACCCTGTTTGCCTAAGTTTCCTCATCTGTCAAATGAACTAGAAAAGGAAAAGACAAACCGCTCCAGCATCTCTGCCAAGAAAACCCCAAATGGAGTCATGAAGAGTTGGACATGACTGAAAAGAGCTAAGCAACAAGAAAAACAACGATGGTGCATTGAGAAGGACAGTGAATTTGGAGACAGAAGGTATGGATTCTAAAACTACCTGTGTGATGCTTACTAGCTGTGTGACCTTGGGCAAGTCACGTAAACCCAATTGCCTTACCTTCCCCCCTCCAAAAAAAATTGTAATAGGATACATTGGTAGGGGAGAAAAAAATCAGGTGGCCTGATTGACAAATTTTATGAAAGTAAGATGTGCACTATGATATTTTTTATAAAAGCAAAATAGCATTCAAGGCTTAGCTCAAATGCTGGGCTTGCAATGAAGTCTTTCTGGAAGTAGAATGTGGGAAGTGACCTTGCTCTTTTGTACTTCCATCAGACACCATTGTTTTGGAACTTGTCATTTTCAGTGTGGTGAAGCAGAAAGAGTTCTTCATTTGGAATCAGAGGACCCAAGTTCAATTCCCTTCTCTGTCACTTGGTGTCTGTGGGACCCTGGGGTCTTGCTGTCAACATATTTAACCCCTTTGTGCTTCAATTCTCTCATCTTTAAAAGGAAGGAGTTGAATGAGATGGTCTCTGAGGTCCCTTTGAGGTTTACATCTGTGATTCTGTGAATCTGTGAACTTGTATTCTAGTGATTCGTTTTTATTCCTTTAATTACCATCATGCTGATTAGAAATTTGGAGAGCCTTGAAGATAGAAGACCTGGATTTGAACCTTGGCTCTGTCATCAACTCATGATGTAGTCTTGGGCAAGACACTTCAATTTAATTCAGTTCAGTAAGTATTTATTAAATGCTTATTACATGCTAGGCATGGTGCCAAGTGCTGGCAATTCAACTAAAGGAAGACAGTAGCACCTGGAAAGAGCTTAAAATTGCATGAGGGAAGAAAATACCCAAAAGGAAGTTGAATGGTGGGGGTGAGGGAACCAGGGATGTCCAGCACAGGGGCATGATGTTCTGTGAAATAGAAATGAAGTAGAGATGCTGATGGAAAATGCAGCTAGAGAGAGTTCTCAAAGTTCAGAGCCCTCTGTGAAGGAATATTTGGTGAGGAATTTAGGGAGAGGCAACTGAAGGATTGACAGGTATTGAATTCAGAAACTGAGTCAATCAACATGGCGATGAGATTTTAGGTGATCCCCTTATCCTGGGGGAGGCATGATGTTCCATGGGGTTAAAACCAAGAGTTGCTGATGGAAAATGGAGAGTTATCTAGTTACACACCTCCATGCTCCTCAGTTTGCTAATATGCAAAATGGAAAACACAATAATTGCATTCTGTTTCTTATATAGATTTGTAAAGAAAGTGTTTTGTGGACTGCGAAGCCCCATAGAAGTATGTTACCACTAACCTTGAGAACTTGATCATGAATGTGTTCATTGTTGTACCCCACACAGTACCTGCAACAGGGTTTTCCTTTTAGTAAGTGCTTGATAAATGTTAGTTGAATTGATTCTTTAATTCTTATACAAAGTGTAAGAATATACGCCCTGGAAATGTAGGGGATGGCAGCTCGTCACCTATGTCTTTACAAGAAGAGAGCTAATAGAATATGGTAGAAAGAACGCTGAATTTGAAGGCAGAATATTCGAGTTCAGGGCTTGACTTGGGCATTTGTTCCCTCTGTGACTGTAGGCAATTCATTTGATTCTCTGGATCCTTCAGCTTTCACACCTGTAAGATGAAAAAGCTGAGGGGCGGCTAGGTGGCGCAGTGAGTAGAGCGCCGGGTAGAGCGCCGGCCCTGGAGTCAGAAGGACCTGAGTTCGGAGCCGGCCTCAGACACTTAACACACACAAACAAAAACCTAGCCGTGTGACCTTGGGCAAGTCACTTAACCCCAATTGCCCTCCAAAAACAAAAAAGAAAGAAAAGAAAAAGCTGAACTAGATGAACTCCCTCCTTGCTCTAAATTCTATGAGTTATTTGCCTGTGGGATTAATTGCTCCCAGTTCTTAAAATCCAGTCTACCCCCAAAAGATTTGTTACCATTCAGGAGATTTTAAAGATGGTGTCATAGGTTCTGAAGGCAGTTCCCAAAACAAATCTCAAAATTATTTGGGAAATGGAGGCCTTGTAGGAACCAGTGCTAAGACTTCCACAGTGACTCAGGAATGACACTCCTTTGGGTGGGAAAGTTCTGGTTATTTTTATTCTATTATAGCATCTCTGTGTTATGGGCCACTTTGTGTGAATAGTATGCTAAATAAATCCATCAGCAAGTATTTATTAAGCACCTACACTATACCAGGGACTATGCTAGACACAGGGTATACAAGTACACCAAATGAAACAATCTTGACTTGCCTTGAACTTACATTCTAATGGGGGAGACAACTAGTACATATAAAAATATATCCAGCATAAAGTTAATAAATACCAATATATACAAATGGTTAAGTACAAGATAGTTTATGAAAAGAACTAGCAATTGAGGAGAATGACGAATGACTTTTCTGTGGAAGATGGCTCTTGAGCTATGGAGACAGAATCTTATGTATTACAGAGAAGTCCAATTTAACTGGATCACAGAATGCAGGAATAGGGACAACGTCCAATGAGGTACATTTGGGACATGGCCAATGTGGCATTTTATGGTGCTTTAGTATGCATATATGTTCTTTGATTTTTACTGAAGAGGTGAAAGGGAGAGAAAATAAATGCTCGTTAATTGATAAAATAAAATTTGACTAAAAACCAATTTACAAATCTAAGCAAGAGATGAGTAGCACCTAAAATAAATTGGTAGCTATGTGATTAGAGAAAATAGGTCAAGATGTAATAAAAGTGGGAATGGCAACTGATGGAGAGAGCTTTGGGGAGCATATTGTGGATGATGAGCCAGCAAAAGAGACTGAGAAGAAATAGGCAGATAATAGTTAGTTCCATAGGTAGGGAGCAAACGTAAGGAGAGTAGTGTCATGAAAACCCTGATGGGAGAGAGTATCCAGAAGGTAGTCAGCAGTGTCAAATGTAGTATAGAGGTTTAAAAGGATTAGGTCCCAGAAAAGATTATCAGATTTAGCAATGAAGAGATTATTGGTATGGGGTACACTTAGAAGTTTTCCCAGTAAGAATAAGAGTAAAGCAATGATGCTAACTCCCCATGCTTTTATTTAATATAGTTCTAGAAATGGTAGCAGAAGTAATAAAAAAGAGGGGTGGTTAGGTGGTGCAGTGAGTAGGGCACCAGCCCTGGAGTCAGAAGGACCTGAGTTCGGATACAGCCTCAGACACTTAATGCACACAAACAACCTGTGACCTCAGGCAAGTTACTTAACCCCAGTTGCCCTCCAAAAAGCAAAACAAAAAAAGAGAGAGAAAGAAATGAAAGGCAAAAAGACATGCCCCACCTCACTCTCCCAACTTGTGGTTGGCTGTTTGCTGATGCTGATGGCTTTATAGTTTCCTTAGAACATCCTAGGGAAATAGCGAAGAAACAATTAATTGAGACAAGTAATAGGTTTTTTTTAAATCAATATTGCAGACTACAAAGTAAATCCATAAAGAGCAGTAGCATTTCTATAAAATAACAAAACCAAGAGAGAACAAAGGAAAGGGAAATCTCATTCAAAATAATTACAAAATATTTAAAATATCTAGGAGTCAACCTATCAAAGTAACATACTTGTATAGATTCAATTACAAAGTATTTCTTAAAGAAATAAATAATAACTGGAAGAATACTTAGGTTCTTGGCTGGGTCATGCTGATTAATAAAATTAATAGTACTACCAAAGTTAATGGAGGAAAAATTGATTTTTGTTAATTGAAAAAATAATGTTTTTTAAAGGACCTTATATTCTTTACATCTCTTATTCAATTATGGGGGGGAAAGTGCTTTGGAAAACCTTTAAACACTATATAAACCTGAGCTATTATAGCAAGAATAATATGACTGGGGCAGATAGGTGGCACAGTGAATAGAGCACCGGCCCTGGAGTCAGGAGGACCTGAGTTCAAATGTGACCTCAGACCCTTAACACTTACTAGCCAGGTGACCTTGGGCAAGTCACTTAACCCCAATTGTCCTGCCCTTCCCCTCTAAAAAATAAAAAAATTTTAAAGAGTAATATGACTTATTATAGAGCTTACAGTCTAGATGGGAGAGCTTCTCAGGTATTTCTTGGAGTTTTTTTCATGGGATACCTGAACATGTTTCTGTGTCCTCTCAGTGATCTTCATTTGGGTCTCCACTCAAGTCTGGGAGTTAGTGCTCTATGGCAACAAGCTCCTTTTATGTATGTTCTTCAAAGTGGATTCATTTCCCTAGCTTCTAGCTCTAAAGCACATTTGTTGAGACTTTAACATAACAATCCAATCATTACAACCAGGGATAGAAAGAAAATTGTTGTTGTTCGGTCTTATCTGCCTGTTAGTGATCCCATTTGGGGTTTTCTTGACAAAGATACTGGAGTGGTTTGCCATTTCCTTCTCCAGGTCATTTTACAGATGAGGAAACTGAGGCAGAAAGGGTTAAGAGAATTGCCCAGGGTCACGCAGCTAACAAATGTCTGAGGCCAGATTTGGACTTGGTATGATGAGTCTTCCTGATTCCAAGCCCAGTTCTCTATCCATTGTGCCAGCTGGCCCTAGAAAGGAAACCAGTCAGCTCAGATATAGTATCTCCAGGACAATTCACAAAATCACATTTGACTTTAACCTATGCTGGTGGGCAGCTAGGTGACACAGTGGATAGAATGCTGGGCCTGGAGTCAAGAAGACTTGTCTCCCTGAGTTCAAATGTAGCCTCAGACACTTACTAGTTGTGTGATCCTGAGTAAGTCACTTAACCCTGTTTTCCTCAGTTTCCTCATCTCTAAAATGAGCTGGAGAAGGGCATGGCAAATGACTCTAGTATCTTTGCCAAGAAAACCTCAAATGGGGTCATGGAGAGTCAAGTCCAACTGAAAAAATGACTGAGCAGCATGCTGTGAGATTTCTTTGAACAGATGAATCTCTTGAATTCTATTTAACCCAGATTCCTCTTAAGTATAATTTTGTATGCCCTAAGTGTGTAGCAACTCCCAGTTAAGTAAGGCCACCTGAAATGGGTGTACATGTTGCTGTGGAGTCTCTGAGGATGTAATCTTTATCTTCATAAAGCTGATTATCCCAAAGAGTCAGTGTAGCAGCAACTCGAGTGTAATTCAGGAATCAGGGATGATGCAATCATTCAGGTGTATTTTATTTCTGAAGCTGCTGCTGTGATGAACTCAGGTTGGAACCCAAAGTTTGGGGAAATCCTAATAGTATGTCTTAAGATATCCTAGAGATTAATTTCAGCTTGAACCAACTGTCTTCTTTCATAGCCATATAGTTAAACTGTCAAACTGGTTTAATTTCCCACATCCCCAACCCTTACTCTATTCAGGAATCCATTCAATCATAAAATACTAATAGCTCTCCATTTGGGGTGAGGGGGCTAAAATTTTAACCTTTACTTATTAACCAGGTGGCCTTAGGGGAGATTGCCCAACATTGGGCCTCAGTGTCTTTCTTGAACAGAAACTGGGACTTTCATAGTGTACTTGGCTGTTACAGTCTCCCCTCCCCTACCCCCCTAATCCTTCCACCATGGAAGAGGCCAGAGACCTGACTACAGGGAGAACTATATTGATGTAGAGTGAAAGTATCTCAGCGACACAGAACAACACACAGACATCCTTTAACTTGTTCCATTCTGTTAACTACGCAGTTTGGAGAAACCCTTTTCATTCATCTATGTAGCCAATTGTAGGGACGTCATCAAAGAAGCTTGAGTTTTCTTCTGCCTAGACTCTTCATCCCATTACTTGTGGCTGTGCTTTGTGGGTTTGACCTTTTCACTGACAGTATCTGTTGGGAGACAATGCTGTTAGAGGAGAGATATGGGGACTCCCTTCTCTCTGTTGAGGACACGAACCCCACCCCCTGAAATGAGCATTGATCCTTGGCATCTACATTTCTTTTTTTTTTTTTTAAAGCAATTGGGGTTAAGTAACTTGCTCAAGGTTACATGGCTAGTCATTATTTCTGCGTGGGTGCTCATTTTCTGAGGCCGGATCTGATCTTGGGTCATCCAAACTTCGAGGCCGGCGCTCTTACTCACTGCGCCACCTAGCCGCCCCTTTAGGGCAATTGGGGTTAAGTAACTTGCCCAAGGTCACACAGCTAGGTTTTTGTTTGTGCGGATTAAGTGTCGGAGGCCGGCTTCGAACTCAGGTCCTTCTGACTCCAGGGCCGGCGCTCTACTCACTGCACCACCTAGCCGCCCCGGCATCTACATTTCTTTACATTTCTTTTCTGTTTTCTGTCATCTTGTGAAGTTTTACAGCCAGTTCGTCACTGTTGTCCAGAGTAGCAAGGACCTTTGGTAGTGACCTTTGGGACCCAGCTTAGTGATAGCCAAGACAAGGCCTCATCCAGCAATCATGTTGTGAACTTGTGAACTTGGTGGCCACATTGTTCCATAGCAACTGAGCTAAGTTTGAGCCTGTTTTCCCTTGATACCTAGATGGGAGCGGGGAAAATGTGCCTTGTGAGGTACTAAGAGCAAGTATTTGTAGTTTCTATGCCTTGGAAATAAATATTCCTGTGTAAAAGCTAATTGGTGTTAAGTGCTTAAATGGAACTGGAGTACTACTAACTTGTACCTGGAAGTGGGGAGGGTGCAGCCAGCAGAGCTTCAAGCCAGTGGCAATTGAGGAGACACCCTCTGGAACTGTACAGACCTGAGTTGGAGGAGAAGATATAGTCACCTGACTCAGTGACAATAGCCAGAGAATACCTGCTACCACCTAGTCTGGGAAACGCCGGAGGTTGGACTATATGATGTCAACGTCTCTTTCAGCTCTGTGTATTTATTCCCCTCACAGTCTCTGCTTGAAGCCTTTCAGTGATGTGGAACTTGCTATCTCATGAGGCATCCTATTCTGTCTTTGGAAAGTTAAAGCTATGAGGGAGTTCTTTGTTGTATTGAGTTGAAATCTGTCTCCTTATGACTGTCACCCAATGATCTTAGTTCTGTTCCCTGAAACACATAAGTCTACTAGTTCTATGAGACAGTGCTGCACATTTTTAAAGACAGAGATTATGTCCCACCTAAGTCTTTTATCTAAAACTAAACAGAGCCCAAGAAGGCAAGATGGTCTCTAGGGAAATGGCTGTTTTGTAGGTGGGTCCCACAAACAGTTTTTGATTGACACATCTGTTCATGGAAATGTATGGATTCAGTCTTGGTGCTAGACATACCTTTTGATTTTTTTTCTCTAACTGTGGCCCACAGATCATTCAGACATTAAACTCCATAGAAGATCCTCTTTCTAACCCTTTTTTAAGGCCTCTTTGCCCAAGGCCTTGCAAGCTATAGTCTCTTTGGAGAGTTCTGGCAAAGGGCCAACATAGTCTTTTTGGGCCAGAACGCCCTAAAAAAGGTGAAATGCAGTGGCCAGATCTGGTCCAACATATAGAAAAATCCTTCTCCTTTTCTATCTAGCGAAAGTGGCTTGCATAAGTTATTGTATAGATATGGTTGTAAATTTTCATAAAATTATGTAACGGATGGGAACAATTTCTGAAGTTAAAGTTATTAGTAAGGAAATAGTCGTTCTTAACCAGTGCTGTCCTCCCCTTTAGAGACTGCTATGACTGCCTCACTTGATGGATGACCCACATTTGCACATGAAACTCTGTTTTAACTCTGTCACACACTTTGTGAAATGATTTAACCATGCTTGACATTTCCCTAGAGGAGCCGTGTCCTTCCTGCTGGCCAGACATATTACCTCAAAATGGCTGCCAGTGTTGTAAACTGTAAAAAGTTTCTTTCTTACCCATGGTCTTCTTTTCATAGCTTCCTGCATGCCCTAAAACTAGAGTTATAAGGAGCAAAATGTGAAAGTTATCAATAGCTAATGTACTGCTTTGAATAACACCACTCTATCTTGCCCTGTTGCAATCAAGACAGCAAATGTAGTTCAATACTACAATGACTCTGATTTCATTGATGTGGGTTCTTGCAAAACATCCATGCCTGCCCATTCTGTGTGACTCTTATTCATATCATTTTATAAGTTTACTACAGTGGCTCTATCTGGTTTGCTAGATTATTTGTTTGGTCCTTATCTATTTACTAGCATGGAGAACTCCAGTAGCACTTGTTTACAGAATTGCCAGAACACTGAATGGTTAAGTGACTTGTCTGTAGTCCCCCAGTTAATATAGGTCAGAGGTTGGATTCTAAGGCCTACCTGCTATTCATTTTGCTATATTCTTTCTTTACGTGTCTATATGAAAAAGAATTTCATTTTTTCCTTAGCTCTTTCTTGATTTATCTCTAATTCATTTTTCTCTTGCCTTCTGTTAGGTCCCTGTGTGTCTGGATACTTTTAATTCTTGAGACTTCTGATCTATGTTGACTGGCAGAATTCATAGGAGGTTAGTATGGGAGGTCAGGTGGGGATGGGGGTGTTTGCCAATAAGGATGCCTTATTGGTAAAGGAACGCCTAACTTAAACCTCAATAACCCTAGAAAGGTGCTCCATTCCATCCTTGTCATTTATAGATTTAAAGCCAGGGAATGAACTGACCCTCACCTGGAAAAGATTAAAGTAGATTTGCAACCACAGAGATCTATCCAGGGAGTTTTTTCTCTCTGAGACTTGAATAAGTTAAAAAAATATGCCCTTCACTTAGATGGATTGGGTCCAGGTTTTCCCTGAAAAGTTGTGTTGAAACTGGAGACTCCCAACTCAGATGGGCTAAGGGCCTTCATATCAAGTTCTCTGTGTGTGGAATCAAGTTTCCTTGCTTTTAAATAGGCTTGAACAGTAAATGTTTGTTGGTTTGAATGAACTGAACCAAAAATGAGAAGAATACATGATCCCTTTTCTCTTTACTCCACCTCAGTTCCGCCCTCCCTCCCCCAAGACTGGAACTTGACTAAGAATTTTAAGTCTTGTGAGCTTAAATGGTGCTGAAGCAAAACAAAACAAAAACTTAGTGGAAACCTTGAATCCCAACCAAATTGGAACAACTTTGGTTGTAACTAAACAGAATTTTTTTTTACCATTTTGACTCCCTGGATGTGCATCTCTCATATATACAGAACCATATAAAACAAGATCAACTTCCAAACCAAAAGTAAATCTATTCTGTGGCCTGGGGGAAAGCCACCCTGAATGCATCAACACGTCTTTCAGGATGTCTGAGTTGCATTTAAAATGGTCAATCTTTTGTGGTCAAGTACAAATGGATATGATAGCACATTAGTCAAGAACCTTTCTTTTCAGTCTAAATTAATGGTCCTGTGGATTGTTTCATCACCAGGGTAAAAAATGCAAGTCTCCACCATCATTTCTGTGGTATTAATTTGCTTCAAACTGTGGACCCTCATTCTGGAATTCAAATTCATAGGGGAAACTAGCTTTCTTGTGACACATACCATGTTGCCACCTGGTTTTCTCAGCATCTGGAAAGCATGTGGCTAGTCCCCAGTGTGAAAGAAGCCTCGGTTATTTGACTAGATAAGGGAATTGATTCAGTGAGTTTGCCTGCCCAGTCTATGCCTGGAATTTGGATGTATAAATATATGCATCTGAATAAACAGAATATTGTATGAGATACACATGGTTTCCAGTGAACCTAGTAGAATATAAGCTCCTTAAGGGGAGGGACTGTTTTGTTTTTTTACCTTGATCCCCGGTATGGAATAGATGCTTAATAGATGCTTGTGGAATTGAATTGACTTGAGAGCTACACTCTTGAGAACAGAAAACCTTGTTTTCTGTTACTAATTGGTATTAAAAACTTGAATTTTTCTTACAGGGTATCTGAGTCTTAACAAAAGACGTCAGAAAGGCAATGGCAAATGCCTGCTTATTGGAGAAGTAATGGTTTCCAGAACAAAAGGCTACAGCTTGCAAATGAGCAGAAATGGAATCCCATTTGAAAGGAGAATTTGCAACACTAGGTAGCAGCTGTCTGGTGAGTCTGCAGGGAATTTTGTTTTTCCAAGTTACAAATTAGAAGATGTTGTTTGGTTTAAAAAAAAATTTAGTCGGAGAGGTGAAGCACAAACCCCAAATGCTATAAATCGGAGACCCACAGAAGTCTGTCTGTGGAGTCATGAGAAACAATTCCTTGTAGCACAGTGTTCCTAGTGGGTAAGTTGCTTGGCTTTAGGGAAATAATCATAGTTTGTAAGGAAGGCCCCTTGAACTTTTAGAATTGCGTTCAATTGCACAGAGTACATTTTTTCAAGGTTAACAAGACTGGCAAAATTTACACACCTATATGGGCATATATTACGTATTATAACCAGATTCTGGTTTTCCTGGTCTTCTGTCACTGCTTCTACTTTAGTGATGAGTCATTACAGTCTCTCAGCTTTCCACAGCCAGTCTCCATACATCAGCAGGACTGGAATCTGTCACTTTTGACTATCCCTCATTTCAAAGACCATGATCAGTGGTAGAGAGCTTAGCATCTGTTGACCTGTGTTCTGGGAATCTTAAACAGAGCTGGCTTGTTGGACTTGTAGTTACTTTGTGATAATTAGACAGTGTGGTTAATGTTCTTGGAGGTTCATTTGAGTGCTGTTTAAGTATTCCTGTTTGATAAGGTGTTAGTGACACAAACGGAGAATCAATAGCTCTCAGACCTCTCTAGTCCTCCTGCCAGCATGGGTGGTTGGTGACGTAAGTCACTCAGCCCACTTGGATTTTGTATCCTTGGAACTTAATGTACTAAGTTGTTTTTAATCCAATTCATCAAACATTTATTGAATGTCTGTTGTGTGCCAGGCACTGTGCCAGGGCTGGAGATACAACGACCAAAACCAAGCCCACCCCCCTCCTTCCTCCTCCAAAGAGCTTATACTACAAGGGGCCAATTCAAAATGCAAAATCTAGAACTCCTTCAGAGAATGGTGATTGTTTAAGAATTCATTTATCCACTTGGTTAATCTTAGAACCCTGTTAATTTGTTCTCTCTGCAGTGATTCAGAGAAGCATACCAGAGGAAGGAAATCCTCTTTAACTATTAAGAAGCAAACTAAAACCTAGAGGCCAGAAAATTCAGTACAGAGTGGGGGGTAGGAAGAATAGGAGGAAAAAAAAGCCTCTTCTATTTTCTAGAGACTTGAGAAGCCCCTGATGTATATATATAATCTATCTGTATTGAGTGGTTAACAGCCTTCAGCACGTTTTTGTGACAGTTGGGCCTGGAAATCAGTGTTTAAAATGAAAATGCCAATTGACCCTTGACAGTGAGCAAAGGGAAAATTTTCTAATTTGTGGAAACTGCCACGAGTACATATTAAAATACATGTTAAAATAACGATCACTTTGCTGTGGTTCATCAGAAAAAATATTTTAATCCCTGGTTAATTACAGCTGAATTACTGTCACAGACGTTCTGTAATCCTAATGAAATAATAAGGGCTAGGATCATCCAGCTAATGAGAACTTTGACTAATTAGGAAAATCCCACAAAAATAATTTCTACTTAGTAATGATGGACTTATTTTCACTTATCAAGAGATGGTGTTTTTAGGCAAGTTAATAGAGAAACCCTGTTTTTAAATGACAATTTAAAATTGTCATTGATTTTTGGGATTGGGATTGATTTTTGCTTAGTATCTTCTTTTTTCTTTTCTTTCTTTTTTATTAATTTGTTTGTTTATTTTTAGTTTACAGGATTTAATTCCATAGTTCCTTGAGTTTCAAATTTCCCTTCCCTCCCTCCCCCCACCCCCCATAGTCCAGTATAGGATGTGCAAATACTTTCACATTAGACATTAGTCAGGTTACAAAGGTGTATTGTACTAGATGGAGTGAAAATGGTAAAGAGGAAATAAAACCAAACAAGAAAAAGAAAAAGATCAAGTAGTTTGCTTCCATCAGGATTCAAACTCAGTTCTTTCTAGTTATCTCTCTGGATGTCGCATCTCTGTCCATCATGAGTCTTTTGGAATTGACTTATGTCACTGCATTGCTGAGAAGAGTCCAGTCTGTCATAGTTGGTCATCACACATATGTTGTGTCTGTGATTGTATACAAATTTCTCCTGGTTCTACTCTTCTCACTCAGCATCAGTTTGTATAAGCCTCTCCAGGAAAATATGAAATCTGTCTCCTCCTCATTTCTTATAGCACAATAGTATTCCATTACATGCACATACCACAACTTGTTTCGCCATTCCCCAATTGATGGGCACCCCTTTAATTTCCAATTCTTTGCAACCATGAAAAGAGCTGCTATAAATATTTTTGTGCATATGGGTTGCTTAGTATCTTCTACAATCCTCTGGATAAATGATAACAAAAATGCAATATCCTTTGGAAGAAAAACCAATAAGTTTCCTCACCAAATGTATATTTTTTATGTATATTTGGGATTGACTTCAGAGAGGAACCTGAAAAGCTATTAATATGGAAGGGAAATATATACAAAAACCTAATTGTGTCCAAGACGTGTATATCTGTGGTTGCCAAATCTTGTTGAAGCTCTCTTCCCAACACCTTATACTCCCTTTTCTTTATTTGCACACCCACTATCCTAATTCAAGACCTCATCACTTCTTCCATCGATTGCTGTAATAGCCTCTTTGCCCTCTCCACATCCCATCCCTCTCCTTTCTAATACATCATCATTTATGCAGCTGCCAAAATCATCTGAAGATAGCCATTTGGCTAAGTCACTCTCTCCTCCTCAAGACCATTTAATGGTTCTCTGTTGCTTCTTGGCTAAAATCCAGACTCTTCATTCTGGCACTGAAGACCTTTCATAATATGTCTTAAGTTTACCTTTACAAACTCATTACACATTATTCCCCTTGAAACCCTAGTATTCCAGATCAGTTGACCTATTTGCTATGTCCTAGACCTTGGTCCATGCCGTCACAGAGGCTATTACCCATGCCTGGAATATATTGCTTTCTTGTCTGAATTATTATTATTAATATTATTGTTACTATTTCATTTTTGTCTTTATGTTCACTAAAGACTACATAGAAATGAGCCTAGAACAAGTAACTCTTATTCTATTATATTTAATGTTCATCAAACTATTGTGCATGCATATGAAACATTTGCTTTTTCTAGTTTATGATGAGATAAAAATTTATCTTCTCTGTACTCTCTGAAAATACCTTTAGGTAAATGCCACTAGCAAAGAGGATGATGGGAATGAGACACATGCACACTTTTGTTTTTCTCATTTAAAATTTATTTTTCTGCTATGTTTCTATATTTTGAAAGCTTTCTGTTCCATCTAGTTTGGAGATTATGAGTATTCAGTATGACGCCATCTATTAAGAACATTGTTATTACATTTTTGTGGACATGTGTTATAATAACGTGATCATGGATGTTATTTTTGTATGTAATTCTATTTCTTGGTCAATTTATTTTCTGATTTGTCAAAGGTATTTGGAGATAAAAATTTCTGTACTGGTTTTGTTATCTATTAGGTCATGAGACATTTTAATTTTGTACTGTATAATTCTGACTACCTGATCATGTCTATCTAGGTATTTTGTGGATGCTATATTTTTGCAACCTTCAGTAATGCATTGCACAGTTTCTTGCGTTTCTTTATAAAATCTACATCAATCTATATAGGTTCAAGCTGCTAAAAAAAATCAGCTTTCTCAAAAGTTCCATATGCACCAAAACATTCATAGCAGCATTGTGTGTGTGTGTGTGTGTGTTAGCAAAGAACTGGCAACAAAGTGGATGCCCACAATTTGGTAAATGCCTAAAAAAGTTGTGGCATGTGGATGTGTTGCTATATTGGTGTGCTTTAAGAGTTCGCTAGCATGATAAATATAGAGAAGCATGCAAAGAAAATCCAAGAGAACAGTATATACAGTGATAATTATAGTGTAAATGGGAAGAACAACAATCACAAATCAGTGGAAAGTGAATGTTATGAAATTATAAGGAACATGCTCAGTCTCAAAAAAGAGATCTGAGAAGGTGACTCACCTTTCTCTCGATTTTTTCTTTGTATTGATTGATTTTGTTGATTTTTTTTCTTTTCTTTGTTTAAGTTTTGTCTTCTAAGGAATCGGTTTTTTGGGAGAGCAGAGGGGGAAGGACACCAGGGCAATCTAGCTGATGGGAAAACAAAAGACTGAAATAAAAATCTATTTTAGAAAAGGAACTGTCATTTTTGGTAGCAGTAAAAAATCTTTATTGCTGTCATGAATCCCTTTCTCTCTAAGCAAACCTACTTCACAAGACCATTTGTTTGATACTTTATCTGTTGTTGGTTGAGCTCATGTGAATATTGCCTTTTGGTTCTTTTCTTTTATCTTAACCATCTGCTATCCTGGCTTTGCCCCCCCCCCCCGCCCAGTACCTTTAAAAATGATCACTGGGTATTGGTGTTCTTCAGGACCTCATGAGGCCTTTTTTTTTTAAAGAAATTGATTATTCCCTTAAACCATTGCTATCTTTATGTAAAGTGCTATAAATGTATCAGATTTCATTTTCATATTAATAGCAATAACACCACTGTCTTTTCAAAATGGAGAAAGAGGAATGGTAGATTCCCTATCTCTATTCCTAACCTTTTAAAATTTTCCAGAAAAATCTCTTGAATAGACTTAATTCCACAGAGCAATGGGAAAGTTAATAACAGACATGTTCCACTTGATCTAGTAAATAGAATTGATACTGGCTTGCCATTGGATGGAGCCCATGAAATGGTTAAGATGTGAGGGGAAGTGGTATCAGATAATTGCTCATGAAGACATCTATGTCATGGTTCCAGGGCTAAGAGGGAGTGCTGGTGGTCAGTTACCAGGGAGAAGGGGCCCCAGTCACAGCACCATAGCAGAGAGGGGCACTAATATGTGCAGTTGTAAGGAACCAGGGGCATTACATGGTACAGACAAGGGAAGCAGTGATCACAGCTGTCCTAGGATCACACCACCTTGGAAGCACAGAAAACTTGCAGACCCCCAGAAAAAAGCTCTAAAAATAGTGTAGTATCAAAAAAATTTCCAGCAAGCTTCTCTGATAAGACCTCATTTCTCAAATGCATGCTAAGTATAGAACTGAGTCAAATTTATGAAAATAAGAGCCATTCCCCAATTGATAAATGGTCAAAGGATATGAACAGGGAGTTTTCAGAAAAGAAATCAAAGTTATTTATAGTCATTTGAAAAAATGCTCCAAATAACTATTGGGGGGCAGCTAGGTGGTGCAGTGAGTAGAGCACTGGCCCTGGAGTCAGGAGAACCTGAGTTCAAATCTGGCCTTGGACACTTAACACTTACTAGCCATGTGACCTTGGGCAAGTCACTTAACCCCAATTGCCCTGCCAAAAAGCAAAAAAAACAAACAAACAACCAAAAACTAACTATTGGTCAGAGAAATGCAAATTAAAGCAACCCTTAGGTACCACCTCACATGTATCAGAAATGATAAATTCTGGAGGTGATGAGGGGAAAATAGGTATATTAATGGACTGTTGGTGAAGTTGTGAGTTGATCAACCATTCTGTAGAACAATTTGGAACTATGGTCAAAGAGATATAAAACTGTTCATAACCTTAGACTTAGCAATACCACTTCTAGGTCTGTGACCTAAAGAGATCAAAGAAAAGGATAAAAGGACCTAGATGTACAAAAAATATTTTTAGCATCTCTTTTTGTGGTAGCAGAGAATTGGAAATCAAGGGGATTCTTATCAATAAGCGAATGGCTAAACAAGTTATAGCATATTATTGTGACAGAATACGATTATACTATAAGAAATGAAGAGGGAGGTGGTTTTAGAAGGAACATAGCAAGACCCATATGAACTGATTCACAGTGAAGTGAGAAGAACCGGGACATTATCGTTCATAGTAGCAGCAATGTTGTAATGATGATCAACCCCGAAACACTTGACTACTCTGATCAATACAGTGATCCAAATCAATTCTGAAGGACCCATGATGAAAAAATGCTATTCACCTCCAGAGAGAGAACCGATGAACTCCTGAGTGCAAATTGAAGTATTACTTACTTTTTCTTTTTCTTGCTTTTCTTTGAATTTGGCTAATATGGAAGTGTATTTTGCATGATCTCACGTACATAATATCATAATGCTTGCCTTGTCACTGGGTATGGGAGGGAATAGAGAATTTGCAACTCAAAATTTAAGAATAGAATATTATGATAAATAATAAATTAAAAAATTAAGGTAGCACATTAGAGTTAGAAAGAGAAATGATGATTACCTGATATGTAGTCCTTTTGCATATGAAATAGAATTGAGCAGAAATAGGTTATATTAGAAGAGTGGATTTAAAGAAACTAATTCATTGTTTTTTCTCAGAATGGGAAAAGTATCCTGGCAAATATCTTGTCTGCTTAGCTTTCTTTCCTTTGCTTCTGTATGGTATAAAGTACTCTTCAGCTTGCTTTTCTTTCTTTTTTTTGAGGGCTCAGTGGAGAGGATCCTGGAAGTCGTGGCTATGAGATATAAATTTTAAAAATGGTTTTGAACCAATCCCTTACCTCTCCCTAAGTATTCTTTAAATCTGCCACCCAGGCATCTGGTAGTTTCTTGATGGAAACTGTGGTGCATTTCTCACAAACATTGTAATAAATACCACAATAAAAACATAGCCATAAAAAAGTTCTCAGCAACCTTCAGGAATGGTTTGAGTAGGATGTTATATCCCTGATACTCTCCTCATTTCTGAGTACAGTGGCTCACTTAATACAACAATTCATCTGTCTGAAGGCTTTGCCGCTTCTCTTTGCATTTTCCCCCTAATGTCATTCTTTTGCACATGTATTCCCTCAGTGTCAACTCACTGAAATCCAAGGAGATAAGGCTACAGAGATTATTTTCCTAAAGATGAATCTTTGCTATTTTGATCAAGAGGTGGGTCACATTAACTGTTGCATTGTGGGGATGGCAGTGGGGGTGGGGATGAAGAAAAGGGAAGATGAGTGAAAACTGTGTATGTTACTACTTTGCTTTTAGGCATCCCCTGTCCTGGAATCTTGAATACCAGAAGAACAATTTTGCTGGTTTACATGGAGCACCAGGCCTTTCCTCCTACAGAAGCTCTAATTTTTTTTGGAGGGCAATTGGGATTAAGTAACTTGCCCAAGGCCACACGGCTAGGTTTTTATTTGTGTGTGCGTTAAGTGTCTGAGGCTGGATCCGAACTCAGGTCCTTCTGACTCCAGGGCTGACGCTCTACTCACTGTGCCACCTAGCCACCCCTTAGAAGCTCTAATTGATACATATAAAGTCCAGAATCAAGTTTCCATGGACTCTTAGTGATTAAAACTGAGTTAGACTCACTGTTTATTTTTATTTATTTGATTTTTAAATTATAGATTTTTAAAATTTTATTTCATGCTCACTTTTTTTTCCAAATGCTTTATTAACTTCTGGTTTATATCATTCATTTCCATCAGATTTTGAGTTACAATTTTTTCCCCATTTTTCCCCTACCCATGACCTCAGAATAACCATCATACAGGATATCCCCTCAACCAATATGCTCTTTCTCATCTCTTCTCCCATACCCCCTTTGACTTTTCCAGTAGGACAAGGTGAATCCCCGAGCCCCATTGCCTGCACATCTTATCTCCCAATTATATGCAAAATAATATTAATCATAGTATTCATATATTTTTTAAAAATTGATTTTAAAAAGAAGATAAGCAACTCAGTATATACTGTACATGTGTAGCTATGCAAAACATTACCATAGTAGATATATTGTAAAAGACTGACTATATTTCCCTCCCTCCCATCCCACCTTCCACCTGGTCCACTCCCCACCTTGATCCTGTCCCTTTTCAAAACTGGGTGCTTCCAACTCCCCTCCCCCTAGCCCACCCTCACCTTGACAACCTTCCCACATCCCCCTCTCCCCCACACTCCTGTAGGGTGGGACACCCTATTTAGTATGCATGTTATTCTCTCCCTGGTCGAAATTCAATGATAATAAGGTTTTGCCTTTTTGCCTTCCTGTTCCTCCCCTCCCTTGCAACCACCTTCCCTTGCCTCCTCTACATGAGACAGTTCACCCCATTGTCTCTCCCCATTCCCCCTCACCACATTACTCTCTCACCTCTTAAACTGTTGACTCTCATTTCATACATTTCTTGCATCTTTCTCATTTCTCTTCCCAATTTTCTCCCCACTTCTCTTATCTGCTTCTTAAGGTCCTCTATGGCCTGTAGCCAGCTTGTATTTTCATTTGTGGCTTTTGGTGCAGGAGTTCTGACCTCACAGTTCTCCTCCTGTTCCGTGCTTTGATCCTCTTTGCCACCAAAATAGGAGTCTAATGTTGCATTTTCTGTTTATTTTGTTTCCTTTGCCTAAGCACGTTGCCACTCAATTACTTGACTTTTGGGCTTGTTGCCACAGTAGGACTTTGCCACCAGCCAGGGGAACTTCCATCCCAAACGTTGGGGTTTTCTCAACTGCCAGAGGTATTAGTTGGGTGGCCTCTGTGAAGCATCCACACACTCTGGGAAGCTGGTCACACGCCCCAAGACCTCCACCCCAGACTGCAATCCAGATCCAAGAAGGGTAAAGCAAGAGCACTTACCCCCCAGAATGATTGCTGGATCCCCCTATAGTTAGCAGGCCAGGAGCTGAATTTGCAATGTGGCAACATGGTTCAAGCTGTGCCTGCTCCTCAGCGGCTTCTCACCCCCAGGGGAAGAAGCTGACGCATTCTCCCAACCAGTCCCAAAGTCCATGGGCCACTGACCTCTCACTTTGTCCTAGGCATCTATGTGTTGATAATTCTGGAAATGCCACAGCTGGTGGTGTTCTGGGGTCTTTCCAGCCAGCTGCTGGTCTGGCCACCCTCAGGCTAAAACCGCGACTCATGTGGGCCTGCTGTCGGCTCCCAGAGCGCTGTGCTGGCTATTCCTTGCCGGGCTGCAGGACTGTCCTCAGCGGGAGGTTAGCTTCTCTGCGTCATTTTGTGGGTTCTGGAGCTCCAGAGGTTGTTCAGAGTCCCCCTTTTACATAATTTTGAAGTGGTGTGGGCTGGAGCTCTGTGGAAGTGCTATTTCTACTCTGCCATTTTGACTCTGCTCCCCTCATGCTCACTTTTGAAAGGCGTCAGGGCTTGGTGTGTTTACAACAGGGTTGAATCAGAATTTAATTGGCTTTATGAAGGGAGGTAAACATCAGGATGTCAGTGTTTCTAAGGTATGCAAGAAGGCACTGGATAATCTTATGATAGTGATACCACAAGGATGGGAACCAAACTAAATTAAACTGACCCCACACAAGAACTCACATAAAGTGGTGTAATCTCTTAAGAAACATTATGGGGCATTAAGATCTCCAGAGATCAAATGGATGTCCTTCATTCAACTAAGAATCTTTCTAACATAGCTGTAAATAAATGTTTGATTGGGTTACTTAAAAAATTATTGTTTTAATTTATTTTTGTATCACAATTGTTTCCCTTTAACCATTTTCCAGCCCCTTGTAACAAATAAGATCACTTCAGACCCTTGACCCAGTGGCCCCAAAAGAAGGTATTTCCTTAGCACTCCTTCGCTATTGACATTTACAGTTCATCAGCTATTTATGGCTTGTATTATTGTCTTTGGGATTATTTTTCTTGGAGTTCTCATCATTCCACATTGCTTCAGTTTCTCTGAATTCTTAAGATAGTGTTTTAATTAAAGAAGATTCATCATCAAAAGAATATAACTCAACAAATATTTACTGAATACCTACTCTGTGCTGGATACACTCTGCGGGGTATATAAAGATGCCCATGTCTCCCCATCCTGAAAAAGCCCTCACTTGACCATTTCCATTTTTGCAGTCATCCTATTTCCCTTCTGCCCTTTGTGGCTAAACTCATCAGAAAGCCTGCCTATAATAGGGGTCCCCCCTTGTTCTCCTCTCATTTTCTTCTTTTCTTTTGAATTTTAATATTTTATTTTTCCCAGTTACATGTAGAAACAAATTTTAACCTTCACTCGTACAATTTTGAGCTCCAAGTTGTCTCCCATCCTTCCCCTCTCCCCCATCATTGAGAAGGCAAGCAGTTTCATAAAGGTTATTCATGTCTGGCTCTTTTCTTAACCTCCTTCAATACAGCTTCTGACTTTGTAGTTTAACCAAAACCGTTCTTTCCAAAGTGATCTCTTAGTTGCCAAATCTGATGAAATTTTATGTAGAGGACCAGTACTGAGCCAGTCCAGCCATAGGTAGAGTCTGGGTCAGGATTTCCCTAGGCCCGGCTCCTATCATCCATTTGATGAGGCATTTGCATGAGGCAATAAGCCTTACATTGTGGTTGAGCCCAAGCCTCTGTTACTAGACTTCCCACCTTTGAGCCTATCAAAATATCAATACACCCTTGAACTGGCCTAGCCTACCAGTGTCTGTGGTCTCCAGCAACCTTCCACCATTAATCACTCATTGACCTCATTAACTCCTCCTGAAGACCTTCCACAAACTCCTCCTCTAGACTATCCCTAGATCCCTCCCACAACCTTCTGTATATAAGACCCTGTCTTGTCTTCATGTTTGTGAGAGCAACATAGAATGCCATAGAATAGTGAGAGCTCCACAGAATGCCATAGAATAGTGAGAATGCCATAGAATGACCTAGCACAGACTCTGTGTCTAATGCAAGCGAACTTTTTTTGTGTATTTTGGAGGGCAATTGGGGTTAAGTAACTTGCCCAAGGTCACACGGCTAGGTTTTCGTTTGTGTGTGGGTTAAGTGTCTGAGGCCGGATCCGAACTCAGGTCCTTCTGACTCCAGGGCCAATGCTCTACTCACTGCGCCACCTAGCTGCCCCATGCAAGCAAACTTTTAATAAATTTTACTTTTCTTTGGCTGAGAAGACTCGAGTTGAATTCATTTGGCAGGACCCAGCGTGTTGGTATTTTGGGGTCTCCAGAGCAACTCTAACACTCTTAGTGGGTAACCTCTTCATTCTGACATTGCCCCCACTCTTGTGTGGGTTATTACCACCTCATGCCTAGACTATGGCAATAGCCTTTTGATGGGTCTTCCTGCTTCAAGTCTCTCCCCACTCTAGACCATCCTCCCTTTAATCATTAAAGTGATTTTCCTAAAGCCCAGAGCTGACCATCTCACTCCTCTAGTCAATAAACTCCAGTAGCTCCCTATTGCCCGAAGGAGTCAATACAAAATGCCGTGGTGTTCAAAACCCTTCATAACCTAGCCCCCTCCTACCTTTCCAGTCTTCTTATACATTACTCCCCAACATATATTCTTTGATCCAGTGACACCTGCCTTCTGACTTTTCCACAAACAAGACAGTCTCACAGCTCCAGGCATTATCTCTGTGTGTCTTCTTTGCCTTGAATGCTCTCTCTCCTCTGCTCTGACTACTGACACCCCCCTCCAGCTTCCCTTAAGTCTCAACTAAAATCCCATCTTCTCTAGAAAGACTTACCTGATCTCTTTTAATTCCTTTCCTTTAAGTGCTTTTCCTCTGGTAATTTGTATTTATCCTATATACAGCTTGCTTTGTATATATTTGTTTGCATGTTGTCTCCCCCACTAGGTTTTAAGCTTTTTGTAAGCTGTCTTTTGCCTCTTTTTGTATCCCCAGTGCTTAGCACAGTGTCTTGTACAAAGTAGGAACTTAATAAGTATTTATTGATTGATATAGCCTCTCCCTCACTCAAATACATGCCTTCTTGCTGCTATGTGCAGAAGATTATTCCTCTTTGTTTACTTATTAGAAAGTGATTTGTATCATGATCATCTAAACTCTCTTGTTTGATATCCCAGGTTTGGTTTCTTTATTTGTAAATTAGGGAGTGGGACCAGTAGATTTTTTTTGTTTGTGGCCTAGTCAGGCCTATTGTAGCCCCTCAGAAGGCATATTGATAATCAAGTAATGGGCCCTGAACAAATGTCCTTTGCATGCCCAGCCCTTCAGATCTTCCATCTCTAAGGCCAATTTAGATATCAGAGAAAGGGAAGATATTTGAGATACTGATATCTGTCAGTAATTGTATTATCTAAATTTTGTAATTTTCCAGGGAAAGTAACTAAAGTAGGGCACATTCTGGTTCTGGACTAGAATTTTTCCTTTCTACATGGCTAATTGATACACATGGGTATCAGTCATGATATGGATCTCATTAGCACTGTATATTCAATAACACTGAATAACTGAGGTACACTGACCCATTCCAGTAGAGCATAAGCTCCTTGAGGGCAAACAGTGTTTTGTTTTTGTCTTTGTATCCTCATTACCTAATTCACTGCCTGGCACATAGTAGGTGCTTAATACAAGTCTGTTGATTGAAAACAAATCAAAATATGACACAAAAATGTAATGAACTGATCTTTGGCATCTAGTAATTATATTTCCTAGGGTAAATTGTTCTCATTCCAGATAACTGAAGTATATCTGTGAGGGAAAGGGACCAAACATTAAGGGCCTATTGTGTGACTAATGTTATGCTGAGAGTTCTACAAATACCTCATTGAATCCTCACAAAAGTCCTGGGTTGTAGGTACAGTTGAGGAACCTGAGGCAAGTTAGTTTAGAGTTAGTGACTTTCCCAGAGTAACATGGCTAGTAAGTGTCTGAGGTCTGATTTGGACTCCAGGCACA
This sequence comes from Gymnobelideus leadbeateri, assembly GCA_011680675.1. Taxonomy (NCBI): domain Eukaryota; kingdom Metazoa; phylum Chordata; class Mammalia; order Diprotodontia; family Petauridae; genus Gymnobelideus; species Gymnobelideus leadbeateri. Next base: position 198,536 of record WOXC01010459.1, read on the forward strand.
ATGCTCTGTACCCTGCAGTGCCAACTACTTGTATGAACGGGATCTTCTTTTTGAAAGCAAATTCTGGTCAGGGCAGATAAATACCATATTGATTACAAGAAGCTACTGCTGGCGACCAAAATCAGAGTCCACTGCTGAGCATTTTTCCTCAGACAGATATTGAAATGATCAGACCAGGTCTTGAACGGCTGGTTCACCACAGGCTTGTACTGAGACTAGGGAAAGTAAGACAAGGGGAGAGAAGCTGATTATAGACCCAGAGGAACTCATTTCCTTTTTTCTTTCTACTTTCTTTTGCTTCGTCTGCCCTGTTTACTGAAGGTAGGGAAGGATGCTTGCAGGTTTTACAGAGCTTAGAAGGGAGAAATGAGATTGATGCCTTCCAGTATTAGGCACAGAAACAAAGGGTTATATTGTGCTGTGTGTGTGTGTTTGTGTGTGTGTTTGTGTGTGTTTGTGTATGTGTTTATGTGTGTGTGTGTTTGTGTGTGTGTGTTTATGTGTATGTGTTGAATCAGTTTAACAATTGGTTATTGGATAAATTCTCATTTTCTGCTTATAAAATTCTCTATTTTGTGAAATTCACCCCTTTCCTGTACATTTATAAGCATATTTATAGTCAAAGTATTGAGAGGGATTTTGAAGGGGATTTATGCTACTTCAGTGTAGACCTTGGTGCTGGGGGGAGGTCTATTCCTTGCCTCTGCCCTCTTCTTCTTTGTCTCATGGGGAAGTATAGTTGTAGCACTTGGTGCCATGTGTCTGTAGAAGTTATCTCCAAGGTCACAGCCTAAGTGTCTACACACAAATGTGCCAAGTAGAGGTAGTATGCAGGGAGAACTAGAGATACTATCACAAGGAGGTAAATAGGCATCACAGAATTGGTAGGTTTTGAACCATGACTAAACTAGGCCTCTGCAGGAGTGATGCAAAAGGAACAAAGTAGGTAAAGGGAAAGAGAGGAGCTTCATTCTCAATTAAGAAGTTGTGTTCCGGGGCAGCTAGGTGGTGCAGTGAGTAAGAGCACCGGCCTCAGAGTTGGGATGACCCGAGATCAAATCCGGCCTCAGAAAATGAGCACCCACACAAATAATGACTAGCCGTGTAACCCTGAGCAAGTTACTTAACCCCAATTGCTTTAAAAAGAAAAGAAGTTGTGTTCCTGTGAGTTCAGGGAAACAAGTTAGAAGTCTGTTATGATGTGGTAGTGATCAGGGTTTTAAATGAGCTGTGTATCTGCTGGAGCTCTCAGGGGATGAAAGGTTTGGATATTGACATCATTTCTTGGCCACCAGAGCACAAAAAAAGCCACTAGCAGCTCCAGGTGTTCTCCAAAGAAAACTGATGTTTCTAGTGCATGTCCTTGTTGACCATGCCATTCTATGCCTAAGTCAATCTCTTTTTGTTAGCTGTTGAATGACAGACAAGGATCTCATTTTGTTCCATTGTTGAGCATAAACTACCAGGGAACTGGCCTGAGTTAGGCTCAGCCCCAAATACACATCTGTGGATGGGGATGGTGGACATCTAGGGAAAATGTAATTCTCCTAGATATGCCATTTTGTGTCCATGTAGTGCGTGCCAACATGTAGAATATAGTTCAGCCTTGAGTTTAATGATGAACAAAACCCACTTGTGGTGAGGGATAACTTCAATGTTTATAGTTATGAGAGACCCATACAGTATTGATACCTGACATTTACATAATTAACTGGAAGGTTTCCAAAGCACTTTATGTCCATTTTCTCAAAGGACCAAATATTTTGGGTTGAAAGGGCCTTTATATAGGAGAAAATGGAAGCTTGGAGAGATGGCTATTTCCCTAAAGTCATACAGGTAGAAAGTGTCAGAGGCAGGATTAGAAACACATCCCCTGATACCACATGCAGCATTTTTTGCAAGCCCACAGTGTAAACTTCTTGAGGGAAAGAACTTTTTTATTTTGGCCATTATATCCCCAGGGCCTGCCTAGCACAGTGCCCACTCCTGGCAGGCTCTTAAATGCCTTTTGATTGACTGAGGGTGCTGGAGCTCAGACAGATGAAGCAACTTACTTCAAATCACTCGTAGTAAGTAGTAGGTAGGATTAGCATTTGGGTCCTTGGCTTGCAAAGCTGGTACCATTTTCTCCACACCTGCACTGACTCTCTAAAGCTTGAGCAGGCTGCCCAGTCAATTGTAACTTCTGTATTGTTTTTCTCCTTTGATTTTCACAATAATCTTATTTGGTAAGAAGTTCCGCATTAGCATCAGGAAACTGGGGCCCATGTTATATGTAGGTGTAAACATAAGTAAGCTCATCATATTAAGGGAATGGCTTTTAAATATTGACATAACTTATAGCATCAGCATGTATTAACATGTTTCTGGTTGGCACACTCACAGGGGAGGCAACCTGCCACAGGTTACACAGTAGAGAAGCCAAGACTGGAACCCAAATTTTCAAACTCCTAGTTCAGAACAAAAGCATGGGACATTGGATTGAGTTTTGGTCTTAGATTCAGGTGGATTTGGGTTCAAATTCTGCCTTGGACACTTGCTTAGCTGTATGACCCTGGGAAAGTCACAACCTGTTTGCCTCAGTTTCCTCATTTGTAAATTGAAGGAGTTTTGACTCATTCGTCTCTAAGGTCCCTTTAAATTTAAGATCCTACTGTCCTTTGCTCTTTACTTTGTAGCACACTCCTTGTAATAATATAGTCCCAACCACTTCTGAGTAGATAGTGATTCAATAACATATTAGCTCCTCTACAAAATGCATAGAAAATACAGCGATGAACACAATGCATTCTGTTCTCTGGAGTTTAATATGCCATGAACATATTTCCATTTCTTGAAATGAATGTCTGCATTTGATCATATACCTCCTTCCTTGTCTTTGTCCTGCTTTTAATATCAGAGGCCAGCCAAATGTTCTAAGAGAGCTATGATTTATACATTAAAGATATTCTCGAGAATGGTTGCAAAAAAAATTTATTAGGGAAAGGGACATTTGATTATTCTTCATGTAACCATTTCAAACTGGTGAAGGTAGCAAGATGGCTGCATTCAATAAACCTTTGATAAAGCATTAGGAAGCTGACATGGTCTCTTTTAATGGGCCATTACTACCTGCTTTGGGTGCCAGGCACTTATATCCACTCTTGAAATGTATTAATAAGACAGTAAAATGTAGCCCTGGAATAATAGCATTGCCTAGGCCATTTTTTCCTTTTTCTTTGGTAAATCCATATCTTTCCTTTTTATTTTGTCCTTTAAAAGTTCATCCTGGCACAGAAGAGAGCAGCTAGCATGATGTCAATTAGGGGAAAATCTCCATTTCACATAGTTTTTATCTGATTTTTTAAAATGTGTGCAGGGATTGTTTATTTGGATGTTCTCTCTTGGGTAAAGGTTCCTCAGCTTTTTTTCCCCATTCACTGATGTTTTCTCGAGTGCTTATCCTTCCTCCAATGCTTCCTCTTTGCCTTTGCTTCAGAGGGCCAAACAAACAGCCCATTCCCAGATTTGCCTATTGAATTTTGTTTAATGGTAACTCCAAAGGCCTGGCAGAGTCATTGAAGGGACAGAGTGCGGTTCAAAAGTGCTGCTGAAGCTCTTGTTCTTCACACAGCTTTGGAGGCGGACCATGTCACTTTTCACTCTTTTTGTAAGCAGAGGGAAAAGAAGTCAGGCACATTATTTAGAACTCAACTCACTAGGACTGTGTTTCTCAGCATGGCAGCCTGTGTTAATATGTAAAGATTGATTTATGTCTAGGTAGATGTGTGTGTTGATATGAGACCAGATCCTGAGAGATGAAGAGTGGCTGTTAAAAACATTCATAGGAAGAACCTAGCAACAGAATGAAGTCAGCCTGTTCTCATTTCTTTTTGGAAAAGCTAAAATCAGAATTTGGGTGGTTTTTGAAAAAAAAAATAGTGTTTGCTGAAGAATCCCTGTAATGAGAGTCCTTAGTCTCAATAGTTAATATGCAACCCTCCCTCACCCACATCTTTTCTGCCATATTCTCACAGATTTTGTTATCAAAAGCAGAGTTTTTCCCCTAGAAAAAATATCATTTGTAGCTTAGTGGCCACACTTCTTTCCCACTCAAAACACATAGATAAAAAGAATGACAAGAGAAAAATGGATATAAATGTGACATTAAAGAGAAGCATTGATTTGTGATGAGATGAACAGTAGTTAAGTAGAGCAAGTGTAAATAAATAGAAGGGTGAAATAAGATAGGTAGTCAGGTAGGAAGTAATACTTTTGATGAAATGAAGAGGCAGAGGGGAAAAACTTTAGCAAATGAATGCATCATACAAACAAAACATCTCCAGAGGAAGAAGACAGAAACAGATAAATGATTGTCAAGTGGTCATCCTTTTGGTTTGTGGAATGTGAGTCATTCAGTAAGTGCTGAGTTAGGGAGAGAACCCACTGGCAGCCATAGAGAGAACCATGGTGCTTTGGCAATGGGATGGTCTTTGTTTCTTACATGGTACCAGGAACACGGGGAAAGACAGAAACCTAATAAAAGAAGGTGTAACATTGATGTGCTCATCAAAAAAGCTCCATGATATAAGAAGGAATCAGGTTGGGGGAAAGACCCCCTCTCTCCAGTACCATATTCCATATAGTTGGATGTGCCATGAAATGAAATGTCAACAATTAAAAATATGTCAAGGGTTACCCTGGAGTGCCCTTTAGATATGTGATCCTATCCAGATTATAACTCATCTATGCCCTTGTGGGTCTTCCTAGGAAATCTGCAATGTTGGGATTATACCCAACATTTTGGGGATCTTTCATTTTCTTGTTATTGTGTAGGTCTTCGTAGAGCACATATGCTGTTCACTGGTTATACCTTGTTTTTGTTGAATTACTACCCCACCTGTTCTGGTCACATTTGTCATTATGACACCTCTTATCTTAATCGCTTCTTGGTTGGTGATATGTTACAGGGTATTCTTGCTCATCATGCATGTTTAAATTGCCTTTTGGGTAACCCTGTAACTCCAGTTCTTTGGAGATTATGGTGTTTTATGACTTATCGCCATGCAGCATCACTGGAGGAATATTTGCATTAAAATATTACAGGGAATTCCAGGGGAAAATGTTTCAGGGAAATGCTTTGGGTCTTTAAAAATTGCCTTTCTAAAAGGCAATTCTGTTCAGTCTGATCCTCTTGGTCACTTCTGGGCCAAACTTATTGTCCATACACAGTGTTTGTATGAGATATGGATTCAGATGCCCAGCTCTGTGTGTTGGCCACCTGACTTCTGACCTCATCATCAAGCTGCAATTTCCCTCTCTAAAGTTACCAAAGAGGATGAGCCAAGATGGCAGACCAAAAAGAAGCAGTGTACCTTTGTTTTCCAGAATTTTATTTTTAAGAAAAGGAAGAAATGAAATGAGTGTCAGAAAAAAGTAGTGATCCACATTGCAAGAGAAACCACAGCAGGTCATCTTTATAGCAAAACCAATGTGATTCACAGGCAAGTGGCCAGGATAGGAATAGTGGAATAGGAGTGGGCCAGGACCTTGGTGCCAGTCCCAGGAACAGGGACCTTGGGAGCAGAAGAAAGTACTGCCACTCTGATCCCAGCAGAAAGACAGCAGAAAAGATAGACCAGTATCATACAAAGCCGCTACTGATAGAAGTAACCAGAGACCAGCCTTTAACTCAGTATCCCCAGAATGAAAAATCTTGGGAACATTATGATCAAAATCCAGAGCTTCCATGTCAAAGAAAAAAAATACTGCTATTAGCCAGAAAGAAAGAGTTCTAGTACCAAGGAATCAGTTAAGATAGCAGCTGTCACTATAAAGGACTAAAGAACATAGAGTATTATATTCCTAGAAGCAATAGACATAGGCCTACAACCAAAAATAACATTCTCAGAAAAACTAAATATAGTCCTACAGTGGGGAAAATGTATTTTTCAATGAAATAGAGAAATTCTAAGCATTTCTGATGAAAAGACCAGAACTGAGTAGAAATTTTGAAATGCACACATGAGAATACAAGTGGGCAACCCATGTATTAGGGCATGAAAACCTCACAACAAAATGCAGAAAAGCAGAAATAGTAAATGCATACTTCTCAGATCAAAATGCAGTAAAAGTTACATTTAAATAATGGGCAATGGAAAATTAGGTTGAAAATTAATTGGAACTAAATCTAATCTTAAAAACAAATAGGTCAAAGAACAAATCGTAAAAGCAGCAGATAATTTCATTAAAGAAAATGACAACAATGAGACAACATAGCAGAATTTATGGAAGTAGACAGTGGTACTTAAAAGAAAATTTATATCTCTAATTGCTTACATCAATAAAATAGAGTATATCAATGAATTAATAAGCATGCAACTAAAAAAACTAGAAAAAGAGCAAATTAAAAACCCCCAATTAAACATAAAATTGGAAATCCTTAAAGTCAAAGGAGATATTAATAAAATTGAAAGTAATAAAACCATTGAACTAATGAATAAAAGTAGAAACTGTTTTTAGGGGAAAAAAAAACAATAAAATAGATAAACTATTGGTTAATCTGATTTAAAAAAGGAAAGAAGAAAACCAAATTACTGGTCCCATAAATGAAATGGGTGTGTTCACCACCAAAGAAGAGGAAATTAAAACAATTATTAAGAGCCATTTTGCCCAATTATAAGCCAATAAATTTGACAATCTAAGTGAAATGGGTGAATATATACCAAAACTGTAGACTGGTTTCACTAATGAATATCGATGCAAAAATATTAAAAACTGGCAAGGAGATCTCTCTCTCTCTCTCTCTCTCTCTCTCTCTCTCTCTCTCTTTCTCTCTCTCTCTCTCTCATGTAAAACCAACAGAAATCATATAATTATCTTAATAGATGCAGAAAAAGCCTCTGACAAAATACAGCATCCATTCCTATTTAAAAAAACATTAGAGAACATAGGAATAAATAGAACTTTCCTTAAAATGTTAAGTAATATTTATCTAAAACTATCAGCAAGCATTATCTGTAATGGAGATAAGTGAGAAGCTTTCCCAGTACAATCAAAAGTGAAGCAAGAATGCCCATTATCATCTCTATTATTCAATATTTTACTAGAAATGTTAGCTATAGCAATGAGAGAAGAAAAATAAATTGAAGGAATGAGAATAGGCAGTGAAAAAACAAAACTCTCACTCTTTGCAGATGATATTATGTTATACTTAGAGAATCTAGAGAATCAATAAAAAAACTAGTGGAAATAATAAATAACGTTAGCGAAGTAGCAGACTATAAAATAAACTCACATAAATCATCAGCATTTCTTTATTCGGCCAGCAAAGCCAGCAGCAAGAGATAGAGAGAGAAATCCCATTTAAAATAACCTTATGTAGTATAAAATACTTGGTAGTCTACCTGCCAAGACAAACCTAATAATTATAAACACAATTAATAAACACTTTTCACATAAATAAAATCAGATCTAAACAACTGGAAAAATAATAATTGCCCATGGATAGGCCTAGCCAGTATAATAAAAATGATGATTCTACCTAAACTAATCTATTCAGTGCCAAAATTTTTTTTATAAAACTAGAAAAAAATGACGAAATTCATCTGGAAGAACCAAAGGTCAAGGATATCAACAAGGGAATCATTGAAAAAAAAATGTGAAGGAAGATGGCCTAGATGTATCAGATCTCAGACTGTATTATAAAACAGTAATCATTAAAACAGTCTGGTACTAGCTAAGAAATAGAGTAGTAGGTAAGTGTTAAGTAGATAAGTAGTAGATAAGCTTAGGTATATAATACATTACAGTAAATGACCTTAGTAATCTAGGATATGATAAATCCAAAGATCCAAGCTTTTGGAACACATTATTTGATGAAAACTGGAAAACAGTATGGCAGAAACTAGGTATATATCAACATCTCATACAATATACCAAGATTAGGTCAAAATGGATACATGATTTAGGTATAAAGGGTGATACCATAAGTAAATCAGGAGAGCATAGAATTATTTATCTGTCAAATCTATGGAGAAGGGAAGAATTTATGACCAAATAAGATATAGAGAGCATTCCAAAATGTAAAATAGGTAATTCTGATCATATACATTTGAAAAGTTTTTGCACAAAACCAATGCAGCCAAAAATTAAAAGGAAAGCAGAAGCTGGTGGAAAAATTTGCAACATGTATATATGTAGAGAACTGAGTCAAATTTAAAAGAATGTGAGCCATTCTCCTATTGATAAATGGTTAAAGGATATGAACAGGCAGTTTTCAGAAGAAGAAAGCAAAGCTATTTATAGTCATATGAAAAATGTTCAAAATCATTATTGATTAGAGAAATTATAAGAACTCTGAGGTACCATCTCATACATATCAGATTAGCTAATATGACAAAAAAAGGAAAATCACAAATCTTGGAGGGGATGTGAGAAAACTGGGATATTGAGGCACTGTTTGTGGTGTTTTGAACTGATCCAACCATTCTGGAGCATAATTTAGAACTATGCCCAAAGGGCTATAGAACTGTTGCATACCCTTTAATCCAGCAATACCATTGCTAGGTCTATATCCAAAAGAGATCAAAAAAGGCGGAAAGGACCTATTTTTACAAAAATATTTATAGCAACTCTTTGGTGGCTAAGAATTAGAAATTGAGGGGATGTCCATCAATTGGAGAATGGCCAAGCAAAGTATGATATTTGATTGTGATGGAATATTATTGTGCTATAAGAAATTACAAGTAAGATGATTTCAGAAAAACCCGGACTTACATGAACTAATGCTGAGTAAAGTGAGCAGAAACAGGAGGAAGTTGTACATAGTAACAGCAATATTAAATGAGGAAGAATTGTGAATGACTTATCTATTCTCAGCATTTCTGTGATCCAAGACAATCCCAAAGGACTCATGATGAAGCATGCTATCCTCCTCCAGAGAAAGAACTGGTATTATCTGAATATGGACTGTAGCACGCCATTTTTCATTTTCATTCATTTTTTTGTTCAAGTCTTCTTGTACAAAATGACTAATATGGAAATGTTTTACATGATTGCAGATGTATAACCTGGATCAGATTGCTTACCATTTCATGGAAGGGAGAAGGGAGGGTAGGATAGAATTTGGAACTCAAAACTTAAAAAAAAAAAACCTAAATCTTAAAAAAGATTGTCTTAACATTTAATTGGAGAAAAGCAAAATATTAAAAGCCCCCAAAAATGAAAAAGGCGATTTCTTGATAAAAGGTAACAGTTTAAGCAGATAGGAGGAATAATCAAGAAGTTTCCCTTTAGATCTATGGAGGAGGATAGAGAGGATCATAGAAAATGAAATGAACAATTCTGATTACATAAAAGTAAACAAAAAGATTTTTTTGCACAAAAATTTAAGGTTAAAAGGGAAGCAGTTAACCGGGGGAAAATCTTGATGGCATATTGCTAATAATTTCATTTCTTTTTTTTTTATTGGAGGGCAATTGGGGTTAAGTAACTTGCCCAAGATCATACGGCTAGTTATGTGTGTGTGTGTGTGTGTGTGTGTGTGTGTGTGTGTGTGTGTGTGTGTCTGTGTCTGTGTTGTGTCTGAGGCTGGATAGAACTCAGGTCTTCCTGGCTCCAGGGCTGGTGCTTTACTCACTGCGCCACTTAGTGGCCCCAACAATTTCATTTCCAAGACATATAAGGATCTGATTCAAACTTTTAAGAACAGTAGCCATTTGTTAATTGATAAATGGTCAAAAGAAAGGTCAAATGGTATTCTTAATGGAATAAAGTCTGAGCTCTCTATAATCATATGAAAAAAATGCTCTATTTCACTAATTACTAGAGAAATACAAATTAAAGCGACTCTGAGACTCTACTTCAAAACACACCAGATTGACAATGTTAACAAAAAATGAAAATGACAAATGTTAGAGGAGCTATGGGGAAATGGCTATATCCTTATACTCTTGGTGGAATTGTGGCTTGATATAACCATTCTGTTTTTCCACAAAATTTTGAGTTCCAAATTATCTCCTCATCTCTTCCCTTCCCCCACCCCAAGAAAGTATATATTTTGATTACTCCTTCCCCCAATCTACCCTCCCTTCTATCACGCTCACCTTCTCTTATTGCCTTCTCTTCTTTTCTGTAGGGAAAGATAGATTTCTATACCCCATTGCCTATATATCTGATTTCCCAGTTGCATGTAAAACATTTTTTAACATTCATTTTTAAAACTTTAAGTTTCACATTCTTGATATAACTATTCTAGAAAGCAATTTGGAATGATGCCTCCAAAGTCACTAGATTTTGCCTACCCTCATACCCAGCAATACCACTTATAGGTCTATACACCAAGGATATCTAAGAAATGGAAGAAGCCCTTATATATACAGAAATATTTATAGAAGCTTTTTGTTTGTAGTGGCAAAGAACTGGAAACAAAAGGGTTACCTATCATTGGAGAATGGCCAAACAAATATTGGTATATGACTGTAATGCAATGTTATTATGTTATAAGGAATGAGATATTTTTAGAGAAACTTGGGAAGCTTGTACGAACTGATATAGACTAAAGGGAGCAGAACCAGGAGAACAGTTTATATAGTGGCTGTATCATAAAGAAAATTAGCTGTGAAAACCTTAAGAACTTTGATCTGTGCAATGATCAAACACAATTCCAGGGGAATGACACTGAAGAATGCTACCCACCTCCTGACTGAGAGATGATAAACTAATATGCTGAATGAGACTTGTGTTGGCTTGACTATGCTTATCTGTTGCAAGGACATTTTTCTTTTTCTTTTTTTAGCGGGTTGTGAAATGTGAATTCCCCATTGTGTCATTGAGGTCCAGTCCTCAGGAGCTCCACCATCTAAGGGGAGAGGAGTCAGAAAATGTTAGAAGAGTATAAGAAAAAAAGAATGAAATTACCAAAGATTTCAGGAGGAAGAAAGCTCAGTTAAAACTGTAAGAAAAAGCAGATAAATCAAGTGGGAGGATATTTATATAAATGGAAGATACCCTGCAACACATCTAAATGAATCCAAGAATCCTTAATAAATATTTTTTACTAGTACTTTAATCCAATGCTTTATTAACTTCTAGTTTACATCATTCATTTCTGCCAGATTGTGAGTTACAAATTTTCTCCCCATTATTCCCCTACCTGACACCCCAAAGTAGCGATCTCACCAGATATCCCCTCCTCCAATCTGCTCTCCCCCATATCTTCTCCCATACCCCCTCCAACTTTCTAGTAGGGCATGGTGGATCTCTATGCTCCAGTGCATGTATGTCTTATTTCCCAGTTACATTTACATGTAAAATAATATTAATAATATCATATACATATATATTTGATTTTAAAACTTTAAATTCCAGATTCATTCCCTTCCTCCCTTGTTACCCACCCTTACTAGAAAGATAGGCAGTTCAGTATAGGTTGTACATGTGTAGCTATGCAAAACATTTCCATAGTGGATATATTGTAAAAGACTGACTATATTTCCCTCCCTCCTATCCCACCTCCCACTTGTTCTACTCTCTGCTTTGTTCCTGTCCCTTTTCAAAAGTGGGTGCTTCCAACTTCCCTCCCCTCCTAGCCTGCCCTTCTTTCCATCATCTCCCTTCTCATCCCCTTCCCCTACTATCCTGTAGGGTGAAATGCCCTATTTAGTGTGTATGCCATCCCCTCCCTAAGCCAAATTCAATGAGAATAATGTTGACCCATTCCCTTTTGCCTTCCTGTTCTTCCCCTCCATTGTAACCATTTCCCCTTGCCTCTTCTATATGAGATAGTTTACCCCATTTTGTCTCTCCCCATCTCCTTTCATTATATTCTTCTCTCACCTCTTAATTTCACCTTTTGAGTATTACCCCTTCCTATTCAATTGGTCCTGTTCCCTCTACTATGTATACCTGTACACACAATATAAAATATACATTTATATTCCCTTCAACTATTCTCATGCTGAGAAAAGTTTCATAAGTTACAATTATCATTTGGATGTAAATAGTTCAACTTTGATAAGTTCCTTATGATTTCTTTTCCCTGTTTACCTTCTCATGCTTTTCTGGCTTCTTGTATTTGAATGTCAGATTTTCTATTCAACTCTAGTTTTTTCCTCAAGAATGCTTGAAAGTCCTCTATTTCATTGAATGACCATATTTTCCACTGAAACATGATACTCAGTTTTGCTGGGTAGGTGATTCTTGGTTTTAATCCCAGCTTGTTTGACCTCTGGGATATCACATTCCAAGCCCTTCAATCCCTCAGTGTAGAAGCTGCCAGATTCTGTGTTATCCTAATGGTGTTTCCACAATATTCAAATTGTTTCTTCCTTGCTGTTTGTAATATTTTCTCCTTAATCTGGGAATTCTAGAACCTAGCTATAATATTCCTAGGAGTTTTCCTTTTGGGATCTTTTTCAGGAGGTGATCTGTGGATTCTTTCAAACTCTATTTTGACGTCTAGTTCTAAGACATCAGGGTGATTTTCCTTGAGAATTTCTTGAAGGATGATTTCTAGGTTCTTTTTTTTTAAAGCAATTGGGGTTAAGTAACTTGCTCAGGGTTACACGGCCAGTCATTATTTATGTGTGGGTGCTCATTTTCTGAGGCCAGGACCGATTCCAGGTAATCCCAATGTCGGGGCTGGCACTCTTACTCACTGCGCCACCTAGTCGCCCCATCTAGGTTCTTTTTTTGATCATGGCTTTCATGTACTCCAGTAATTTTTAAATGATCTCTCCTGGATCTATTTTCCAGGTCAGTGGTTTTCCCAAAGAGATATTTCATATTGCCTTCTATTTTTTCCTTTGTTTGGATCTGTTTATAGTATCTTGATTTCTCATAAAGTCACTAGCTTCCATTTGCTCTAATCTAATTCTGAAGGAATGATTCTCTTCAGTGAGCTTTTGAGATGCTTTTTCCATCTGGCAAATTCAGCTTTTTAAAGCATTCTTGTGCTCATTGGCTTTTTGAGCCTCTTTTGCCATTTGAGTTAGTCTATTTTTAAGTGTTATTTTCTTCAGTCAGGTTGTTGAGCCTCATTTCATAATTTCCTTGCATTATTCTTATTTCTCTTCCCAATTTTTCCTCCACTTCTCTTATTTGATTTTTAAAATCCTTCTTAAGGTCCCCTTTGGCCTGTAACCAGCTCATATTTTTCTTGCAAACTTTTGGTGCAGGTGTTCTGACTTTGCTGTCTTCCTCCTGTTCCATGCTTTGATCCTTTTTGTCCCCAAAATAGAAGTGCAAAGTTGGGTTTCTCTATTTACTTTCCTTCCTTCGTTTACTCATGTTGCCACTCAATTACTTGATTTTTGGGCTTTTGCCACAGTAGGACTATGATACCAGACAGGGGAGCTTTGTCCCAAATGCTGCGGTTTTCTCAGCTGCTGAAGGTCTTAGTTGGGTGCCCTCTCTGAACTCTCCACCACTCTGGCAAGCTGGTCACACACCCCAGGACCTCCACCCTAGACCGCAATCCAGATCCAAGCAAGTTAAAAAGCAAGAGTGATTACCCCTCAGACTGGTCTCTTGGTTCCCCTGCAAACTGCAGACAAAGAGCTGAAGCTGCCATGTGGCACACGGCAGTGGCTCCTCAGTGTCTTCTCGACCCTGGGGGCAGAGGCTGACCACACTCCCATCTACTAGATCCCAAAGTCCACACTGCACTGACCTCTCACTGTGTCCTTAGCATCTATGTGTTGATAATTCTGGAAACCGCCACAGCTACTGGTGATCTGAAGTCCCTCCAGCCAGTGGTTGGCCAGGCCCACCCTAGGGCTAAAACCTCTGGCTCTAGCTGGGCTGGGGTTGGCTCTCAAAGCACTGTGCTGTCCTGGCAGGCTGTCCTCAGAGGGAGGTTAGCTTCTCTGTGTCTTTTTGTGGGTTCTGTAGCTCTGAAGTTTCTTCAGAGTCACCTTTTTCATGAATTAGAGGAGGTAGAAGCAGGAGCCATGTGGAAGTCCTGTTTCTACTCTGCCATCTTGACTCCATCCCCCTCAAATTCAGATTTTTAAGGAATTGTTTTCTTCAGTCACCTTTTACACTTTTTCCATTTGGCCAATTCTGCTTTTTAAGGAGTTCTTGTCTTTAATTAATTTTTGTACCTCTTTTATCTTTAGACCAATTTTGTTTTTTTAAGGTGTTGTTTTCTTTTGTAGTTTTTTATGCCTCTTTTTATAGTTTTCTTGCATCATTCTCATTTCTTTTCCCAATTTTTCCTCTACCCCTCTTATCTCTTTAATGCTTCAGTAATTCTTGTTGAGCTTTGGTCCAATTATCATTTTTCTTTGAGGCTTTTTTGGGTAGCTGTTTTTACATTGTTATCTTCTTTGGAGTTTATATCTTTGGTCTTCCCTGCTTCTGTAGTAGCTTTTTATGGTCAAATTCTTTTTTAAAATCATTTTTGTTCACTCATTTTCCAGCCTATTTCTTAACTTGGAATGTTATGTTAAAGTTGGACTCTGCTCATAAGTGGGTGGTGAGTCACTATGCTAAGATTCAGACTTTTTCCTGCTACTTTTTTCAGAGCTAGTTCTGGAGGTGTCTGCAAGTTTTTGGTGCTTCAAGGTGGTGTGATCCAGGCAGACATGTGGTCACTGCTCTTCTGGTCTGTGCTCTGGTCTTAACCCAGGAAGGGCCCCCAGTCCCCTTCAGCTCTTCTCTTCATCTCCCAGTTCTTGGCCACCACAAAAAGAGCTGGTATAAAAATTTCTACTTGTGGTTCCTTTCCCCATTTTTATGATCTCTTTGGGATACAGCCCTAGAAGTGGTATTGCTGGGTCAAAGGGTATGCACATATTTATAACCCTCTGGGCATAGTTTTCTGAATTGCTCTCCAGAATGGTTGGACCAATTCACAACTCCTGCTAGAAAGTCTCAAGATCACAGCTTATAAAATTGTTCAGAATACAAAGACTTCAAGGCCTGAGGTCATAAGGCATAGACACTTTTGGAGTGTAAAATAGCAGTATAGTCATGGTGGGATGGCTGAGGACACAGATGCCTTGTTTATTTAGTCTATTCTTCACCAAGAAGGAGAAAGGTCCTCTGACTTTGTAATTAAATCAATTACTGTGACTGAGAGAGAATGAGGAGCAGTAACATCTGAGGAAGCAAACAGATTTAGACTGGCACAAATGTGTGGGGTTATAGTATACCCCACACTGGCTGCTTGCTGCTGGCCCGCTGGGCTGTCCTCGGTGGGAGTTTAGCTTCTCTGCGTCATTTTGTGGGTTATGTAGCTCCAAAATTTCTTCAGAGTCACCTTTTATGTAAATTGGAGGAGGTGAGAGTCCCTTAATAAATATTAAAGGACAAAGGAACACCTGAGAAGGCAGAGGATTTCAAAAGAGCATGGAGCCCCAAAATCAGGATGGTTCCAAATGGTTTAAGAGAGAAATACAAATCATGAAAATAATATAATTTATGGCACAAACAGCAGATATGTTGAGAAGAATACAAAAATTGGAATCCCTAGCAATGAGAAAAAAAAGAGAGAACAAGTAATTGGGAACATACACAAAAGTGAAGGACAAGGGGCGGCTAGGTGGCACAGTGAATAGAGCGCCGGCCCTGGAGTCAGAAGGACCTGAGTTCGGAGCCGGCCTCCAACACTTAACCCACACAAACAAAAACCTAGCCGTGTAACCTTGGGCAAGTTACTTAACCCCAATTGCTTTAAAAAAAAAAAGTGAAGGACAATCCAGAGAAATAGAAGCAAAAGCAATAATGTTACAAGAACACATGGTCTCTATAGATGAAAAACATATTCATCTCAAGACAGGATGAATAGAGACAATTCAAGGATCATAGGTCCTCCAGAAGAGCATAACATGACAAAAAAAACTTGAATATCGTAATTCAAGAAATAATTTTTAAAAGTGTTTAAGTCCTTCTGAATACATAAAGTGACAATTGAAAGAATTCACTGATTGCCTCCAGAAAAAGAAGGCCCTATGCTATAAACTCTTAACACATTTGAATCATTTCTAGAAAGGGAGGGATTAATAGATGTGAATACATTATTTACTTTATAAAATTCCCAGAGAAAAGAAACATAAGGAAGGTAAATACAGTTGCCAAGGAAAGCACAAATAACAAAATAAATTATTCCAGGGGGATAAAAAACTAGAAAGAGAAAGATATCTATGGGCTTAACAACAACAACAATGACAGCACAACAGAGGAACCCTGAATTGATTTCTTTTGAGAAGTCCACAAAGTGATAAGGGTCAAAACAGAACTCAATTAGAAGTGATAATAGAGGAACAGACCTAGAATACCATGGACAAGACCTTACAGTACTATACCTGCAAGGGAATTGATGTGTATGTCTCACTTTTTTGTGAGACTAAACTGTAGAATGACAGCATGCAGAAAAGAGGAGAGAGAAGGAAAAAGAGGATAATGTGGGGTGTACCCTAATTAAGTCAGTGGTTAAATAATGAGGGAGAAGAATTTCTCTACTCTGTCAGGAAGAAGAGTATCTACAGGAGAATGGGTAAGGAGGAAAAGCGAAGAATTGAAAGAGAAAAAAAGTGGAATCTCACTTCAGTGGTGGTAGTGGTGGGGTCTCGTTGAAGAATGTTCTCATGGGAAAGAGCGATTATATAATTATATAATATATATAAAGGGGGACTTCATAATGAGTATAATCTGTAGGCATGTGATGCTTAGAGAGACCCTAGTCTTTCAAAGAATGTTGGGACTCCATAGAGAGCATCTTGCCTCAGGATAAGAGCGATCGGAACTCTTAGGGGAACCAACATCCAGAAGGGTAGGAGGATAAGGACCCAAAGAAATTTCATAACAGGTCAGAAAGAAAATTGTGTTGGGGAGGGCAAGGGGTGAAATGGACTCCACAATCAGGAACATGGGAAAATTTCTGCTATGGAGCAACACTTCTCTCCTCTCTATTTCTGTCAGAAATGGATATTTCTAAGAGTATGGTATAACAGAAAATGGAGAGGGGGAAAGTTCTAGAAAGCAGTAGCATAGAAATTTTTAAGAAAAGCAAATTAAAAATAAATATTTTAAAGGCTATAATTACATGAGGAAGACAGATTAATAAATATGATAACCATGAATCAAAGAATAAAATTTAAAATACATAGAAAGCGAAAGAGAATGAAGGAATAAAAATATTTTAGAAAAAGGTACAGACAATTTAAAAAGCAACCATAACAAAAGGAATCGAAGGGGAAGGAGGGGCTTACTTAACGACATAACTGAGAGGGAAAAAAAGGGAAGGACTAGCTAACTAAATCAAAAGAAGGAAGAAAGAATTCATAACTTATATAAAATTCCAAAATGAGGAAAGTAGTGACAAATGGGAGTGGATGGGGATTTTGAGCGTCAGAGAAGAAAGCTTATGAGCATAGGGTTTCCTTAACTAGAAGAAGCAAAAAAAAATGACTAAAATGACAATGTCTTTAGAGAGGAAGAAATAAAGGTCCTAATTCAGAAAAACAAAATTGGAGGCAAATGGAAAAACATATATAAACTAGCTCTCATAACTTGAAATAGGAATGGATTAAAAATCAACTAAAACAAAAGAGAATGACATATTGTATAAGAAAACACAAAACCCAACAATCTGCGGTTTGTAAGAAAGACACCAAAAAAATCAAGAGCATACACAGAATACAAATTAGGGGCCTAAACAAAATTTACTATGCATTATGTGAATCAAAGAAGCAGGAGTTGTAATCATGCTTTCAGACAAAGTAAAAACAAAAATTCACAACGTAGAAATAAACAAGGAAACTATATTATGCTGCAGTGAACCACAGGGGGAAAAACAACATCAATATTAAACTCAAGGGCTTCAGATGCCATAGTGTTTTAATTAATAAAGAAAACAAAATTAAATGACTTACCAGAGGAGATGACATGATATAATATATAAGAGTACTATACAATAATAGGAGGTGGCTCCAGTGTAGTCCTTTCAGTTTTGGACAAATCTAATGTTAAATAAAAGGGAAAATATAGAATTTAGTAAGTTGCTGGAAAAACTTGAATTACGACATCGTCTAAGTGGAAATGCTAGGGAATGTACAAATTTATAAAAATTTTCCATGTATTAGGGTATGAAGATAATAAAAATAAATGTAAAAAGGCAGAAATAGTAAGCACATCTTTTACAGATCATGGTAAAAATAGTAATCAATTTTAGGGAGCACAAACAGAAGATATGGACCCAAATGGAGTCTTACTTAACAATGAAATCATAAAGAATATGAAATAATTTTTTTTAGTTTTAATCCGCATTTTCTTTTTTTTTAAACAAATGCTTTATTAACTTCTGTTTTACATCATTCATTTCCGCCAGATTTTGAGTTACAATTTTTTCCCCTGTTTTTCCCCTACCTGCCCTCCCAGAATAGCAGTTGCACTAGATATCCCATCATCCAATCTGCTCTCTCCCATTTCTTCTCCCATACCCCCTTCGACTTTTCCATTTGAGGAAGGTGAATCTCTGTGCCCCAATGCCTGCACATCTTATCTTCGCAAAAGAGTATTAATAATAGTATTTATATATATATTTGAAACATTTAATTTTAAGACCTCTAATTTCAGATCCATTCCCTTCTTCCCTTGTCACCCATTCCCTCTGGGAAGATAAGTAATTCAGTATATGTTGTACATGTCTAGCTATGCAAAACATTACCATGGTAGATATATTGTACAAGGCTGCTTATAATTCCCTTCCACTCATCCCACCCCCCACCTGGTCCATTCCCTACTTGATCCTGTCCCTCTTCTATAGTGGGTACTTCCAACCTCCCTTCCCCCCAAGGATGCCCTCCCATCCATCATCCCCCCTTTCATCTCCCTTCCCCCTGTTCTGCTGCAGGTTGAGATATCCCATTTAGTATGTATGTCATTCTCTCCCTCAACCAAATTCAATGAGAATGTGGTTTTGCCTTTTTGTCTTCCTGTTCTTCCCCTCCCCTGCAGCCACTTCCCCTTGCTTCTTTTACATGAGATAGTTTACCTTACCCGGTCCCTCCCCATCTCCTCTTGCCACTTTCACTCTCTCACCTCATAATTTCACCCCTTGAGTATCCTCCCTTCCCAACAAATTCAACCTATGCCCTCTATCCATATATAACTGTAACCATATACACACACATTCACATATGTATTCATATGACCATACACCCTTCTTCCATTATTTTCATACTGAGAAAGGTTTCATCAGTCACAGTTATTGTTTTTCCATGTAGGAATGTAAATAGCTCAACTTTGATAAGTTCCTTTTGATTTCTTTTCCCTGATTACCTTCTCAGGCATCTCTTGCTTCTTGTGTCTGGATGTCAAATGAATATGAAATAATTTTAAAATGATTGCCTGACAGTGTGCTTCTTAAAGAAACAGTGTCTTAGAGAACCACAGGACTATTTAGAATGTGACTAAGGCATGCCAATATGATGTAAATAACAGTATTACCAAGGTTAATTTACATTTTTATGCTATAGCAATCAGTCTATCAAATTGACATTTCATAGGACTCAACAGTGTAATAAAATTCATTTGGAGAAACATAAGATCTAGAATACCCTGGAAAATAATGAAAAAATAGGGATAAAGACAGAATAACACTTCCCAACTTAAAATTATATTATCAAGCAGGAGACATCAAAACCATGTGGTACTGGTTAAAATAATGGAGTGGTAGGGGTGGCTAGGTGGTGCAGTGAGTAGAGCATCGGCCCTGGAATCAGAAGGACCTGAGTTTGGATACGACCTCAGACACTTAATGCACACACAAACAAATAAAAAACCTAGCTGTGTGACCTTGGGAAAGATATTTAACCCCAATTGCTCTCCGAAAAAAATGGAGTGGTAAATCAATGGAATAGACTAGACAGGGGAAAATCAGAAACACTGGAACTCAAGTTACAGTCTTTGATAAATTGAAAAATAAAATTACTTAGGAAAGAATTTCCTGTTTGATAAAAAATGCAGGGAAAATTGGGAGGCTGTCTGGCAGAAATTAGGCTTAGACTAACACCTTATACCATATTCCACAATACATTTTAAATCAATAAGACCTTAGTATTAAACATTATTCCATAAAAATAGAAGAGAAGCAAATCATAAGTCATGGGCAGAAGATGGATTTTTAATCAAACATGGAACGGAGACAATTACAAAAGATAAAACAGTTGATTTTCAGTACATGAAACTGAAAAGCTTTTGCACAGATGAATGCATCTAGGTTAAAAAAGGAAAGTGGTTAAATGAGAAAAAATGTTTTTATAAAATTTCTGTGACAAGAGCTTGGTATGCAAGATATATAAATAGCTAATACATATGTATATATGTGTGTTTGTGTATGTATGTATTATGACCAAAAGCCATTCTCTTATAGATAAGTGTTCAAAGGATAAAAACAAGCTGTTCTCAAAATATGAACGGCAAATGATTAACAATCATATGAAAGAATATGCAAATCATTCATAATAAGAGAAATACAAATTTAAGCAACCCTGACTTTTCCCTTCACACCCAGGAAATTGACAAGGATGACAGAAGATAGGAATAATCAGTGTTAGAGTAGATGCAAAAAGGTACATATACTAGTGCATTGTTGGTAGAGTTGTTAATCAGCACATCCATTTTGGTAAACAGTTTAGAATTATGCAAATAAAATGACTATAACTTAAGCCCTTCTATTTATAACTTCACACTAACAGCAAAGAACTGGGAACAAAATAGTTGACCTTTGGGGGTGGCTGAAGAAATAGTGGTAGACACATACGATGGAATAAAATATGAATACAGAGGCTCATCTAAAGAATTACATGAGTAGAGCAGAATAAATTAAGCAGAGCCAAGGAAACATGGACATTGATTGCAGCAATGTAAAGAACTGCAACCACAAAACAATCAAAGGTAAATGTTGTAGAACTACAAAGAACAAGCAAAGCCCCCCCCCCCAAAAAAAAAGAGATATTAGAAGACAGAGATGAAACATTACATACATTTTTAGACTTTTTCAGTGTATTGATTGGTTTTGGTGAATTTTTCTCTCTTTTTCTTCTTTTTTCCTTTGTTTAAAAAATATTATTTGTTATGAGATGCCCTTCTGAGAAAAGAAAGGAAAGGGGTGTCTAGAAAGCAACAGCCTTTCTTCCCAAAATCTCATTCAGCATTTTGTTTGCATCTCTCTAATATAGTCTTATATCGTTGTTTATCATAGTGATTTGTTTCTATATGTCCTATCCCCTCTACCAGACTATAAGCTCCATGAAAGCAAGAACTCTTATTTAAACTTGGCATGTCGTCTTGGGACCAGCAAAGTGCCAAGTACATGGGCAGTGCTTAATTGGTTTTGAATTTCTTCAGCTAACTTTTGCCAAGCCCTTGGTATGCAGTAGTACCATGCAAGACTAAATACAAATAAAACATCGACTTTGGCATGTTGGGGGTTGGGGGGACCTTAAGATATAGCACAAATATAGTTCAACAGCATATATTAAGTATAATAAGGGTATACATAAGGTGCTATGTAAGTTTGTAGAAAAAAAGAGTTTGGGAAAGAGTATCAAGGAAGGCTTCATGGAAGAGGGTAAGCTGGATTTTAAATGATGAGTTATATTTTAACCAGCAGAGAGCTTAGAGGTTCCAAAGAGGTAAGTCAGGAAGATGGAACCATGAACTTTCCTCCTCTCCCAGGGTGGGGAGGGGGTTGGACTACATGAATTCTGAGGTTCCTTCTGACTCCCATATTTGACATTTCCAGAAACTGGTTTGAGGAGAGAGAATACTTGCTTGCACTGTGGCTTTCTGTGTGTTAAAAGGTACCTTAGACTTTAATCTTAGCAGGGGGAAACATGTATAATTAGAAGTTGAAAAGAGGCAAATTTAGACTTGCTATCAGGAAAACCTTTCTGATAATTAGAGCTCTACCAGTATGGGATGGGTTGTCCCAGGAGGTATAGTGGCTTCTGCCCTTATTGGAAGGCGTTAAGTAGAGGCTAGTTTATTGGGTGTAGTATAGTGAGGGTTATTTTTTTTTTTTGCTTATGAATTGGGCAGATGGCTCCCAAAGTCCTTTCCAGCTTTGAGATTTTATGATTTCATGACTTTGTTTTTCTATTCTGATGTGTTCCTTGTACTTTAGAAAGTATAATTTGTCACTCTGAGGCCTAATGGCTTGCCACTGATTATCCCCCCGTGAGAGCATGGGCTTGAGCACTGAGAACAGTGAAGCATTAGAGTCTCAAGGGTTTCCTCTCAGAGGTAGCAATTCGGAGGCTAATGGATTCGGCTCCTTGTAGAGCACATCTGTCAGATCTCTGCTGTGCATTTCCGGTGACTGGGCCATTGTGATCAAATTCTCCGTGCTCTTAGGATGAAGACCCCCCAACTCAAACTATTTTGTCATTCATTCAAACTTCTAGCACCACTGATACTGAAAAACATCTTCCCTAAATGACTCCCTTGGTACTGTCCTCTGAGTAGACTTTGCTAATAGCACTTATACCTCAGAGGAGAAAAAACAGAATTAGTTATAACTCTTGTTCAAGCAAATTAATGATAGCAACAATAACAATTACTAATATGCATTGCAACTCTTTTTAAGTCAAATTATATGTTCTTGTAAGCCAGACCTAAAATATTGCTTTCTTGCCTTGTGAAAGTCTTAATTAAAATGATGCATTTTAATATACTTTTGCTACACAATATAAATTATTTCTCAGTGACTCAATTTCCGTTTTCTTCTCAGTAATAATCTTGGCTGTGCAGTGCAAAGGAAGAAGAAAATTAGTGATTAATAAAACAATGAACAGGTGGTTACATTGCTCCTAAAAAGATCAGCAGTGTAATAATTTCTTAATTATTATTATACCCTGTAAGGGTTTTTAAATACATGATAATATATTTCCTTCTCCTACCGCTGGCACCCTATTGCTCCTGGCATTTGGTTTAATTCACAATAATAATTAATGAGAACCGAGGTACCTCTATACGTTTTCTTCCTTCTGTTTTAGTCTCTTAAGTAACCATCTTGTCACATTTATTATGCAAATGTTGCAGCCTGCATGTCATTTCAGCAATATGGGTGAAAGACTTGAAGTATTTGGGGGAAATTAACATTTTATTCCTGAAAGCAGTATTTTCCATATGTCTTTCAAAGAAGCAGATGAAAGTGGCATAATTGCTTGGTTTTTATCAAGGTGAAGGAATCCAGGAAAAACATTTAAAGCCTCAGATAATGGGGAGAAGAAGAAACTTCCTTGCAAGATGGCCAGGCTGAGCAAAAGGGAGTCTAGGCTCAGTGACAGAATTCTGGGTGCATCATTAGATAGGAAGGAAGGGACAAATGTTTTGAGCTCTCTCACTTTGTCAGATATGACTGCTGGATGTCCAGATGAGGCATTTATCAAATGAGGAAAATGATAGCATGAAGATGTGGGACCATAATGAGGCTGGAGCTCATCCATTTTGCAGGTGTACTGCTTGTGTGTCTGGTCAATAAATTTGGTTTGGCAGACTCAGTGGACCTTTTGGAGTTCCCTCAACAGGTCTGGATGTTTCATTCTGGCATCTCATAACTGAGTCACTGGATTTTGGAATTCCCCCGGTTATTTCATGAGATTGATTGTGTTTGAAAAGTTAATTTTAGTCCAATTCAACAAATATTGATGAATGATAGGGGATGGGT
Source organism: Gymnobelideus leadbeateri (assembly GCA_011680675.1). NCBI lineage: Eukaryota > Metazoa > Chordata > Mammalia > Diprotodontia > Petauridae > Gymnobelideus > Gymnobelideus leadbeateri. Next base: position 222,195 of record WOXC01010459.1, read on the forward strand.
ATAGGAACAATAATGCAGTAGGCTCAGTTTAATTTCCTTGAGAGAAAAGATTGTCATGCTGTTTTGTTTGGTGATCAGTAGAGGACTTCACCAAGGAGTTGGACTATATGATACAGACAGAATGGGTACACCTCAAAGGATAAGATGTTCCTGAGTGATGGGGACAAAGGAACAGGCTGAAAGTAGGAGCAAGAAATAAGTGAACTCTTCCTCATGGTCCAGTGTATTGGACATGAGAAATTGACCAGGGATGCAGTATCTTCTGAGTAGAGCCAGGTTTCTTTTTTTCTAAAGAAGGCAAAAATAATGTTAAATAAAGATATCTAGGCTAAAGGGGAGTTTATTAAAAATAGAATGAGGTTTCTGAAGACATTGAAATAGAAAAGCAGAGGAGGAGGATGGATTGTGGAGGTTTAGGGCTTAGGTCAATAGGGGTGAGAGGGAGGAGAGAGCCAGACAGAGGAGAGAACCTTTTTCTCTGCAGAGTTTGACTTGTTAATTAATAAGCAGACCATTGACAATCCCAGACTAGAAGTCTATCTCCTGGCTTCTGGCTGGCGATGTCATGTGGAATTGATAGCCCACTCATCCCCGATGCCCAGAGGAATCCAGGCTCTTAGCTCTGTACACTCTTCCTAATCTTATGTCATGTCCTTACTTCATGATATATCAGGTAATGGGTATCACTCTAGCAGTATGGGTAGCCAGAGACTATTCAAGTGACCTTTAATGAATTGCAAGATATATAGTCTCATCAGATGCCCACAAGAGGGTAATTTTTACCAGTAGTGATAAATTCAGAAAGTTTGTGAAATATCAGGATTTGTGTGGGAAATAGTCCCGGCCTCATGTTGTTCACCATTCACTTACTGTTCTGGTTCCTGATCACTCTTCCCTACTCATCCTCTTATTTTTCCTCTATATTCACTTGATGATCTCACTGCCATCTATGGATTTAATTACCATCTCTCTGCTGATTCACAAATTTACTTATCCTGCCCCAAACTCTCTGGTGACTTCTCCAAATGCTTTTCAGACATCTAGAACTAGATGTGCTGTAGAGTTCTTAACCTTAATGTGTCTAAAACTAAATTCATTATCTTTCTCCTTAAACCTTCCCTGACTTCTCCTACCTTCCTCCTTAATCTTATAGAAGGCAACACCATCCTCCTTACTCTCTCTCACCTGCCCCTCCCGACATCCAAGCTGTCGCCAAGGCCTGTCAACTTCACCTTTGCAACATTTCTCAAATACACCCCCTTTTCTCCTCTGACTCTGCAGTCACCCTGGTGTGGGCCCTCATCATCTCACCCCAGGACTACTAGAATACTCTGCTGGTGGTTCTGCCTACCTCAAGTCTCCCCCCACTCCAGTCCCTTCACTCAGCCACTAAAGTGATTTTCCTGAAAGGCAGGCCTGATCATGTCAACTCCTTTATCTCCCCACTTAATTAACTCCTGGCTTTTTACTTGTTTTCAGTTGTGTCTGACTCTTCATGGCCCCATTTAGGGTTTTCTTGGCAGATACTAGAACAGTTTGCCATTTCCTTCTCCAACTTATTATACAGATGAGGAAACTGAGGCAGACAGGGTGAAGTGACTTGTCCAGGGTCACATAGCTAGTAAAGTATCTGAGGCCAGATTTGAATTCAGGAAAATTAGGTTTCTTGACTTCTCTCTATCCAATGGGCCTCCTAATCCCATCTAAAATTCCATCTTCTACAGGAAGCCTTTTCTAACCCCTCTTAAGTCTAGTCCCTTCCCTCTTTCAGTTATTTCCTCTTTATCTGATTTATAGCTTGTTTGTACAAATTTTCTTTTTTCTCATTAGATTGTGAGCTCCTTGAGGACAGGAATTGTCTTTTGCCTCTTTTTGTATCCCTAACACTTAGTACAGTGCCTGGCACATGATAGGTGCTTAATAAATATTCATTGACTGACTTATTCCGGGTCCAATCCAGGCTTGGGATTGTTGTCTATTCTTTGAAAAGAAAGGAATGCAAAATCACAGCTATCCCAGTGCTAGAGTGTGTTGGAAAACACCTGAGGACAATCTATACAAATTGATTGAAGGAAGCCAAGAGTAATTCCAGGATCCAACAATAAAAGAGCCAGAAGGGGCCCGGTGAGAAATTTTTATTCAACCCCCTTATTCTGTAGAGAAAGATACTTATGCTCAAAGAGAGGAAGGCACTTACTCAAGGTGACAGAATGGGTATACCTCAAAGGATAAGATGTTCCTGAGTGATGGGGACAAAGGAACAGGTTAAAAGTAGGAGCAAGAAATAAGTGACCTCTTCCTCATGGCCCAATGTATTGGACATGAGAGATTGACAAGGGATGCAGTATCTTCTGAGTAGAGCCAGGTTTCTTTTTTCTAAAGAAGGTGAAAAAATGTTAAGTAAAGATATCTAGGCTAAAGGGGAGTTTATTTAAAATAGAATGAGGTTTCTGAAGATACTGAAATAGAAAAGCAGAGGAGGATGGATTGTGGAGGGTTAGGGCTTAGGTCAATAGGGGTGAGAGGGAGGAGAGAGCCAGACAGAGGAGAGAACCTTTTTCTCTGCAGAGTTTGGTTAATTAATAAGCAAACCATTGACAATCCCAGACTAGAAGTTTAGCTAATCACTGACAGTTGAGTATTGAATTCAGATCTCTCAATTTCAGATCCAGGGCTCATTCCTCAACTGTCTTTCAAGATTTCTCCAGGGAAACTCTGACTTCAAATAGGAAATGTTTGAGAGATGGCTCCCTCTGAGTTCCCAAGCTATGTACAGTTATGGGAGCAGGAAATTGGAAAGATTCAGTGGACCTAGCCCTCTTCAACCCTGGCCTACAACTATGTATGTGAAACGTGAAAGCCTGGCTATGAACAATTTCCCAATGTGTTAATGACCTTCTTTATCATTATAGGATAATAAAGTCACGTGAGCTAGACATCACAGACTCATAGATATGTTAGTCAATTTGGCTTCAGTGTTTGATCAATTGGCAAACAGCTCTAAGTAACTCAGTCAGTTGATCAATAGTAGAATCTCTGTGTAACAGTTGTCTAAGCGCTGAGGATACAGGCTAGGCAGAATGGACAAAGATATCTCAACACACACAGCAAATGGGATGCCATTATTAAAGGAGACTAAAAAGTCAAAGGAACCTGAGGAACAGATGGAAAAATAGAGTCCAGACTAGGGAAATGATTTCCCCCTGCATTTTCTACTCCACCACAATGCTAGGTTCAGAGGACTTAGGTAAGAGTCCTAGGTCAAGATGGTCAAGTCAGGAAAAACTGCGTTTACTTCTTAGGTCTAATATTTATCAGCTATATGACAATAGACCAGTCATTTCAACACAAGAGTTTCAATTTCCTCATCTGTAAAATGGGGACAAGTTTATTTTAGGGAAATTTCTCCTCAACTGAAAATATTCTAAAGAAATGGTACTTGTAATTATTATGTGATAAAGACACAAGTTGGATTAAGCAAGTATTTATTAAGGGCCTGTTATGTCAAGGCACCAGGAATACAACCTCCCCTTCCCCCTCAACCCCAAATCAGTCCTGGTTCTCAAGCAACTTAAATTACACGGAGTTGGGGGGAGCTGGGGCAAGGGTAGTGGGAGGGGTGGAGTCACACGAGCCAAGCTTCAGAGAAAGCACAAGGTAGGGCACTTGTGCAGATTAGCCACAGGAGGGGGAGAGACTGTAAATGCAAAGGTGCCTTATGGGAGGAGGGAGATGGGAAGGGCCCTAATTAGGAGGAAAGGAGGACAATGAGGTACAGGCTAAGTATGTTGTTTTGGGAGCAACTAGGTGGTTCTGCAGTGGGTAGAGTGTTAGGCCTAGAGTCAGGAAGATGAATTTTCCTTAGTTTAAGTTTGTCCTCAGACACTTACTAGCTGTGTGACCCTGTACAAGTCACTTCACCCTGTTTGCCTCGCTTTCCTCATCTGTCAAATGAGCTACAGAAGGAAGTGGCAAACCACTTTAGCATCTCTGCCAAGAAAATCCCAAAGGGGATCTCCAAGAGTCGGACATGACTGAAACAAATGAACAACAACATGTTGCTTTTAGAACTTTTGAAATAGATGGGTAGCAGACTTGACATGGAGTAAGTGGGGGCCTTCCCTAGAGGGGGCCATAAATAGTAAGTAGCTTTCCAGGAAGAAGGTCTGTCATATCTTTCTTTGGGGGCCTCTACCAACTTGTTTCTGGGGTTCCACTGCATCCAAGAAAGCAATCCTCCAGACTGACTCTGTGAGGTCGAAAATACCTTTCCTAACTACCCAAAGTTTGGGAAATGTTAGAAAAGGTTCAGTGTGTTGTTTATGTACTGCTGGATTTTAATTCATGACCATCCTCTATAGGCAATTGGGAGATAAGCCTGGCATAACTGGTGTCCCCTTACCCTTCCCTGCCAAGCTACTCATTTTCTGGATGTTTTAGGGAGGCCCTGTTGACCCTATTCTATACACTGAGTGACCTGGCAAGGTCCCCTAATTGAGTTTAATGTCAGCTCTTAGTGGTCATTGCCTCCCTTTTTAAAGCAAAGGAGCAGCTGGACAGCAGCTTGTCTGAATATGGAAAATTGGTATTGTTAAGAAAGCTAAACTAGGCTGCACTAAGAGAGGCCTAGGACCCTGTATGAGGGAGGTGGTAATTCTGCTGTTCTCTGCCTTCATCAGACCATACTTGTCTATTGTATGTAATTCTGGGAGCCACGTTTTAATTTTATATTTATTTTCTTTTTGGAATTTTTTTTTTGCTTTTTGGAGGGTAATTGGGGTTAAGTAACTTGCCCAAGGTCACACAGCTAGGTTTTTGTTTGTGTGTTAAGTGTCTGAGGCCAGATCTGAGCTCAGGTCCTTCTGACTCCAAGGCCGGCACTCTACTCACTGTGCCACCTAGCTGCCCCTTCTTTTTGGAATTTTTATTAATGTCTTTGATTTTTTTACATTGCAGTCAATTCCAAAAATAATTTCCCTTGTAATAGAAAAAAAATTAGACAAATTCAAACTGTGTCTGACAATATATGCTTCATTCTGCATCTGTAGTCACTCATCTGTACTGCTGAGAATCAAAAAGTGTGTTTCTTCATGAATTCTACAGGGTTAAGATTCACCACTAGAATTCATTACAATTTGGCTGCCTTCTGAGGTCTTTTTGTTTGTAGTCATGTGTACACTGTTCTCCTGAGACTTCTTACTTCATTCTGCCTCAGTTCACAGCTCTTGGGCTTCTCTGGTTTCCTTGTATTCACTGGACATAATCATATTCCATTATACTTATTGCCAGGATGCATTTAGCTATCCCCCACTCAAGGAGTACCCACTTTGCTTAAGTTTTCTGCTACCTCAAAAATGTTCCTATGAATATTTGGGTTTATATGGAGCCTTAGTTTTTACTTTTGACATTCTAGTATATACCCAGGAGTTAGTGCTCGTTCAAAAGCCAAATGAACAGTTGAGTGACATCTATTTGGTTCAGTATTTTTCTGTCAAAGAAATTTCAGTGACTCCCTCTTGTCTTTAGGATCTAATACATGTTTTTCTGTTTGCTGGAGTGAGCGCTTCATAGTTTAACTAACCCCAAGTGAGTTTTCACACTTGAATTCCAAATCGTTTTTCAGAATAGAGGCTTCAATTAATAACTGCACTATTAGCTGTCTGTTTTATCATTACCTTGTCAATATTGACTCTTGCCTTTCATTCACTGTCTGAGGGACATCATGCTGTAGTGACTAGAGGTCGTGGAGTCGGGGTGACCCAGATGAAGTGTTCCCTCTGACACATTCTGTATTACCATGATGAAATCACTTAACCTCTCTAAGCTCCCAGCCAACACTCTAGGACTAAAAGTTACAAACTAGTTGTTAATCTGCATTGGTAGATTAACTTTCCACATTGGTTGTTCCCTACTCTAAGTAAATCATATGTCTGGACTAAGGCTCATCTTTGTCAATTAGATGGCTATGAGGTAAAACTTCAGGATTATTTTAATTTGAATCCCTCTTATTAGTATTTGGAACATTTTTTGTTTGTTGATAGCTTTTCTTTTGAAACTGATAGTTTATGTATTTGAATTTTTATGTATTGGAGAATGACTCCTGGTATTATATGTTTCTATCAATTCTTAATATATTTTGGATATCAGGCTGTTATAAAAAGATATTTGATACATTATTCCTCCCCCCCATCAGCACCTACTATAGGTATATTCTAGTCACACTGAGAGTGAGTTTTTGTTGATGCAAAATCTTTTACATTTTGTGAAATGGGAATTTTTAATTTAATTTTATATAATCACATGCATTTGGTTAAGAGTTTAAAAGAGTATGATCTTTTATATTTAAGTTATGAATACATTTGGAGGTTCTTGTGGTATATGGTATAAGAGACTGGCTTAAACCTAATTTCTGCCAGAAGCTTTTGAGGTTTCCCAACAATTTCATCATACAAAGCATCCTTTCCTACTGCGGTTTTTAGTTTGGGGTTTATTAAACCCCAAACTGCTGTAGCTCAATTGCTTCTGGCTCTTACTTGGGTAGTTTTGTTATAATGCCCTACTTTAAAATTTTTTTTTGGTGCTTAAAAATCACAGGCACTTCCAATATTCCTCTAATAGAATCTACCCTTGTACCAAAAAAAATTAAATTAAATGGAATGAACTGATAAACCAACCATATCTGGCAGTGAATGCTTCATTTCCATCATGTAGACTTTCTTCCAGAACCTTTTCCATTAATAAAAAAAATAATCAAGCAAAAGGGACCAATACAATAATTGCATCTGTCCGTATTTGCCACCTATTCTGTATCTGTCCCTTTTTCCCTAGCTCCCTCCCAGAAGAGGGAGAAGTGTTTCTTCATCTGTTCTTTGGTCATTGATTTGAACTGGAATGCCCTTACTTTTTGAGTTGTAAGCATTGTGTATATCATTCTCTTAGTTCTTTTTTAACTGTTCCTCAGTTTTTAAAAGTCTTTATTAGGTTTCCACCACTTTCTCACATGTGTTGTTCCTTGCAGCACAAATTTCTTAAAATATTTCATTTAAAATCTCTATTGATATCATTTTAGATCACCTTCATTTCAATACATAGCCTTCCCTTTGTCCTATCCAGAGCCATTCTCTGTAAAAAAAAAAAAAAAAGAATAAAAAGCATGAAAAAGAACAGTTCAGGAAAAGAAATCTATTGACCAAATCTGACAGTATATACATAGTTCCTTACCGATAATCTCCCACCTCTACAAAGAAGGGAGAGACGTTATTCACAGATTTTGTTCAGTCCTTCCTCAGTGTGTAGCTTTTTGCTCTTATGAAAAGTGATACTATGAATATTTGGTTGTTTATGGATTTCTTTGTCTTTGACTTCCTTATGCACACCTAGTAATGGCATTGCTGGGTCCAAGAGTGTAAATAGTAATTTTTGTTCTATTATTCTGAGTTGTTTTCCAGAATGGTTGAACCAATTTGCAACATGCCTGACTTTCCACAGCCAACTCAAGATTGGCTATTTCCTTTTCCTATCATCTTTGCCACTTTGAGGAGTGTGAAAATGAAAACTCAGAGTTTCTCTAAATTAAAATTTCTCTTTTTCACTTGAGAAACACTAAGAAATATGAACATTTCCATGTTCAGAGAACAGAAAACAGAATATGTGTGAAACCACGTGTCTCTTATTACATGTAGCTTGTTTTGAAATATATGTGTGTGTGTGTGTGTGTGTGTGTGTGTGTGTGTAATTTAACATAATGCCAACACTTTTCTGCTTGTCTCTGTCTCCTTCTGAGCTTCCATTCTCTTCTCTGTATTTTATATGTTTAATTGATTTTTTTATTTCCTTTTTTTTCCTTTTTTCCTTCACTACTAGTATACTTCCCCCCCCCCCGAAATAAATCTACATTATAACAAATAAGTATACCCAAACAAAACCCCAAATGCATACATTGGCTTTATCTGAAAAGGAATATTGTTTTGTGCTTCAAATACATTGCATCTCTAAAGTGATGGTCATTAATTTGGTCAGTATTCTTAAGACTTTCTTTCCTTAAGAGTATTTTTTAAATATTATATTATTTTTTAATAAACAAAAAATTATTTTATTTTCCTTCAGTCCCTCTACCCCATTTGTGGGGAGCCAAAGAAGCCTGGTTCAGAACTCACATATTAAATCCTAATAGTGGACTTTAAAACAAGAATCTCTGAGATGCGATTTTTGTCAAGTTAGCTCCTGGGTTCTTTGTTATGGGTTACACTTATAAGGATGTTACTTGAGTTCTGAGATCAATAGGCTCTACCCCAAGATTTTAGTTATTGAGAGCCAAAATATTTGATTCTGCACTCAGGTATCTTTGGGTGGTCAGCTCTAAACGTGATGACTTTTGAGGATTGTACTTCAGCTTTGAAGTTTGCTCTCAATTGTATCCGTTTATGACTGTGGCTGCATTGGCAGATACCTTAGGCCTAGATCAAAGGTCTAACCCTAAGACTTTAGTCTCCTAGATAACAAATCCTTATCAAATTATCTATTCCATGCTATTTCCAGGATACAACAGGCTAAGGTAATGATAAGAAAAATTGAGTCCCCTTCCTTTGTCTCTTTGCTCTATAAAAACCTTGTCCTGAGAATCAATAAATGGAGTTCATGGTTCTTCCTTGAACTACCCACATGGCCTGGTCGTTTTTATTCACATCTCCAGATCATGGTAAGTGCTGGACACCGAGCAGCCCACAGCACCCATTGGAAAGAAAATAAAAACAAAATCATTGAAACAAATGTGCATAGTCAAACAAAACAAATCCCCCATTGGTAGTGGCCAAAAATGTATGTATTAGTTTGCATTTTAAATCCATTAACTCTCTCAGGAGGTAGGAAGCATGAATGAACATCAGTCCTCTGGCTGAATTGGAGTACTTAAGTCTTTCAAAGTTCTTTTTCTTTTTTTTCTTTTTTAACAAATGCTTTATTAACTTCTGGTTTACATCATTCATTTCCACCAGATTTTGAGTTACAATTTTTCCCCATTTTCCCCCTACCTACCACCCCAGAATATCAGTCCCACAGGATATCCCCTCATCCAATCTGCTCTCTCCCATATCTTCTCCCATACCCCCTTCGACTTTACCATTAGGGCAAGGTGAATCTCTGTGCCCCAATGCCTGCACATCTTATCTCCCAATTACATGCCAAATAGTATTAATAATGGTATTTTTATATATTTGAAACATTTAATTTTAAAACTTCAAATTTCAGATCCATTCCCTTCCTCCCTTGTCACCCACTCCCTCTGGGAAGATAAGCAATTCAGTATGTATTATACATGTATAGCTATGCAAAACATTACCATAGTAGATATATTGTAAAAGACTGCTTATATTTCCCTCCCACCCATCCCACCCCCCACTTAGTCCATTCCCTATGTTTAACAGTGTTTTTCCTCCACTTCTCTTATTTGGTTTTTAAAATCCTTCTTAAGGTCCTCTATGGCCTGTAACCCGCTCATATTTTCATTTGGGGCTTTTGGTGCACTATTTCTGACCTCACAGTCCTCCTCCTGTTCCATGCTTCCATCCTCTTTGCCCCCAAAATAGGAGTCTAATGTTGAATTTTTCTATTTATTTTGTTTCCTTTGCCTAGGCATATTGCCACTTAATTACTTGACTTTTGGGACTCTGTAGGACTCTGCCACCAGACAGGGGAGCTTCTGTCCCAAACGTTGGGGTCTTCACAACTTCCAGAAGTATTAGTTGGGTGGCCTCTGTGAAGCTCTGGCAAGTTGGATACCCACCCCAAGACCTCCCCCCAGACCACAATCCAGATCCAAGCAGGTTAAAGCAAGAGCAGTTACCTCCCAAGACTGATCGCTGGATCCCCCTACAGTCTGCAGACCAGGAGCTGAAGCTGCAAAATGGCGGCTGGGCTGCAGCTCCTCAGAGGCTTCTAGCCCCTGGGGGAGCAAGCCAATGCATTCCCCAAATACTGGTCCCAAAGTCCATAGGGCACTAACCACTCACTTTGTCCTAGGCATATCTGTGTTAATAATTCTGGAATCGCCACAGCTGCTGGTGTTCTGGGGTCATTCCAGCCAGCTGCTGGCCTGGCCACCCTGGGGCTAAAACCGCAGCTCATGTGGATGTGGGCTTGGTTCCCAGAGTGCTGCACTGTCGGCTCCCAGAGTGCCGTGCTGGCCACTCCCTGCTGGGCTACAGGACTGTCCTCAGATGGGGTTTAGCTTCTCTGTGTTGTTCTGTGGGTGCTGGAGCTCCAGAAGTTGCTCAGAGTCCCCTTTTACATGATTTTGAAGTGGTGTGGGTGAGAGCACCTTGGAAGTGCTGTTTCTACTGCACCATCTTGGCTCCGCCCCCCCAAAAGTTGTTTTTCTTTACCATACTTTTATTATAGGTGTGTGTGTGTGTGTGTGTGTGTGTGTGTGTGTGTGTGTGTGATTTCATACAAGTTTCACAAGGTTTCTCTCAAACTGTAATTATCATTTCCCATGGTACATTATTATTCTATTATATTAACATACCATAGTTTATTCAACTATTACTCATTTCGTGGGCAGGTACTCCTTTAGTTACCAGTTATGGTAACTAAATATAGCACTTTTATAGATATTTTTGTATATATGGGTCACTTTCCTCTTTATTTCATTTCTTTGGGGTATGGGTCTATTAATGGCATCACTGATTTAAAGGGTAGTCTTGGTTTAGTAACTTTTTGTGCAGAGTTCCAAACTGTTTTCCAAATTGACTATACCAATTCACAACTCAACAAAGAGTACCTAAATGTATTTGTGTTCTCACAGCACCTACATCTGTTGTTTTCTTTGATTTTAGTCATCCTTTCCAATCTGAAGTTGTGTGAGGCTGGATGACAGAATTGCTTGAATTTCTGTTTCTCCAATTATTAGTAATTTGTTGAATTTTTTCATAAGGTTGAATATAGCTTGGTTTTCTTTCTTTAAGAACTGCCTGTTCCTATTCCTTGGCCATTTATCCTTGAAGAATGGCTTTTTATTCTTATAAATTTAAACCAATTCCTTATATATCTTGATTATGAAACCTTGGTAAAAAGTTGCTGCAAAGATTTTTCCCAGTTGATTATTTACCTTCTGATTTTAGCTATATTGAATTTGTGTGTGTAAGAACTCAAAAGATTTTTTATTTAAAAAATTCACCTTTTTAATTTTCTGTGATCCTATGTATCTGTTGTGTGGTATGAAGCTCTTCTATCTATAGATCTGAAATATCTTTTGCTTGTTACTCTAATTTGTTTATAACGTGTCATTTTGTATCCAAATTGTGTATCCATTTGGAGCTAATCTTGGTATATGTTATGAGATGTTGCTCCATACCTAATTTTGCCAGACTGCTTTCTAGTTTTTCTAGATTTGCTGGAAAGTGAATTTTTACACTAGCAACTGAAACCTTTGGGTTTATTGAACCGTAATCCAATATGTTAATTTGATTATGTATATTATATACCTAATCTGTTTCACTGTTCCACCTCTGAATTTTTTACTGTTGTTGAATTGTTTCAGTCTTGCCTGACTCTTCATGACCCCATTTCGGGTTTTCTTGGCACTGATACTGGAATGGTTTGCCATTTCCTTCTTCAGCTTATTTTATAGTTGAGGAAACTGAGGCAAGCAGGGAAGTGATTTGCCCAGGGTCACATAGCCAGTAAGTGTATGAAGCCAAACTTGAAGTCAGGAACATGAGCCCCTCCATCCACTGTGCCACCTAGCTGCCCTCAATTTTTTTTAACCAGTACCAAATCACTTTCATGATTATTATTTTATATTATAACTTTAGATCTAGAATCAATAGGATCTGTATGTTGATTGCATATGGAGGCTGAAAGCAGGAAGAAAAGGGCTTCATCTGAGAAAGTGTCTACAAAAATTTTCCCCAATTTTCTGCTTTCCTTCTGATCTGGAGTGTTTTGGTTTTGTTTGTGCAGAAGCTTTTAGTTTGATGCAATCAAAATTATCCATTTTATACCTAACTCTGCTCTTTAGCTCTTATTTATTCACAAATTGTTCACCCATCCATGAGTCTGATAAGTAATATGTTCTATACTCTTCAAATTATCTTGTAATATCTCTCTTTATTATCTTAGTCATGTATCCATTTTGACGTTACCTTGGTGGATGGTGTGGGATGTTGGTCTATGCCCAATTTCTGCCATATTGCTTTCTAATTTCCCTCCAAAATTTTTTATGTCCTAAAATGTTTATGGAGGGTCTTTGTGGTGGTAAAGAACTGGAAATTTCAGGGATGTCCATTAATTGGGGAATGGTGGAACAAGTTGTGTTATATGATCATGATTGATTATTACTGTGTTATAAGAAGTGATGAGCTTGATGATCTTAGAAAAACATGGATAGACTTATATGAAATGAAGAGCAAAATGTATAGAACCAAAGGAACATCATATACAATAACAACAATATTGTTTTAAGAACAACTTTGAGCAACCAAGTCATTTTGATTATAAATAACCAAATTAACTACAAAGGACATGTGAAGGAAGATGCTGTCTGCATCCAGAGAAAGAATTGATAAAAAGAAGTATATGTAGAGTGATTTTACATTTATATGTATATTTTACATATGTATATATTTTACACATATACACACATATTTCTCTCTAATAAGTAACCATCTCTAGGGCAAGCTGGGGGGTATGAAAAAAAAAGGAAAAAGGAAGAAAAAAAGAAATTTTTATGATAACTTTATTATATATTTAAAAGGAATAGCAAGTTGTACATAATAGATTTGCAGATTTATGGGCAATCTTATTTTTCATTATACCATTATGGAAATGTTTGTTTTCTTCTGCAAATTAAAAATGAAATGAATAAAAATTTTTAAAAAGAAAAAAAAAACTTTAGATCTGATACTGCTAGGTACCTCCCTCCTCTCCCCACCCCCACCAACCACTTTGGTATTTAATTAAGGATAGCTTCAGCTGAATCATGCAAAATTTGCTGTTATCTCAGTATTGTAATTTTCTCTGATAAAATTTTTGCTTCCCTCTCTTAATGTTCTTTGTCCCATGAATTCCATTGGCTTATATTATTTAGTCCCTAAAATTTTTTGACCTTATCTTCAGTAGCCCTTTATTGAATATAAATTAAATTGCTGTGTGGTCAGTAATTAATATGCTTAATATTTCTTATTTTCTTCATTTATATGTGATGCTCTAATGTCCTTATATGAGGTTAATTTTTATAAATGTGTTAAGCAGTGCAGAGAAATACATCCACTCCTTTTTATTCCATTTCAGTAATCACTAGAGATCTATCATATCTAACTTTGCTAAAATTCCATTCAGGTCTCCAACTTTTTTATATATATTTTTGTTGCATTTCTCTGGATCTTAAAGTAATATGTTGTAACTATTGTGATTTGCCATTTATTTTTTCCTCTGATTTATGTTTTCATTTAAGTATTTCGCATCTATGCCATTTGAAGCATGTATGTTAAGTGCTGTAATTAATTCATTGCCTCGTATCCTCCCCCCCCCCCCAGGTCTTTTCCTTTTTTTATTAATTTGTTTGTTTATTTTCAGTTTACAAGATTCAATTCCATAGTTCCTTGAGTTTCAAATTTCCCTTCCCTCCCTCCCCCCACCCCCCACGACAGCATATAGTCCAGTATAGGATCTGCAAATACTTTCACATTGGACATTAGTCAGGTTACAAAGGCAATATTGTACTAGATGGAATGAAAAATGGTAAAGAAGAAATAAAACCAAACAATGAAAAGAAAAAGATCAAGTAGTTTGCTTCCATCAGGATTCAAACTCAGTTCTTTCTAGTTATTTCTCTGGATGTAGGCATCTTTCTCCATCATGAGTCTTTTGGGATTGACTTATATCACTGCATTGCTGAGAAGAGCCCAGTCTGTCATAGTTGGTCATCACACATATGTGGTATCTGTGATTGTATACAAATTTCTCTTGGTTCTACTCATCTCATTCAGCATCAGTTTGTATAAGCCTCTCCAGGTAAATATGAAGTCTGTCTGCTCCTTGTTTCTTTTTTTTCCTAAAAGCTTTATTAATTTCTGATTTACATCATTTATTTCTGCCAGATTTTGAGTTACAATTTTCCCCCCGTTTTTCCTCTACCCACCACCCCAAGCCTGAGGCTCTTTCCACTATCTTAGGATTTCACTCTGGGTGGGACACTTATATTTGGGTTCTCTTCCTCTGGAAGGAGGAATCAAGCTACCTGTTTACTTTTTCCTTCTGGGTCTTGGTAAAATAGGCAGGCGATTCCTAATCTTCCAGGCTGGTGCCTGATAGCTAGTCCCATGAGAAGCTGCTGTCTCTACTGGGGGCCCTTAGCCCTCTCTTACCTGGCTCCAGTGATTCCTCCTGTCTTCTGGTGAGATGCTGGTGAGATGGCTGTGATTCGTCCTTGGGATGGGTGAGTCGGCCATCTGGGGCTCCTTCTCTCTCTGGTGTAGTCTGCTTGTCTGCTCTCAAGTCTGAGCTGTGCAGACCCCATGTGCCCCATGCTCCCCCTGTCCAGACCCACCTGGGCACTTTCCTGGGCTGGATTCTGCCACACTCCGTCTCCCAGTGGATTCTTTCGCTCCAGAATCCATTCAGATTCACTTTTTAAGGTTTAGTGATGGGATTCATGGAGGAGCTTAGAGAAGTCACTGCTTCCTTTCTGCCATCTTGGCTCCACCCCCTCTTGTATCTTTCATAATAGTAGTTTCCCTGTTCGTTTTTTTTTTAATCAAGTCTATATTTGGTATTGACTTTCCTGAGATCATGGTGGCTACTCCTGCGTTTTTGATCTTAGCTGAAGCATAATAGATTTTGTTTCAATCCTTTATTTTAACTCTTTAAGTCTTTATGTTTCAAGTGGGTTTCTTGTAAATGTCATATTGTTAGATTTTACTCTCTAATTCATTATGCTATCCTCTTCCATCTTAAGGGAGAATTCATTCCAGTTATGTTCATAGTTATAACTGTTGATTTTTGTATCTTCCTCCATCTTCTTCACTCATACCTTTTCTTCTCTTTGTATTCTACCACCCTCTTTCCAAAAAAGAGTATAGTGAGAAAGGAATGTGCTCAGAATCAGTGCTTTATGTTTGAAGCCATCTACTTCTGTCCCTCTTCTCTCCCCTGTGAGGAGAGAGTTTTGCTTATGAATAATTCTTTTTTTCTTTTCTTCATTTAAGATCAACAAAATACCACATAACAACGACCAGCGATGGCAGAGTACAGGCTAGGACACAGCTGAACTCTCCCAATATTTCCCTCCAAACAACTTTAAAATAACACATCAAATCAAATTTTGAAATTGCACAGCCAATGAAAGGGCAGAGGTAGACATTTTCTAGCCTAAAACAACTTAGGAGGTCCCCAGTAGAGGTCTAACTCTGGGCACAGGCCTGGAATGCCAGCAGTGGGCCTTGGAGGTAGCATTGACAGCAACAGTTCTGTCAAAAGTTCTCAGCTCAGAGAAAGTAAGGGGGTCTAACAATTGCTCAGAAAGGGATTACAGGGGATTCCAACCCCCAGGTGAGCAGACCCCTACTTTCACATAAAGTTCAAAGTGAAGAACTAGATTGGGAAAAGGAGCAAACAGCAAAAAGAGAACTTGACTACAAAAAGCTACTACAGTGACAGGGAAGAGCAATATATAAACTTAGAAGACAATAATGCTCTATTCACTTGTTCCTGAGCCAAGTCCAAGATCGCAGTTTGGTAGGATAAGAGTTGCTGGCCCATCCTTGTTCTATAGTTGATACCCTGGACATTTGCCTGGGTGCTAAATTTATGATAAATCTTGGACTGAAAAAATGACCCATTATGGTTTCTTTCTTCTTTTATTTCCTGATCACAACTCACTTTGGTGCTTTTCCTCTATATATGTTAAGGGTAGTTTGGGTGGCAACTGTATTGTGCTTCTTCATCTGACCCTACCATCTTTGCCCATCTCCAACCCAGAATTTCAGTGAAACACCCATTTGTATTAATGTATTCTTTGTATAAATTGCTCTCCTAATTCTGCTTACTTCACTCTGTGTCAGTTCATATAAGTCCACGTAGGAATTCAGAGTTTTTCTAATTTTTTTTTTTTAAACAAATACTTTATTAACTTCTGTTTTACATCATTCATTTCCGCCAGATTTTGAGTTACAATCATTTTCCCCCCATTATTCCCTTACCCAACCTCCCTGAATAGCAGTCCCACAAGATATCGCTTCCTCCAATCTGCTCTCTCCCATACCTTCTCCCATACCCCCATCGACTTTTCCATTAGAGGAAGATGAATCTTTGTGTCCGAATGCCTGCACATCTTATCTCCCAATTATAGGCAAAAGAGTATTAATAAGAGTATTTATATATATATTTGAAACATTTAATGTTACGACCTTGAATTTCAGATCCATTTCCTTCCTCCCTTGTCACCCATTCCTTCTTGGGAGATAAGTAATTCAGTATCTGTTGTACATGTCTAGCTATGCAAAACATTATCATAGTAGATATATTGTACAAGGCTGCTTATAATTCCTCCCACTCATCCCACCCCCCACCTGGTCCATTCCCTACATGATCCTGTCCCTCTTCTATAGTGGGTACTTCCAACCTCCCCTCACCCCAAGGATGCCCTCCCATCCATCATCTCTCCTCTCATCCCCCTTCCCCTATCCTGCTGCAGGTTGAGATATCCCATTTAGTATGTATGTCATTTTCTCCCTGAACCAAATTCAATGTGAATGTGGTTTTGCCCTTTTAGCCTTCCTTATTCTCCCCCTCCTTTGCACCCACTTCCCCTACATGAGATAGTTTACCCTACCATGTCTCTCCCCATTTCCTCTTGCCACTTTCCTCTCTCACCTCATAATTTCATCCCTTGAGTATTCTCCCTTCCCAACAAATTCAACCTATGCCCTCTATCCATATATAACTGTAATCATATACACACACATTCACATATGTATTCATATGACCACACACTCTTCTTCCATTATTTTCATAGTGAGAAAGATATCATCAGTCACAGTTATTGCTTTTCCATATAGGAATGTAAATAGTTCAACTTTGATAAGTTCCTTTTGATTTCTTTTCCCTGATTACCTCTCAGGCATCTCTTACTTCTTGCATCTGGATGTCAAATTTTCTATTCAACTCTGGTTTTTTCCTCAAGAATGCTTGAAAGTCCTCTATTCCACTGAATGACCATATTTTCCCCTGAAACAAAATACTCAGTTTTGCTGGGTAGGTGACCCTTGGGTTCATTCCCAGTTCTTTTGCCCTCTGGAATATCATACTCCATGCCCTTTGATCCCTCAGTGTAGAAGCTGCCAGGTCCTGGGCTATTCTGATTGTGTTTCCACAATACAGAAATTGTTTCTTCCTGGCTGCTTGTAGTATTTTCTCCTTGATCTGGGGATTCTGGAACCTGGCTATAATATTTCTGGGAGTTTTCTTTTTTGGGATCTTTTTCAGGAGGTGATCGGTGGATTCTTTCAACCTCTATTTTGCCCTCTGGATCTAAAACATCAGGGCAGTTTTCCTTGAGAATTTCTTGAAGGGTGATTTCTAGGTTCTTCCTTGATCATGGCTTTCAGGTAGTCCAATAATTTTTAAATTGTCTCTCCTGGATCTATTCTCCAGGTCAGTGGTTTTTCCCATGAGATATTTCACATTGCCTTCTAATCTTTCGTGTGTTTGGATCTGCTTAACAGCATCTTGGTTTCTCATAAAGTCACTAGCTTCCATTTGCTCCAGTCTAACTCTGAAGGAATGAATCTCCTCAGTGAACTTTTGAGATTCTTTTTCCATCTGGCAAATTCGACTTTTTAAGGCATTCTTCTCCTCATTGCCCTTTTGGGCCTCCTTTGACATTTGAGCTAGTCTATTTTTTAAGGTGTTGTTTTCCTCAGTCAGGCTGTTGACCCTCATTTCATACTTTTCCTGCATCCTTCTCATTTCTCTTTCCAATTTTTCCTCCACTCCTCTTATTTGATTTTTAAAGTCCTTCTTAAGGTCCTCTAGGCCTGCAACCCGCTCATGTTTTCCCCTGGGGCTTTTGGAGCAGGACTTCTGACCTCACAGTCCTTTTCCCGCTCTATGCCCCCAAAATAGGAGTCTAGGGTTGCATTTTTCTGTTTCCTTGCCTTGGCATGTTGCCACTTAATTACTTGACTTTTGGGCTTGTTGCCACACTATGGCTTTAAGGCCAGATAGAGGAATTTTCGTCCTGAACGTGTGGGGGGCAACTTCCGTTTCTGGCAAGCTATAAACCCACCCACAACTTCCACCCTAGATCACAATCCAGATCCAGGAGGTTAAAGCAAGAGCGATTACCCCCCAAGACTGATCGCTGGATCTCCCCACGATTTGTAGGCTGGGAGTCGGAAATGCCTCTGAAAACTACAAAATGGCGTTTGTCCTCAGTGGCTTCTAGCCCCCAGGGGAGGGAGCTGACGCATTCCCCAAATACAGGTCCCAAAGTCCATAGGACACTAACCTCTTACTTTGTCCTAGGCAAGTCTATGTTGATAATTCTGGCGTCTCCACAGTTCCTGGTGCTCTGGGGTTCCTCCAGCGGGCTGCTGGCCCTGCCGCCCTGGGGCTAAAACCTCGGCTCACGTGGACCTGGGCTCGGCTCGGCTCCTGCGCTCTGTGCGCTGCCGGCTCCCAGACCCCTGCGCTGGTCCTTCCTGCAGGGTGCTGGGCTGTCCTCAGCGGGAGGTTAGCGTCTCTGTGTCGTTCTGTGGGTGCTGGGGCTCCAGAAGATTTTCAGAATCCTTTTTTACATAGTTTGTGGAGAATCTGGGGGCAGAGAGGCTTGGATGAGCTGTTTCTACTCCGCCATCTTGGCTCCGCCCCCCAGAGTTTTTCTAATTTACATTTATTTTTTTAATGATTTGGAAACCACTTCTTCATATCCTCTGAATATTTATTAGAGAATGACTCTTAAATCTTAAATATTTTTATTTATTAACTTATGTACCTTGTATATCATATCTTTATTATTTTAAAATTACTGCAAATTCCCCCCCCATTCAACTCTTTTACTTCTAAATGAATTAATGTTCAAAAAATTCTCCAGTTGTCTATAATTAGAATTATTCATTCTATCTTTTGTTCTGTTCTATTCTATCTCTGTTTCCTGTTTGTCGAAGAACCCTCTCTCTGCAACATCAGAGTTTTAATGTTTCTTCTTACTAGTTATTTGGAGAATTTTTTCATATGGTTGCTTATAGTTTATATTTCTCCCTTTGAAAACTATGCAAGCCTTTCTTGCTTACTCAGCTGTTGGAGATTGAATCTTGGTTTTAAATATTTGTGTCTGTTCCCAGCCTGAAAAATCATGCTTTGGCTAGATATGTTTGATACAAAGATTTTTTTAAAATTTTGATTGGAAAATTTTTTTATTTTCCCCATTGCCTTGATTTTGTTCATTCGAAAACTTTTAAATTTTATATAATTGAAGTTAATCTGTTTTGTATTTTATGATCTTTTGTCCCTTGTTTAAGATGTCTCTTTTCCTAGTCATAGCTGTGGAAAGTACCTTCTTGCATTCTCCTTCATTTATTTTTATGTGAGATGGTTTTTTTTTTTTTTGGTTCAGTATCCATTTAGAATTTATTGTTCTTTATGTTGGGTTAAACCTAATTTCTGTAAAAGTGCTTTTCAATTTTTCCTTGCAGGTCTTGTTAAATAAGTGGTCCTTCTTTCAGTGGTCAAGTGTTCATGGATTTATTGAACACTGGGCTACTAGATTTATTTGCATCTAGGTTTTGCTCATCTGGGTTGTTCCGCTGATTCTGCTGTTTCAATTTTTATTCATTTTGATAACTACTGCTTTACAGTGTAATTTGAGGTCTGGTAATGCTAGACTCCCTTCTTTCCATCTTGGCATTTTCTTCATTGTTTCCCATGACATTCTTGCCTGGTTTATCTGAATAAATTTTATTTATTTCTATAAAGTAACCCCTTTTCTGGTTTACTTTAGCACTAAACATTTAATTTACAAAATAGTATTTTTTATTTTATTAGCATAATCTAGTCATGAAAAATGAACCTCTTGCCAGTTATTTCTTTACTTCTGTAAAGAGTGGACTTTGCGGTTATATTGACATAAATCTTGAGTATGTGTTGGTAGCTTAATTCCCAGGTATTTTTTGTATCTTCTGTAGTTACTTTGAATTCACTTTCTCTTTCTATCTCTTCATCCTGCATTTTCTTGGTGATTTAAAGAGAGGCTTATTATACTTCTGGCTTTATTTTGTATCTTCCTACTTTATTGATTTCATTAATTATTTTTCTTTTAAAAATGTTTTGAATTTGCTAATGAATATATATATATATATATGAGGGTATATGGCATATGAATACATATGTGAATGTGTATATATATGTTTACAGGTATTCATAGATAGAGGGCACAGAACCAATTTAACAGGAAGGGATGATACTTAAAAGGTGAAATTAAGAGGTGAGAAAGGAATATAATGAGAGGAGATGGGGAAAGACAGAATGGGGTAAATTATCGCATATAGAAGAGGCAAGGGAAAATGGTTATAATGGAGGGGAAGAACAGGAAGACAAAAGGGAATGGATCAATCTTATTCTCATTGAATTTGGCTTAGGGAGGGAATGACATACACACTAAATAGGGTATTTCACCCTACTGGAGAGTAGGGGAGAAGGGGATGAGATGGGGGATGATGGAAGGGAGGACAGGCTGGGGGAGGGAAGTTGGAAGCACCCACTTTTGAAAAAGGACAGGATCCAAGTAGAGAATAGAACAATTGGGAGGTGGGATAGGAGGGAGAGAAATATAGTCAGTCTTTTACAATATATCCACTATGGAAATGTTTTGCATAGCTATACATGTACAACCTATACTGAATCACTTATCTTTCCAGTAAGGATGGGTGACAAGGGAGGAAGGGAATGAATCTGGAATTCAAAGTTTTAAAATCAAATGTTTAATATGTATATATTAAACATTTGTTTTAATATTATTATACTTAATATTAATGATAGTATATATTAATAATATATAATTAATATTATTTTACATGTAACTGGGAAATAAGATATGCAGGCTCTGGGGCATAGAAATCCACCATGCCCTACTGGAAAGTTGGAGGGGGTATGGGAGAAGATATGGGAGAGAGCAGATTGGAGGAGGGGATATCCAGTGGGATCGCTATTTTGAGGTGGTGGGTAGGGGTAAAATGGGGAGAAAATTCGTAAGTCACAGTCTGGCAGAAATCAATGATGTAAACTAGAAGTTAATAAAGCATTTGCTTTGAAAAAATGTTTTGGAGTAAAGCATATTAATCATCAATGTAACGTATTTTATTAATAACCATTTGCATTTCAGATGAAATAATATTTGTAAAGCATTTAGCACAATGCCTGGCTGTACACAGGAGGCACTTAATAAATGCTGGTTCCTGATTAATTCCAAATCCTAAAGTATTACAGTGCTTTTTCAAGTATCTCCGTTGAAGTCTCCATCAGAATTATGTGTCTTTTCATTCTCATTAACTTCTTCCCTTATGATTAGTCACTGTGTGCTTCCTTCTTTTGGTTCTGCCCCTTTTTATGCTTTGCATTATTCCATGAGGTTTTTTCCCTCCAGATTTCTTTGTATTCCTTGTACTCATCCATCTTGTTTGCTTTATACTATTCCATTCCATTAATATTCCATACTTTATTTTAAAATGGACATTTATGTTGCATCTAGAGTTGTGGGGAGGGGGCTGGTTGCCATTACAAATAATTCTGCTTGGAAAACCTTAGAATATTAGAAAACCTTAAAATATTCTCTCTCTTTTAAAATAATGCTGTCAGAGTATATTCCTAACAAAGGAATTACTGAGTCAAGAGATTCAGGCTCTTCCTGTGATTCAGGCTCTGGTTTGAAATAAGAAATGTGAAACACTTTGACCATTAAACATTTTAAAAAGTAATAAGTTTGGGGGTGGCTAGGTGGCAGTGAGTAAGAGCCGGCCTCGGAGTTGGGATGACCCGGGATCAAAACCGGCCTCAGAAAATGAGTACCCACACATAAATAATGACTAGCTGTGTAACCTTGAGCAAGTTACTTAACCCCAATTGCTTAAAAAAATTGGAACAACATTTTTGGGGCGACTAGGTGGCGCAGTGAGTAGAGCGCCAGCCCTGGAGTCAGAAGGACCTGAGTTCGGATCCGGCCTCAGACACTTAACACATACAAACAAAAACCTAGCCGTGTAACCTTGGGCAAGTTACTTAACCCCAACTGCCCTCCCAAAAAAAAAAAGTAGTAAGTTTGCTTAAGCAAGTTTAATAGCTTGAAATGGCATGGAAAGCTTCCAATAGCATGGAAAGGATTTTCAGCAAGGGTACAGCATGGATTCAATTGAGTATAGCTGCCCAGCCTCTGTGTTTGACACTGTGATGCACCTAGGCAGCAAAATACTTCAAGCTTGAGGAGCCTCTGATTTCTATTAGAATTTATACTTAGGTGACCAGGAAGCTACTCCAGTGTTTCCAACCTTAGTCCCCTGAACCCATTAGGTCTTGAAAACAGTTTTCCTGAATTTTGGGGAAAAACTATCCTAGCCTTACCACCAAGGGATTAAAATTTGTTTTGTAACATTGACTGCATACTGCCAGGTTATTCTCCAGAAAGATTTTTGTAGTCAGTCTGTGAGCATTTATTCAGTCAGCTAACATTTATTAAGCTTCTGCTATGTGCCAGGCACTTTTCTGAGGTTGAGGGATATAAAGAAAGGCAAAAAAACAATCTCTCCTCTGTAGGAGCTCATAGTCTATTTGCAATTCCACCAGTAATGAATGAGTGTACCTATTCCTCTTCAGTCCTTTCAGCGTTGTTTTGTTCTTTTAAATTATTTTTGCCAGTTTGACAAGTGTGATGTGCTTTCTCAAAGTCATTTTAATTTGCATCTCTTTGATTATTAGTGAGATTGATCATTTTTCAAGGGGCTATTAACGATTTGTGATTCCTCATTTGCACACTGACTGTTCAATAATTAATCTATAATTCCATAAAGGATAGTGCAGAACCTAATTAATACAGGAGCCTGAGGCAGCCTGGTATTGGAAAGATGCTTTCTACCAGGCACCAGTGCCATGTATTTTGTTATGCTCAAGTTATTAATTCATATAAGGTGTCAGTTACATGCCTTCCAAGATGAAGCTGTGTGTTTGACAGTTTGCATTGTTCCTGCAATCATGATAACTTAAAGAATCTCAGGAGAAAGGTTTGATTTTCAATTTTGTGGGGGAAAAAGGAACAAAATTATTAGTTCTCCTTTAAAAAATTATGAGTGGACATGATTAAGCACTATGCTTAATGTACCTTTTAACTCTTGGTTGGCTACTCTGTATCATCTTAAAATACCCAAGGAATTATTCTTTTGTTTTTAATGCACAAATAGAAGAAATGCTAGTTGACAGTATTTGGTAACAAGAAGTCAATGTAAAATGTTTTGTAATGAAAAAAGAAAATTTGCTTTCAAATTAGTTGACTCTATTGTGGATTTGGATCTATGTGCCCTTAGTTTTTTTTTAACCATTCCTTATATTTTTTTACATTAAGTTCCCAATCTATGATATTTGCCATGAATTTGCCTTAGTCTGTTTTTCTTTTAATTATGTTTTTTTAATTGTTCAGAAGCTCTATTTTAATGTAATCTAGCACATCTATCTTGTCCCTAATTATTGCTTCCATTTGTTGAATGGAAAAAAAAATCTCCTCCACAGTTATTTTTCTGTCGTGAACTTGACAAACAATAACAAACATGATATTTCCATATACAAAGAAGAAAAGAAAATTGTATATGAATTTGCGATTTGTATTTCACATAGATTTTTTTTATGTATGGCCACCTTCCAGGACTACTTTCCCAAATCCCACTTGCATTCACTATCGAGGGTCCCAATGGATGCCTGACTACTCCCTTCATGGTCATAGGAGATCCTGCAGGTTTGGGGTTTTTTCCTAATACTATTGCTCATGAAGCTTCCACTAGTATTCCTCTCATTGATTATCTAGTTTATATCACTTAGCTAGTCAAAGTTAACTAGCTTTTAAAAAGGTTACTTACTGACATGGTATAATTAGAGCAGTTAGTATAAAATAGAATTTCCCCCACATCTGGGACATACTCTTCCACAGGTACATACAGCATCCAGGGAGAAGGTGGGGCTCATGCTTAGCCCTTATATTCAGGAAGTAATACAGCTCCTGATTAGCTAGAAGACATTTTTTCCTTTTCTCGAGTCTTCATTAATCACTCCTGAGTACCTTGTGAAGACCTGAGACTACATTTCTTTCTACCCCAGAGAGTTCAATCTCCCTGAAGTTACCCTTCCTCAGTCGACCTGGTTCATCTTCTTTTCCTTCCCAGCTGCATGATCCAGTGCCTATGATGACAGAAATAAATGCCATTTCTGTTGGGTTCATTTCCAGCCTCCCCTATTCCCTCATACCCCGTCCTCTGATTACAGTTGCCAGAGTCTGACTTCTCAAAACTTGCCAAAAGCTTAACTTCTGTCTTTCTCAGACCATCTCTTATTATACCTTTACTCAGAGGTGTGTTTCATTCTTTCAACCAATCCTAGTATGTTTCCTTATAATATTCAATTCAATGGCCAAAACGCTTTACTTCTCACACCTAGTTTATTCCCTTTGATGGATTGATTCAGTAGAGGTTTCTGGGAGTTGTTAATACCTAGTTTGTGTATTCATTGGTTCTTTAACTTCATCAAAGGTGCTCTCATGTGATAAAGGTGTGTATGTGTGTGTGTGGGGTAGAATATTGATTAATTGGTGTTGTACGTGTATGAAACACACTTCTTACCTAAGTATACAGTAAATTTAACGCAGTATAGTAAATGATGCCCTATGTCCATGTCCCCTCCTGAATTATCTTCTGCTCTCTTAAATGATTTCTAAATATTTCACTGATAGTCTTTTTTTCATCTTTCATTCTGCCTCCAGTCTCTCTTCTGCCCCTTAAATAAAACTGTACCTTGTAACAAATGAGTAGAGTCAAGCAAAACAAATTGACACGTCGACTGTCTGAAAGTGTATGTCCTCATTCTTCACCTCTAGTTCATCACTTCTCTGCCGAGATATGAGAAGCTTGATTGATCATCGGTCTTTGTCATAGTGATCACTCATTGCATTGATCAGAGATCTTAAGTCTTGTAAAGCTGTTTTCCTTTGCAGTGTTGTAATCATTGTTAAAATTGTTCTCCTGGCTTTGCCCATTTTGTTTAGTATTATTTCATTTAGTTCTTCCCAGGTTTCTTTGAATATGTAATTTTCTTAATTTTTATGACCTAATATATTCCATCACATTTCCCCTACTCAACTGAGATTAAATAGTGCATTCCATTTCTTCCATCATCTTTAGAGATCCTTTTTTAATGCTTGTCACTAATCCAATTGGAATTCACTGGCATAAGATGCGTATCAAAATTCCTTTCTCACCAAATTGGCAGCCAATTTTTCCAAGTACAGTTGTTAAATAATGAGTCTTCTCCCTCGATTAATTTTTTTCCTTGAATCTCTGGAGGTTTCTAAGCAAGACCAACATATTGTTGGTAATAGAGATAATTGTGCCTCATCTTTGTTTATGCTTCTTCATCTCAATTTCTTTATCTAATCTTATTGCTTTTACTAGCATCTCTATCACTATGTTAAGCAATAATGGGGGCATTGGATATCCTTTCTCTCTCTCCAGTGTCGTTGGGAAAGCTTTAAGAGCTTGCCTATTGCAGATAATGCTAAGTTCTAGTTTTAAATATTTTTGTACATGCTAAATAGAATCTCTTTATTCCTATGTTTTTTTTAATTTTTAAAAATGGTGTTCTATTTTATTATTCTGTTTCTATTATATAATAATGAGATTTTACACTTTTTGTTTTTGATATGTTTATTAAATGTATAGTTTTCTGAATATTAAACTATCCTTATATTCCTGGTAAAAATCCAATCAGGTCATGGTGAATAATTTTTTTAATATGTTGCTGTAGCTTTTACGTTAATATTATTCAGTATTTTGTGTCACTATTCATTAATGATATTGGTCTGTATTTTTCATGTTTTAATTTTCTGATGTGGATATTATGACAATATTTTTGGTCATAGAAGTACTTGGGCGACCTGTTTTTTCTCTTGTTTTGCCTACAAACATTTTGTGTAGCATAGGAGTTAACTGTTTTTGTATGACTAATAAATTTCACTTGTAAATCCATTTGGCCTGGGAGTTCTTTTCTTGGGAAGTTCCTTTCTGAATTGTTTAATTTCGTGTTGTTTAGCTACTCTCTTTCTTATTCCATTAATCGGAATTCTAATTTTTAAAATATTCATCCATTTAGAGTTTTCACTTCTTTTGCATGCAATAATGTATAATTATTTTGGATTACTTTAGTTCCTCTCTATTTTTTATGCTTTCCCTTTTCTTATGTTCTTTTATTTTTGCAGTTTGTTTTTTCTTTTATTTTCTTTTTGAATTAAATTTTAGGTTTATTTTTAGTTTACATCATTCATTTCCACGAGATTTTGAGTTACAAATTTTCTCCCAATTTTCCCCCTACCCACCACCCCAAAAGAGTGATCCCATTGAATATACCCTCCCCCAATCTGCTCTCTCCTATATCTTCTCCCATTCCCCCCTCTGACTTTCCATTAGGGCATGGTAGATCTCTATGCCCCAGTGCCTGTATATCTTATTTCCCAGTTACATGTAAAATAATTATACACACACACACACACACACACACACACACACACACACACACACATATTTAACATTTGATTTTAAAACTTTGAATTCCAGATTCTTTCCCTTCTTCCCTCATCATCCATCCTTACTGGAAAGATAAGCAATTCAATATAGGTTGTACATGAGTAGCTATGCAAAACATTTCCATAGTGGATATATTGTGAAAGACTGACTATATTTCCCTCCGTCCTATCCAACCCCCCACTTGTTCTGTTCTCTACTTTGATCTTGACCCTTTTCAAAAGTGGGTGCTTCCAACTTCCCTCCCCCCCGCCAGCCTGTCCTCCCTTCCATCATGCCCCCTCTCCCCTTCCCCACTACTCTCCTATAGGGTGAAATGCCCTATTTAGTGTGTATGCCATTCCCTCCCTAAGCCAAATGCAATGAGAATAAGGTTGACTAATTCCCTTTTGCCTTTCTGTTCTTCCCCTCTATTGAAACGGTTTTCCCTTGCCTCTTCTATATGAGATAATTTACCCCATTCTGTCTCTCCCCATCTCCTCTCATTATATTTCTCTCACCTCTTAATTTCATCTTTTAAGTATCATTTCTTCCTATTCAGTTGGTCCTGTGCCCTGTCTATGTATACCTATACACATATATACACACACTCACATATGTATTCATACACCTATATACCCTCCTATATAGATATATACATGTGTGTATATACATATATATATATACACACATACATTTCTATTCTCTCCAACTACTTATTTTTTCTTTTTTTCTCTAATTTCTTTATATAATTGTCCACAAATAGTAATTTTTTCAGAATACTGCTTTAGCTTCATGTTCTGCATTTTGATATTGTTTTATTGTTATCACTGTATTTGTGTACTTATTTTATTGTTTCAATAATTTTTCTTTGACCTATTCATCCTTTATGATTGCATTATGTAGTCTCCCTTTATTTCTGTTTTTTAACTCATCTTTTCCTTGTTAAATAGAGTTTTTGTTGTGTTAGTCCATTAAGGATTTATTTATTATATTTGCCTTTCTATGTTGAATTATAACTTCTTTATGCCCTATCCTAGCACAATTGGTTTTTGTAAAAGTAAAAAACAGATATGTTCCCTGAGATTCCTGTTTGATCATAACTACATAACCAAAGACCTACACTATCTAATTTTCCAAGATTCTATTCAGGTATATAACTTTCCTATTTTTTATTCTTTTAGATTTCTCTAAGCCTTAGAGGAGAACATTAAAGTTCCCTATAATTATTGTCTTGCTCTTCCAAAATTCAATTACCTTTTCCTTTGAATACTTAGATGTTATTACACATGGCTGTAATCTTGCCTCAGATACTTAACAGCTCTGTGACCCTGGACCCTGGACAAGTCACCTAAGTTTTCTCAGCCTCAGTTTCCTCATCTGTAAAATGGGGGTAACAATAGTAACTACCTCACAGGGTTTTTGAGAAGATCAAAAGGAATAATATGTATAAAGAGCCTTGTGAACCCTAAATTTCTTGATGGTCTTCTTTGGTCCACATATTTTTTACTTCATTTCTTAACATTTTGTGTTATTTATTTTATCATTTAATAGTTTAGTTTTCCAATTACGTGTAAAAGAAATTTTAACATTTTATTTTTTTCTTTAAAGTTTGAGTTCCAAATTCTTTCCGTCTCTCTTCTGCCCACTCCTTGAGATAGCAATATGATATAGGTTATACATGTACAGTAATGCAGAACATATTCCCATGTTAGTCATGTTGTGAAAGAGAACACTGACCAAAAAAAAAGAAATATTTTAAAAGTATGCTCCAATCTGCATTCAGACTCCGTTAGTTCTTTCTCTAAAGATAAATAGCATTTCTCATCATAAGATCTTCAAATTTGTCTTGGATCATTTTATTGCTTAGATAACTAAGTTATTCACAGTTTATTATTGTTGTTTGTGTGTACAGTGTTCTGCTGGTTCTGCTCATTTCACTTTGTTCATGTAAGTGTCTCCAGGTTTTTCTGAAAGCATCCTACTCATCATTTCTTACAGAAGAACAGTATTCTGTCAAATTCATATACCGTAACTTATTCAGATATTACTCTAGTGAATTCTTTGCTGCCACAAAAAGCTGCTAGAAATACATTTGTATAGTGTTCCTTCCATTTCTAAAAAATCCCTTTGGGATACCTAACTAGTAGTGGTATTGCTGAGTCAAAGGCTATATACAGTTTTATAGCCCCTTGGGCATAGATCCAAATTGTCCTACAGAATGGTTGAATCAGTTCACAAGTCTACCAATAGTGTATTAGTGTTCCAATTTTTCCATATCCCCTCAAACATTTGTCATTTTTCTCTTCTGTCACGTTAGCCAATCTGATAGGTGTGGGGTGATACCTCAGAGTTGTTTTAATTTGCATTTCTCTAATCAATAGTATTTTATAGCATTTTATATGACTGTAGATAGCTTTGATTATTTCACCTGAAAACTCCCTGTTCATATCCTTTGACCATTTATCAATTGGGAAGTGGCTCTTATTTTTATAAATTTGACTCAGTTTGCTATATATTTGAAAAATGAGGCCTTTATCAGAGAAACTTGCTGGAAACAATTTTAGTTATGATTACTCACTGTGCATTTCCCTCCATCTTATTTCCTACCCCCTTCCTTATTTATCCTCCTCTCTCTTTCCTTTCATCCTGTCCATCCTCAAATGTGTTTTGTTTCTGACTGCTTCTTCCATCAATCTACCCTACCTTCTATCAGCAGTCTGAAATCAATATTGTTACTTTATTCTTTTAATTAAATTTTATGTTTCTTTTTAATTTACATCATTCATTTCCATAAGATTTTGAGTTATAAATTTTCTCCCCATCTCTTCCCCACTGGTGTACTACACCAAAACAGTAAACCCACTTTATATCCCCTCCCCCAATCTGCTCTTTCCTATGTCTTCCCCCATACCCCCTCCGACTTTCCAGAAGGGCAAGATGGATCTCCATACCCCAGTGCCTCTACATCTTATTTCCTGGCTGCATGTAAAAAAACAATATATATTTTAAACATTTGATTTTAAAACTTTGAATTCCAGATTCTTTCCCTTTCTCCCTCATCATCTACCCCTACTGGTAAGGCAAGCAATTCAATATAGGTTGTAAATGTGTAGCTATGCAAAACATTTGCATGGTGAAATCTTTTCCATTGTGAAAAATTGACTATATTTCCCTCTATACTATCCCGTCCCCCGCTCGTTCTTTTTAAAAGTGGATGCTACCAATGTCCTTCCTGCTCAGCCTGCCCTCCCTTCCATCATCCCCCCCTCTCATCTCCTTTCCCCCTACTCTCCTGCAGGGTAAGATATCCTATTTAGTGTGTATGTCATTCCCTCCCTAAGACAAATTCATTGAGAATAAGGTTGACTCATTCCCTTTTGCCTTCCTGTTCTTCCCTTCCATTGTAACAGTTTTCCCTTGTCTCTTCTATATGAGATAATTTACCCCATTCTGTCTTTCCCCATCTCCTCTCATTGCATTCCTCTCTCACCTCTCAATTTCACCTTTTAAGTATCATCCCTTCCTATTCAATTAGTCCTGTGCCCTCTGTTTATGTATACCTACACACATATATACACACACTCACATATGTATTCATATGCCCATATCCCTTCCTTTATAGACATATGTATGTATGTATATGTATATATATATATATATGTGTGTATATATATATATATATATATATATATATATATATATATATATATATACACACATCTATATTCACTATTCCCATATACCGAGAAAAGTTTCATTAAGTTACAGTTATAATTTTTCCATGTAGGAATGTAAATAGTTCAACTCGGATAAGTTCCTTATGATTCCTTTTCCCTGTTTACCTTCTCATGCTTGTCTTGCTTCTTATATCTGAATGTCAGATTTTCTATTCAACACTGGTTTTTTCATCAAGAATGCTTGAAAGTCCTCTATTCCATTGAATGACCATATTTTCCCCTGAAACATGATACTCGGTTTTGCTGGGTAAGTGATTCTTGGTTTTAATCCCAGCTCCTCTGACCTCTGGAATATCATATTCCAAGCCCTTCGATCCTTCAGTGTAGAAGCTCCCAGATCCTGTGTTATCCTGCTTGTGTCTCCCAGATCCTGTGTTATCCTGATTGTGTTTCCACGATATTCAAATTGTTTCTTCCTGGCTGCTTGTAATATTTTCTCCTTGATCTGGGAACTCCAGAACCTGGCTATAATATTCCAAGAAGTTTTCTTTTGGGGATCTTTTTCAGGAGGTGATCTCTGGATTCTTTCAACCTCTATTTTGCTTTCTGGTTCTAAAACATCAGGGCAATTTTCCTTTAGAATTTCTTGGAAGATGATTTCTAGGTTCTTTTTTTGATCATGGCTTTCAGGTAGTCCAATATTTTTTAAATGATCTCTCCTGGATCTCTTTTCCAGGTCAGTGGTTTTCCCAATGAGATATTTCACATTGACTTCTATTTTTCCTTTGTTTGGATCTGTTTTAATACTATCTTGATTTCTCATAAAGTCACTAGCTTCTATTTGCTCCAGTCTAATTCTGAAGGAATGATTCTCTTCAGTGAGCTTTTTAGATTCTTTTTCCATCTTGCAAATTTGGTTTTTAAGGCATTCTTCTCCTCATTGGCTTTTTGAGCCTCTTTTGCTATTTGAATTAGTCTGGCTATACAGCTGCTGTGCCTCTGCAACTTCTCCCTCCAGGGGACAGTGGCTGGACCGCACTCCTGGATTCTATGGCCACTGACCTCTCACTTTATCTTTGGCATTTATGGGTTGATAATTATGCAAACCACCACAGCTGCTGGAGATCCACTCTCCTGAAGTCCCTCCAGCTGTCATCTGGTTGTGGCTACCCTGAGCCTAAAACCACAGACTCATGGAGTGCTGGGCTGTGCTCCCAACATGTTGTGCTGGACCCTTCCTACTGTTCTGCCGGGCTGTCTTTAGCGGGAAGTTTGTTTCTTTCTGTCACTTTGTGAGTTCTATAGCCCTAAAGTTTGTTTAGAGTAATTTTTATAGGTATTTGAAATGGTTATGGGGGGAGTGCAGGGAATTTTCCTGCCTCTACACCTCCATCTTGGCTCCTCCCCTCAATATTGTTACTTCAGTTTTGAAAAGTTCAGCTAAGACATAATAGATTCTGTTCTATCCCCTCATTTCCACTTTGGGAATATTTGTTTCAAGTTTTTTCTTTTAAATGACACATGGTTGTGTTTTGCTTCTTTCCTCTTTTTTATGAACATTTCATCCCATTCACATCCACAGTCAT
This sequence comes from Gymnobelideus leadbeateri, assembly GCA_011680675.1. Taxonomy (NCBI): domain Eukaryota; kingdom Metazoa; phylum Chordata; class Mammalia; order Diprotodontia; family Petauridae; genus Gymnobelideus; species Gymnobelideus leadbeateri. Next base: position 254,259 of record WOXC01010459.1, read on the forward strand.
GATGGTTTTATTTCTTTTTCTTTCCATCATATATTGCTATGATTTTTTTTTACTTTCCCCTGTCCTTGCATCTCCTTTAAAAGTAAAAAAAAAGAACTCAGCTCTATGTATCTGTAGTTTATATTTCTTGGGGCAATCCAATATCAGCTTTTTTTTCCTTCTTCCTCTTTATTAGACCCCAATCCTTGAGCCTTCCCTTTTTTCTCTTTTATAATGCAGCCTCTGTATCACTCTGCCTCCCCAGTTCTACCTGCTTCCTCCCTGCCTCTTCCCCATTTCTACTGATCTAGTTTTGGAAAATGTTTTTTTGTCATTTCAAAACTTTGCCTTGCCCATCCCAAGTAAGGATAATGAGATTTCTACTTCCCTGTGTGCCTCTTCTGTGAATGATGAATATGGTGCCCTAATTATAAGAAATGGCAACTTCTTCCTTCATTCTTTTTTTTTAATTTAAACAAATGCTTTATTAACTTCTGTTTTACATCATTCATTTCCGCCAGATTTTGAGTTACAATCATTTTCCACCCCCTATTTTCCCCTCCCCACCCTCCCAGAATAGCAGTCCCACAAGATATAGCTTCCTCCAATCTGCTGTCTCTCATATCTTCTCCCATGCCCCCTTCGACCTCTCCATTAGAGGAAGGTGAATCTTATGTCCCAATGCCTGCATATCTTATCTCCCAATTACAAGCAAAAGAGTATTAATAATAGTATTTATATATATTTGAAACATTTAATCTTAAGACCTTGAATTTCAGATCCTTTTCCTTCCTCCCTTGTCACCCATTCCCTCTGGGGAGATAAGAAATTCAGTATGTGTTGTACATGTCTAGCTATGCAAAATATTATCATAGTAGATATATTGTACAGGGCTGCTTATAGTTCCCTCCCACTCATCCCACCCCCTACCTGGTCCATTCCCCACTTGATCCTGTCCCTCTTCCATAGTGGGTACCTTGAACCTCCCCTCCCCCCAAGGATGCCCTCCCATCCATCATCCCTCCTCTCATCCCCGTTCTCCCCATTCTGTTGTAGGCTATGTCCCACCTAGTATGTATGACATTCTCTCCCTGAACCAAATTCAATGAGAATGTGGTTTCGCCTTTTTGCCTTCCTATTCTTCCCCTCCCCTGCAACCACTTCCCCCTGCTTCCTCTGCATGAGATAGTTTACCCCACTCTGTCTCTCCCCATCTCCTCCTGCCACTTTCTTCTCTCACCTCACAACTTCACCCCTTGAGTATCCTCCCTTCCCAACAAATTCAACCTATGCCCTCTATCCATATATAACTGTAACCATATACACACACATTCACATATGTATTCATATGACCATACACCCTTCTTCCATTATTTTCATAGTGAGAAAGAGTTCCTCAGTCACAATTATTGCTTTTCCATATAGGAATGTAAATAGTTCAACTTTGATAAGTTCCTTTTGATTTCTTTTCCCTGATTACCTTCTCAGGCATCTCCTGCTTCTTTCATCTGGATGTCAAATTTTCTATTCAATTCTGGTTTTTTCCTCAAGAGTGCTTGAAAGTCCTCTATTCCACTGAATGACCATATTTTCCCCTGAAACAAAATACTCAGTTTTGCTGGGTAGGTGACCCTTGGGTTCATTCCCAGCTCTTTTGCCCTCTGGAATATTGTATTCCATGCCCTTCGATCCCTCAGTGTAGAAGCTGCCAGGTCCTGTGCTATTCTGATTGTGTTTCCACAATATTGAAGTTGTTTCTTCCTGGCTGCTTGTAGTATTTTCTCCTTGATCTGGGGATTCTGGAACCTGGCTATAATATTCCTGGGAGTTTTGTTTTTGGGATCTTTTTCAGGAGGTGATCTGTGGATTCTTTCAACCTCTATTTTGCCCTCTGGATCTAAAACATCAGGGCAATTTTCCTTGAGAATTTCTTGAAGGGTGATTTCTAGCTTCTTTCTTTGATCATGGCTTTCAGGTAGTCCAATCATTTTTAAATTCTCTATCCTGGATCTATTTTCCAGGTCAGTGGTTTTTCCCATGAGATAGTTCACATTGCCTTCTAATCTTTCATTTGTTTGGATCTGCTTAACAGCATCTTGATTTCTCATAAAGTCATTAGCTTCCATTTGCTCCAGTCTAACTCTGAAGGAATGAATCTCCTCAGTGAACTTTTGAGATTCTTTTTCCATCTGGCAAATTCGACTTTTTAAGGCATTCTTCTCCTCATTGCCCTTTTGGGCCTCCTTTGCCATTTGAGTTAGTCTATTTTTTAAGGTGTTGTTTTCCTCAGTCAGGCTGTTGACCCTCATTTCATACTTTTCCTGCATCCTTCTCATTTCTCTTTCCAATTTTCCTCCACTTCTCTTATTTGATTTTTAAAGTCCTTCTTAAGGTCCTCTGTGGCCTGCAACCCGCTCATGTTTTCCCCTGGGGCTTTTGGAGCATGACTTCTGACCTCACAGTCCTCTTCCTGCTCCATGCTTCGACCCTCCTTGCCCCGAAAGTAGGAGTCTAGGGTTGCAGTTTTCTGTTTAATTTGTTTCCTTTGCCTTGGCATGTTGCCACTTAATTACTTGACTTTTGGGCTTGTTGCCATACTATGGCTCTCCTGCCTGACAGGGGAATTTTCGTCCCAAACATGTGGGGGACAACTTCCATTTCTGGCAAGCTGGAAACCCACCCACGACCTCCACCCCAGATCACAATCCAGATCCAGGGAGGTTAAAGCAAGAGCGATTACCCCCCAAGACTGATCGCTGGATCTCCCTACAGTTCGCAGGCCAGGAGCTGGAGCTGCCCCTGAGAACTACAAAATGGCGTGTCTCCTCAGTGGCTTCTAGCCCCCAGGGGAGAGAGCATTCCCCCAATACCGGTCCCAAAGTCCGTAGGACACTAACCTCTTACTTTGTCCTAGGCATGTCTATGTTGATAAATCTGGAATAGCCACAGCTGCTGGTGTTCTGGGGTCTCTCCAGCTGGCCACTGGCCCTGCCGCCCTGGGGCTAAAACCTCAGCTCACGGGGACCCGGGCTCCGCTCCGCTCGGCTCCCCGCGCTCTGCACGCTGTCGGCTCCCAGAGTGCTGCGCTGGTCCTTCCTGCAGGGCTACTGGGCTGTCCTCAGTGGGACGTTAGCTTCTCTGTGTCGTTCTGTGGGTGCTGGGGCTCCAGAAGCTGTTCAGAGTCCCCTTTTACATAGTTTGGGGGGAATCTGGGGGCAGAGTGGCTTGGATGCGCTGTTTCTACCCCGCCATCTTGGCTCTGCCCCCCCATTCCTTCTTTTTCCTTAGATTTTTTTGTCTTTTGAACCCCCAAGTCCTTATCTTGTTTTTTTTCTCTCACTGTGTGAACCTTAGAGATGATGGGATTGTGAATGGAAAATAGTGTCTACACTTTAGGAATAAATTAGTCTTACCCCTCTCTATGTGTTATGTTACCCTTACTCTATGTGTTTTGCTCTCTTATTAGAAGGTAAGTTCCTTGAGAACAGAGACTGTCTCACTTTTCCATCTTTATCTTTAATACTTGGCATAGTGCTTGATATATAGGAAGTGCTTAATCCAGTGCTCTTTCATTCATCTGATCAGTTAATCACTGGGATCTTGTTGGCCTAGCATAGCATAGCATAGTAGCTTTTCGAACTATGAACTTGACTTGGATGAGCATTTATAGGCATGGCAGCTTGGTTCATTGGAAAGAATACTGGATTTAGAGTCAGGGAACCTTGGTTGTAGTGCCCATTCTGCTACCTGGCACCTGGGTGACTGACCAAATCACCATTGGTCCATAATATTGGGGGAGTGGTTCTTGCTCCTTTTCTTTGTGATAAATTTCCGGGATTATTTTACCGCAGTCCTATGACCCTTTCCAAGCTATTGATTAAGAAGGTAAGAAGGCATTTTAATGCTTCTGAGGGTGTTTTCAGATGAGCTTTCCTCCCTTTTCCCCACTGTTCTGCTATTTGCTTCCTATGATATGGATTATGTAGATTTGGCATCCTTAATTTAGGGGCTAAGGGCCCAGGAAGGAGTGAATTTCGAATCCTGCTTCCAGTAAACATCTTTTCTATAATCTGTAGCTATTTTCAAATATGAATGTACTTATGAAAAGGAGTAACTCATTTCCCTGGCGTTTTTGTTCTCTAAGTCATTGGAAGTGACAGTACAAAAAATGATGACAATTTAACTGTCTGTGCCAAATAAATATAATGTTGAGGCTGCCCTCGGAGGCGGGCTGTGTTCCCTCAAAGCGCTCTCTCCTAGGAGGCGGCAGACACTTCCACACATAGAACTGTATTCTGTTATTGATTAGCTTTTAAGTTCTTGTTACATATTAGATTAGGGTCGCTTTGTGAAAAAAGAAAGAATAGCCCAATCCCAAGTGCTAACTGCAAGGGGAAAGAAGCCCAAGCTTGTGGTTTTCCAAAGGGATACTTTTTTAGGTAGAATGTAAGTGTCTGTTTAAATCCAGGTTCTAGGTAACTTCAAGAAACAAGGACCTAAGGGTGGCTAGGTGGCACAGTGAATGGAGCACCAGTCCTGGAGTCAGGAGGACCTGAGTTCAAATCCAGCATCAGACACTTAACAGGACTTGAGTTCAAATTTGACCACAGACACTTAACACAAAAACTAGCTGGACAGCCTTGGGCAAGTCACTTAACTCCAATTGCCTTACCTTCTTCCCTTCAAAAGGCAATAGAAAAAGAAACAATAACCTACTACATTAGGAATGCAGAGGTAAAGAACATCCTTTTCTCTTTAAGGATCTTAAAACTATACTTCTTGGACCTTACTGTCTGAGATCTGCTACTGAGTACCCATATGACTTTGGGTTACTTACCTTTGCCGAGAATCACTTTTACCCTTTATAAAAGAGGAGGAAGAAGATGAAGTAGATGGTTACGATGGAAGGCCATTGGAGCTCAAGCTTTATATTCCTTCTCAAGGTACGACAGATGGACACAAAACTAGGCAGGTGGGAAGTTTCCCTAATCTGTGTGGGTCAGTGCTGGCATTATTGAATGCTTTGGTCCTCTGACAAAACTGTGAACTTAATTATTTTTTTTTCTCTTTGTAGAGAAATTGTTTCTACTCTGATGGGATTTTCAACTCTTACCATAAAATTATCTTTTTGGCTTCTTGTGCTGTTCACAGGTATATTAACCATGTGTATTTTTACATCAAAACCTTATTTTCTTCTGCCAAATTAACACATAATGTGTTTTTGCTGTCACCTGAGAAACACCCTTTTCCATTTAAATGACTACTAAATAGCATCATAATTTGTACACACAATTTAGCTGTGATTCTGTAAGCACCTTGGAAGGCAAATTGCAGAGCATTCATGGAACGGAGATTGTGGATCTGTTACTGCAGATGGAGGTGGCTGATATTGGAGCAAGACCTTGATTGGTTTTCTCTGCAGACAGAAATAATGTACTTATCCCCAAAAGGTTTGTAAGTAACCGGGGAGGTTTGATGTACGTAGGTTGAAAAAGGGGCATTAGAAGGAAGTTCAGTGGGGATGTCCATACATACTCCTGTTGCCAAGGCCATAAGGCCCAGCCCAATTTGTAGGCAGTTAAGATGGTAATCCAGATGGAAAAAAAAATAATAAACCCCTTTTCCCTTTCATTCCTTGGTAAATAGGGAAATGTCATCTATGTGATCTGCATACTGATTGTCCTCTAGGCCTATGGCACTGTGCACAGTATTATTAAAACCACCAGAAAAGTAAGAAATGTCAGGCAATTCAATGGTCACTTTCTATATACTCAACAAGCAATTAGTAGTGTGAAGGATATTGCTTGGTTTTGCAGACATAAAGCAAAATGAAAATTGGTCCCTTCCCTCAATAAGTTTCTATTCTTCTGTAATCTGCCATATAAGTGGTTTCACTCATTTCACACAGAGACTCACAGACACCCCCCCACATACACCCCAACCCTCCCACACCCACACACCCCTCCCCTTGTGTTGTTTAGGATCAGAGAGGAGAAAAGCACTTAGAATTTCCTGTTTGACTGTTTGTGCTAGTGTCCCAGAGATACACAATTGGGTTGCAGTACAGTGCCTTCCACATAGTCTGCACCCCATAAATAATGCTCACTCCTGGAAGGGGTTGAAGAGACCATCTAGATAAATGGAGTAAGTATTTAGTAAGTGCTTACTGTTTACCAAGCACTGTGCTAAATGCTAGGGATACAAATAGAAGCAGGCAACATGGACCCTACTCACAAGGACTTCAGTTTCTCATTAGAAAAACAGTGTATGAAGAAGAGCTAGAAGAGGTGGTGAGTGGAAGGGCAGGACACCTGCATGAAATGGTACAGGAGGAGGAAGGAAATGGGGTGAAGAGAAGTCGAGAGGGCAGTGACACATGGCTGGGGCTCTCCTTCAGACTGAACGACTTGTGAGGGCAGAGGCTTCTCCAGGATAGGACAATGGTGGAAGCAAAGCTCTCCCTTTTTAATATACCTTGTACAAATTAACCCATCATGGTCAGCAGTAAAATGGTTAGTGAGGAGGAGAAGGAGGTCGAGGAGAAGCTTGGTGAGTCCTATGTCCCCCCGTGTGACAGATAAAGGGATATTTTGGAATAATATAGATGATGGTCTGGAAGTTTCTCTACTCATACATATATACAAGTCTGGTGTTAGCAGTTTGTGAATGCAAGTTTGAGAATGTCTGGGAATAAGGAAAGATGCCACCATGTACCTTCGGTGCTTCTGTTGGGTAACAGAACTCTGGCCTATGGGAGTTGGGGTTGGGGATGGGGTCATGGGGAACTTAGTCCTAGTAGAGTGGCTGAGTGGAGCGATTGGGTCTGTAGAGGAAAGTCCAGTGGACTTTTTTTCAATTCTATAAATTCTATCAATTGATATCTCAGGTTTTTAATGTCATCTTAATTTCCAAATATGTATTTACCTATCATCACTTCCTGGCAAAGAGGGAGAAGAAATGGGAGCAGTGTCACATTTTATATTCTTGGGTTCAAAGATCACTGCAGGCAGTAACTGCAGCCATGAAATTAAAAGATGCTTATTAGGGGTGGCTAGGTGCCTCAGTGAGTAGAGCGCTGGCCCTGGAGTCAGAAGGACCTGAGTTCAGATCTGGCCTCAGACACTTAATGCACACACAAACAAAAACCCAGCCATGTGACCTTGGACAAGTTACTTAACCCCAATTGCCCTCCAAAAAGCAAAAAAAGATGCTTATTCCCTTGAAGGAATGCTATGGCAAATCTGGACAGTATACTAAAGGGCAGAGACATCACCTTGCTGACCAAGGCCTATATAGTTAAAGCTATGGTGACTTTCCAAGGTTCACATAGCTAGTAAGCTTCTGAGGCTGGATTTGAACTCAAATCTTTCTGACTCCTGGCGCAGTACTCTAAGCACTCTGCCACCTAGACACTCCCTCTTACACTTACCATGCCACTGAAAAGGATCTCTCTTTTCCCAAATCTTTCCTAGACTATATTGCCTTAGTCTTTCTTCTGCTTCTATCTCATTCTGCCTTATATCCTACTCACTTGGTGACATATAATATTCCCCCTACTAGAATGTAAGTGTCTGCTGCCCTACAAATCCCATGGACGTTAGGAGGATAGCCTGGCAAGTTTTCTGGCTCATGAGGATATGGGAGAGCCCACACTGTTGTTTCCATGAAGGCAGTGAGCATAGTGATGAGCCCACTAACTACCAAGGGTTTAGCAAATTTAGACGAAAGATTGGCTGGCACATGGATGGTCTTTAAGACCTAGATTCAGGGTGGCTAGGTGATGCAGTGAATAGAGCACTGGCCCTGGAGTCAGGAGGACCTGGGTTCAGATCCAGCCTTATTTAACACACAAACACAAAAAACTAGCTTGTGACCTTGGGCAAGTCATTTAACCCCAATTGCCCTCCAAAAAGCAAAAAAAAAAGACTTCTAGATTCACATGATGTCTACATGCCATCTCCCATGTCTGTAGGCATATTTTGTACCTTGAATACATTCCTTCCTCACCAGAGGTATAAGTAGGAGTATTTTGTGCCCAGAGAAAAAAAGTTTAAAAGCTACCCTCACTTGACTTGGTGATAGGGGTCTTTGGTGCTACCCCATGCATGTAAACAGTCTAGAACATGAATAAGGCAAGAGGATTCTTGCAGTAGATAGAACAGAATGTGATGGGTGGGAGGCTCACTTCCTTCACTGCTCCTGAGGATAATAGCTGTTTGTCAATACCTTATAGACGGAGCACATTCTAAATCTGACCTCTTACCTCTTAATTTCCTTCCTGTTAAATTTGTCCTATGACTTCTATCTATATATAACTGTACACATATATACATATGTATTCATATGCCCATATACCCTCCTATATAGACATATGTGTATATGTATGTATATATATATGTATATGTATAGATATATAGATGTAGATATAGATAGATACACACATTTGTATTCCCTTCAAATATTCTCATACTGAGAAAAGTTTCATAAGTTACAATTATTGTTTTTTCCATGTAGGGATGTAAATAGTTCAACTTTGATAAGTTCCTTATGATTTCTTTTCTCTGTTTACCTTCTCATGCTTCCCTTGCTTCTTGTATGTCAATGTCACATTTTCTATTCAACTTTGTTTTTTTTTTTCATCAAGAATGCTTGAAAGTCCTCTTCTACTGAATGACCATATTTTCCTCTGAAACATGATACTCAGTTTTACTGGATAGGTGATTCTTGGTTGTAATCCTAGCTCCTTTGACCTCCAGAATGTCATATTCTAAGCCCTTTGATCCATCAATGTAGAAGGTACTAGATCTTGTGTTATCCTGATTGTGTTCCCACAACACTCAAATTGTTTCTTCCTGGCTGCTTGTAATGTTTTCTCCTTGATCTGGGAATTCCAGAACCTGGCTAAAATATTCCAAGGAGTTTTCTTTTTGGGATCTTTTTCAGGAGGTGATTGGTGGATTCTTTCAACCTCTGGCTCTAAAATATCAGGACAATTTTCTTTGAGAATTTCTTGAAGGATAATTTCCAGGTTCTTTCTTTGATCATGGCTTTCATGTAGTCCAGTAATTTTTAAATTCTCTCTCCTGGATCTATTTTCCAGGTCAGTGGTTTTTCCCATGAGATATTTCACATTGCCTTCTATTCTTTCATTTGTTTGGATCTATTTAACAGCATCTTGATTTCTCATAAAGTCACTAACTTCCATTTGCTCCAGTCTAACTCTGAAGGAATGAATCTCCTCAGTGAGCTTTTGAGATTCTTTTTCCATCTGGCAAATTCAGCTTTTTAAGGCATTCTTCTCCTCATTGCCCTTTTGAACCTCTTTTGCCATTTGAGTTAGTCTATTTTTAAGGTGTTATTTTCCTCAGGCTGTTGACTCTCATTTCATACTTTTCCTGCATCTTTCTCATTTCTCTTCCCAATTTTTCCTCCATTTCTCTCATTTCGTTTTCAAAAACCTTCTTAAGTTCCTCTGGCCTGTAATCAGTTCATATTTTTCTTTTGAAGCTTTTGGTGCAGGAGTTCTAACTTCACAGTCCTCCTCCTGTTCCATGCTTTGATCCTCTTTGCCCCCAAAATAGGAGTCTAATGTTTCATTTTTCTGTTTATTTTGTTTCCTTTGCCTTGGCATGTTGCCACTCAATTACTTGACTTTTGGGCTTGTTGCCACTATAGGACTCTGCCACCAGACAGGGGGAGCTTCCTACCTAGCACTTGGGTTTTCTCAGCTGCCAAAGGTATTAGTTGGGTGGCCTCTGTGAAGCCTCCACACGCTCTGGCCAGCTGGTCACACACCCCAGGACCTCCACCCTAGACTGTAATCTATATCCAAGCAGGTTAAAGTAAGAGTGATTGCCCCTCAGACTGGTCTTTTGTCCCCCTAAAATCTGCTGGCCAGGAGCTAAAGCTGCCATATTGCAGCAGCTGCCCACCCACAGCACCTCAGCTGCTTCTCACCCTGGGGGCAGAGGCCAACCACACTCCCAAACTACCAGATCCCAAAGTGCACACTGCACTGACCTCTCACTTTTGTCCTTAGCATCTATGGGTTGATAATTCTGGAAACTGCCACAGCTGCTGGTGATCTGAAGTCCCTGCAGACAGTGGCTGGTGAGGCCTAGCCTGAAGCTAAAACCTCTGGCTCTAGCAGGGCTGGGGTCAACTCCCAGAGTGCAGTGCTGGCCACTTCCTGCTGGGTTGTCCTCAGCTGGAGCTTAGCTTCTCTGTGTCATTTTGTGGGTTCTGTAGCTCTAACGTTTCTTCAGAGTCACCTTTTACATGAATTAGAGGAGGTGGGAGCCGGAGCCCTGAGGAAGTCCTGTTTCTACTCTGCCATCTTGACTCTGCCCCCAGCACCTTCTAAATCTAGCCCTTAGAGACAAAACCCCAGTAATCCTGCCTTAGGTATAACTCTGCTCCTTACTTGGATCATTCATAATCCTTCTCTTCCTTTAAGATGAAGCTCTAGGAATCCCCAGTTGTTCTTGTTCTCTGCTTCTTGGAATTGCTGTCTTTTTTAATCTTTGTGTTATGGCACTACAGTAGAATGCAAGCTCCTTGAGGGCAGGGACTTTCTTTCTTTGGCTTTGTTACCCCCACCATCTAGCATGGTGTCTTGCTGCCCATAGTAGGCTCTTAATTAATTTTAACTGTAGAATAGGAAAATTGTTGTATTTAAAGCTAGGCCTTAGAAATCATTTAATCCAACCCTTCTTTCCTTTTCTATTTTATAGAAGGGGAGACAGAGGCCAAAAAACACTAGGTGACTTTGCCCAAGTGTAATAGGTGATAGATATTGGGGTCAATATTTGAAGCCAACTCCTCTGGTTCTAGACATTCAGTCAGCAAGCATTGATAAAATCCTTCCTATGTGCCAAGCACTAGAGATACAAAGAAAGGCAAAAGCACCTGCCTCTAAATTGAGTGTTCTCTTCATTACATAAACCACATGGAGGCCCCAGTTCTACATGTAACTGGTTCTGAGCCTGTATGTGGCAAATGTTCCAGGACCCCCATGGAAAGGTTAGTCCAGCAAAGCTCTCTGGAGCCTGGAAGCATAAAATATCTGAGGGCCTCTGCAGCTTGAAAAGCTGCAGATTTGGCTGCCCAGCATAGTTCTCCCCTGCGTGACCAGATCCTCCACATTTAAGGAAGCCCTGCTGTTCTCCATCCAGAAAGCTTTCCTTACTATGGACATACTTCTGTTAGGGGTGCCTCCCACAGGGGAATAAGGGATGGAGTGGAAAAAAAACGACAGTGCTAGTCACAGGGACCTCATGATGGAGAAACGGACTGGCTCAGGTTGTGTATGACACTGAATCTTGTCACATCACCCTTCTCCAACACTGCCCACTAGCAAGCACAAGGTAAGGCAGGCAATCCATTTTTAATTGAATTGAATGAGACTTTACCACAAAAGGAAACAAACAGCAGCATTTACCTTCCTCATATAACAGAACTAATGCCTAATAGCTGCCTAGAAACTTCCTTTTTTGGAATAGCAAGAGGAATTACATGTCTCAGAGTTAATCCCAAAGACCCTTTGGCTGGGCACCAAAGTGGATGAGACTCCTTGACTGGGAAAAGGCTTAGTTCCCTCCCTCTGAACTTGGTGGGCAAATTCAGAGCCTTTTTCCAAATTCATTGAGGAATGTCAATTCTTCTTTCCCCTTTATGCATCAGTGTAATGGTCTACACATTGGTGGAAGGTTAGGAGACCCAAAGGGTGTTGATCTTTTTTCAGAGGATATCTATGCTGCTCATTGAACCCAGAGATATGAGACCACTGCTTACATTTTCTTCATATTATATTATTAAGAGCTTTAGGTTGTTAATAATTGTCTAATATTCTTTAAGGGGGAAAGTGCTTAGCGATACAAGTAAGGGCCAATTAGAATTTAGTCATTCCAGATGCCATTTCATTTCACACATGTCATGTCTTGCTTCAAAATTCAAAATGGCACCTGGGTGAACCAGGATTCTTGAAGGATTAGCAGACTTGTAGTTCTCATGTCACAACAGCCCTTTTGTTTTATTGGACTTGTTTTATAGTGATGGTTTTCTAAACTCTATCTTTGCTCAGCAGTAATTTTATTTTTACAAACCTGACATACAAAAGAGAATTTTTCTCCTAAGAACAAGGATGGGGGGTATTTATGAAGTATGTGAAAGTGGTAGCTTCCTTGTCTTGGCAGACTAGCTCCTGGAAGAGACTGGTTTACCAGGGGAGAAACTTCTCAGTGGCCATGGAAACAGGGGTTGTTTGATTTAAGTGTTTTCTCTAGTCCCTTGATTTTGTTCCTGCTGGTCAGCCTTTTGAAGCAGGCTGCTGAATTTTCTAATTACTAGAATTGAAGCAGGAGCCACTCTCTGTGTTGACTGTCCGGTCCCTCCTCTTCTTAGCCTTTGGAACTTTATTTTTCTTCCTCTCCAGTAAAGATGACCCCCAAAATGACCCAAAGCCATCACAAAGATGTGAGAGGGGGGCAGGCTGTGTCAACCCAAAGCTAACATAGTCTATAGAAAAGTACAATATTCAGTGAACTTTGTACTTATTTATTTGATGTCTAGCAGCTTCTGTTTCACCAATTTCCTTTCCTATCGCAGCTAAATTGACCAATTAGGCCAGTGGTTTGAATACTGGGTAGAGATATCATGAGTTTATTTCGATTTGGAATACATTGGAGCTGGTGAAGTTGCCTTTGACCGTCTGGCAAAGTGGAAAGAATGTTCTACCTGCAGTGTTTGAGTCTGGCCATTGCCATAACTAGCTGTGGAACCATGGGTCAGTCTCTTTGCCTCTCTGAGCCTTATAGGATTACAGAATTGGCATGGCCTTTATTGTCTTGTCCAACTCATGCCCAAGAAGGAACACTGCCACAGCACACGAGACACATCATCATCCAGCCTCTGCTTGAAAACCAATAAGGAAAAGCACATTCTCTCCCAAAGTATCTCATTCCAGTTTGGGGCACCTCTAACCGTTTCCTCCGCTGTAATACTCTATGTAATACTCTAATGCTTCCCATCCATTTGGATATTCTCTTCCATAATGCATGTGACAACATAGCCTGTTTGCTCACCCTGTGCAACCCTCATCCGTGTCTTCCCCCATGTTATCTACAGGGCACCCATCTGATGTGCTAGAGGCCTTCCTTGTGTTCTCTGGCCATTTCAAGGGCACCAATCAAGCTGTCACTTATTTGGCCCTTGTTTTTGTTCTGTGACTAGCCCATCATATTTTTGATCCTGTGTTTCTTTAATCTTCTTTACAGTGCTTATTCTGTGTAATTCCTTGTCTGTAATGGATTGCAGTCCATTGACATCAGTTATGTACCTCTCTATTGCCTTTTAGATAAGCCTCACTTTTGATTGTTTGGAGACTGTAGTTTTCCATTGTAATTTCCCAGTGGAAATAAAGCCTATTTTCCTGATCTTGTTCAGTTCTGGGTTCAGCTCATCATCCATTTGTAGTGTCTGTCTGAAACATATATACGGTTTTCTGTAAAATTGAATGATAATAATGCATGTACTTCCTACCTTACTGGAAGGACAGTCATTTGTAAACCTTACCTAAGATGTTGATTGCTACCCAGGTATGTTGTGCATGTCCACATGGGTCTGTCTAGAAATACCTCACAGGGAGGTATGGATATCTGTCTCTGGAGTCCCTTTATTCTATCCCTCTCCAAGGGAGACTTTGATCTTTACCAGAAGGGGATCAAGAGATTGGTGTCACAAGGTTGGCCATTTGGTTCTCCTCAGAGAGGGAACACTCAGCTAGAATTACATCTTCTTGTCCTGTAAATATTGTTAGTTTAGAAGAAAATCATTTTAGGTTTAAGTCACTTTCCTGATTGCCATTCCTCACTGAGGAAGGAATACTCCAAACTGTATAACAGAAACCTTGAGTCCCCATCAAATATAAATTACACAAAGACAGAGTGAATAGCAAACAAACCCATTTATCCAAGTCAATACCTAACAGAAATCAGAAAGGTGATACTGATTAGAATATATCAGACAGTACAAAAGCTCATCCACTGAAAGCAAGATATCTCAGCTCAACTATCAGAAAAAGAGAGCACCCAGTGTCACCCAAGGGGAAATTCCCCCAGTGTTTCTAGCATGGTAGACCGGATATAGGGGCATGACCAGGGTGTCATGTCCTCCATCTTTTGGCTTCTTCCTGGAGCTTTTCTCTCCCTCCAGGGCTGCTTTCTAATGAGAACCTGGAATCCTATGTGTCCTCTCTCTCTCTCTCTCTCTCTCTCTCTCTCTCTCTCTCTCTCAAGCCAGGATGAACATTTCTCTTCTCCCAGGTTTTCACAAAATCAACTCTTCGTGTAGACACTATGCTACACAAGTGATTTTTTCCACTGATGAATAAATCTTATCCAAATATCCTTGAGCCCCAAGTTATACTTAAAAGGCCAGAGAAATTAGAGTTGTAACTATTAGTCTAGCTCTTGAATCTTATAACTGAGGAAACACAGGCCTAGAGAGAAGGAAGTGGCTTACCTAGGGCCTCACAACTTAGGGGCAAAGCTGGTGCTAGAATGCTCAACTCACCAGATTCCCAGCACGTGACAGTATCTTTCCTTAATCTAGAAAGGATGAGTATGACCTGAATTTACCATCATCTTATCACTGTTATCTGTTTTTTGCTAGTCATGAGGGAACACTGTTTAAGAAATGGATCTAGGGGCGGCTAGGTGGCACAGTGAATAGAGCACATGCCCTGGAGTCAGGAGGACTTGAGTTCATATCCGGCCTCAGACACTTAACACAAAAACTAGCCATGTGACCTTGGGCAAGTCACTTAACCCCAATTGCCCTGCAAAAAGCAAAAAATAAATTAAAAAAATAAATGGATCTAGGCTAAGATATGTTGCTTTGAATCTTTTGGAGAAGACGGAATTGGCAACTGTGCCTTGACTTATTCCTTTTTTCCCAGGGATTTCTTGGAGAAAGAGAAAGACTAGGAATTTATAGCCCAGTTGTATATAAGCTTGTGACATTGAGACTAATATTAAGGTCTCACTAGCAAGCCTTAATACCACATTCATTTGAAAAGAGTCTTTTGTATTTTAAACATTCTTTTCTTTGGGAAATGTTTTTCTCCTTGAAATCTGAACTCTGGGTTATCTTATGGGAAGGAGTTCTGATGGGAATAATTTAGGACACTCTTGGTACACTGACTTACCCCAATGGCTTTAGGAGACCTTGCTTCCCTTTGTATGTGTCCTAGGGAAGGCAGAGCATTGAAATATTGAAGGCCTATAGCAGTCATACCAGCAAAGACAGGGAAAGCAAGAGCAGATTACCTCTTCACAAAGCTGGATAATTACCAAGAACAAAAAACCGCAGACAAATGAAGCAAGTTCAGAGGGAGGCTTGGGAACTCGCCAATGTTTTGTAGCTTTATCCAAAATAAACCTATAACTTTCCCTGATTCCTCTGCCAGATAATAAAAAGAAATCAGTGGCCCACTTCTAATCCTGTTGGGTCTTTCTCCAAAGAAGCTGAGGGAAAGAGGGGAAGAAACCCGAAAAATGTCTTTTCTTAAGATAATAAACTTTTTTTGAAGAACTATCGAGATTAAATACAAAATTACATATACTGTTTGGATTTGGTGTCAAAGGGCCTGGGTTCAGATGCTTGCTCTGACACTTACATGTGTGACTTGGTAAGGCCCTCCTGGTTTGTAAAATCAGCCAAACAAGCATTTATTTCTTGGAAAACTTTTTATTTATAAACTAGAAAATCATCAACAAACATGAATATTTTCAAATACAAAGAAGGCTAGGAAAAGATAATTTTATGTGAAACTTTTAACATATGTATTTTAAATCTCGTATGGTAGTACCAAGGTTGCTCTTCTGAATTCCCTTTTGCTCTCTTCTGGATCAAGCATATCATTGGAATTTCAGGGTCAAATGGTATAAACATGTTCATCTTCTTGTTCAGGTAATTCCAAATTGGCTTCTACAGTGATTGGACTGACTCAGAGATCCATCAATAGTTTTTTAGTGTGCCTGGTTTTCTCCAACCCTTCCAACATTGCATAGTCCTTTCTTTGCCAATTTCTTGGGTGCAAGGTGTCACTTCAGAGTTGTTTTGATGTACATTTCTCATATTATTAATAATGTAGAACATTACCATGGAAAGGTGAAGTCACAGCGATTTTAAGTGGAACCGTAAGGCAATCATGAAACACCTATACCAGGGATTCCCAGAAGCAGAAGTGGAAAGGGGGAGGGGCGGGGCAGAAAAGAAAGAGGTAGAGCTTTGTGCAGCATGACAAAAAGATGGCCTATTAGCTGGGACAGACCATATACATTGAGTGGGCTCTTATCATCATAACTCCAAAATAGGAACTGTAAGCCACATTGAGAGGGCATAGTACCAGAGTGATGGACCTAATAAATTATTTATCTGAGTATTCTGGAACTAAACACTTTCCTCCTGATAAGTCAAATGTGATTTAAAATGTTAAACTATTTTATGCGCATCATATAATACAATAATCGCCATAATACTTGCTCATTTATATTCATCAGAGGAATGGTGTTCCATAATATATTCTAGACCAACACCTAGAGTGTAAGAGATATCTCTGTTGAAAAGTGTACTTGATATACTTGCCTTTTAGGGAAAAGTGCCTTTTCCTCCTTTATAGGTATATTTAGCTCATTTAAAGGAATTTGCTTTTATTCTTGCTCTGCCTTCTGCCTTTATTTCCTTTGTGATTCTGAGTTAATTGGCTCTGACTTTGGAGGAAACAAGAGTCTTAATGCAGTGGCATGAACCTCTCCAGGAGTCTGGCTAAGCCTAAGGACCCCTTCTGAGGAGCATGTTTTAAATGCATAAAATAAAACACAAAGGATTACAAAAGGAAACCAATCATATTGAAATACAGTTATCAACATTAAAAAAAACAAACAAAAATAAGTCCATGAACCCCAGGTTAAAAATCCTTGCCTTAATGGACACCCAGCTAAAAATTTTGTTTTTATTGGACTATTCTAGTAAATAACAGGAGTGAGTCCTTTAACACGGCACACCTTATAAGCATAAAGTAATCCTGTGTAATTCCCCTGCTTCCTCTGACCTCTTGTAGCACTTGATTTATATCTCTCTTGTGGCACTTAGCAGATTTTGTCTTGGGTTACAGGTAGCCATTTCTCTGTTTAATCCCTTTATTAGACAGCGATCTCTTTTAAGGGAGGGACTTTGTACTATATATCTCATTGATCTCTTTGTTGCCTTGCCTTCACGGGCCTCCCAAAGGGCCATGCAATTCTTGGACACTTGAGAAATACTTGTATGCAGGAACGGATGGATGAATGACTGCAGGACTAGTGACAGCATCTAACTTAAGAGCTCTTTCAGGTTGCCCTTACTTAGGCCCATTGGCTGCATAATCTTGGACAAATAACTTAACCTCTCTGAGCTTCCATTTCCTCACTTGGAAAATGGGGGTAATAATGAGAATAATCTGCCTCCCAGTGTTGTTTTTTCTTTTTTTAATTTTTTTTAATTTTTTAATTTTTCAAATGCTTTATTAACTTCTGGTTTACATCATTCATTTCCGCCAGTGTGGTTGAGACTCAAATTAGATAATATATGTAAAACACTTTGCAAACCTTAAGGTGTTCTTTTGATATTGGTTGTTATTATTGAGGGCCTCTGAGTTGATTTTTCCCAGTGGGAGAGCAGGAATGAGGTAGAACATCTCTTTGTGAAAGGCATTAGATACCATGCCTGGGACATAGAAATTATCTCCCCCCCCCCCCCAATACACACACTAATAGAGGGATAGGAGCAAGTAGAGGAGATGTTGAAAGTCCTTCCTTTGCCTCTTGTACTGCCATGGTCCAGCGACAGAAGGAGAAGAAACTCTTATAACTTTGTGATTTCTGCGTTGGGAATTTCATTCACCCAATAGTCACAGCTACTTGAAGAGCAAAGAACTGATTTATTCCTCACAGTATGGCCAATACTACTCCTGGAAGAAGCAGTATGACAGTGGAAATAGCTAAGAGAGAGTGCTGTTCTTAAAGCATACCTCTTCCACTGACTGAGCTATGGCCAAGTCATTTCACAACAGTAGAGGCTCAGTATCTTCATTTGTAAACTGAAGACAAAAATACCTCTAGCACCCACCTCATAGAGTTGTTGTGAGGCCCAAGGAAGATTGTTTTGGCAAAGTATTTTACACATTTTTCAAAAGTACTGTTAGTGCCAGGTGGGACTAATGCAATGCCCCACACATAGTCCCATCTCCTCTTTTCCTTAGAACAGCTCTGGGAGGTGGGTGGGGCACATACAATACGATTTGACAGAAGAAACTTGGACTCTGAGAAGTTGATCCTGGTCAAGGGCATGCAGCTCTGACCTGTCAGAATAAGACTCTGCCACCACTGTCCTCTTACTCCAAGATGAGTGATCTTTCTACTAGCCCCTGCTGCCTATCTCCCAACATGTACTCCTCCATGTTATTCAAGCCTGCCCTATTGCATTAGAGGAGTCAGGATGAGGAAGCAAATGAGGAGCAGGCTGAACTACCAAGAAGGGTAGCACAAATTCGTTTTGCTCCTACTGTGTGTACAGCCCTATGCTAGGACTTGGCGGGGGGCAGGGAGGAAGCATAAAACAAGGATATTAGAAGCATGGTCTCTGTCCTTAAGGAAGGTACAGTATACTGGAAGCCTTGGTTGGTGCTGCAGATATTCCATCCCTACCCCCATCCCCCAGAGCAGGACTCAGTCACTTCTTACCCATTATTATGTCTGTTCCTCTGCTGTGACATCCTCTTCTTGACATGAAGAAGACTCTGCGTTCTTGAAGGCTTTACTAATAGAATGGGAGAGTTCTGTAAGGGTCAACCATATGAACAGTGACAGATTGTAGGTCTGCTTTCTGTAGACTAGCTTAAGTTTTGAGAGGATTGTGGAAATGAGGGATTTTTTTTACAACAACTCACAAAAACCATCTCCTAATATTGTAGGGGAATTCACCTTTGTCAGTGAATGGTGTGTTCAAATTGGGGAAATAACAGAATCCTGAAGCATTGAAATATTACTTTTGTTGTTACTAATTAATTCATGAATAGCATTCAGAAAGCATTAATAAGTGTCAAACAATAAGCTAGGCCCTGAGAATACAAATAGGAAAAAAGAGTCCCAGCATTCTGATTATTCTATTATGAATTGATCATACTTTTGGTGGCCTTCCAGGGTTTGAGTAAGGCTAGTGATATTTCTTTCTGGGGGTGAGTTTCTGTATTAAGGCAATTCAAAAGAAGCTGTCCTTTATTCTGTTTTCTAAAATGTATTTTCAGTGGCAGAAATCTCATATTGAATAGTTGGGGAGGGCTTGAGAGCCATGTTCTATCCACAGCTTTGTAGCAATTCTTATAGTTGCTCAATTTAATTTAGGAGTCTTAATTATCTAAATTGCTTTTTTTTTTGCTATTACAAGTATGCATCCTGTAATTCTAGAAGCCCTGCACAGCATGTGTGCTTTCAGCCAGTAAAAATGTCAATCCACTACAAAAAAGTACTGGTACATTTTTAAAAACCTGCTCCATATAGAAATCCCCCATGAAACAATTTGTTGTTGTTGAGTCATTTCAGTCATGTCCAACTCTCCATGACCCCATTTGGAGTGTTCTTGGTGAAGATCCTGGAGTGGGTTACCATTTCCTTCTCCAGCTCATTTTATAGATGAAGAAACCGAGGCAAACAGGGTGAAGTGACTTGCCCAGGGTCACACAGCTAATGTCTGAAGCTGGGTTTGATTTCAGGTCCTACTAACATCAGGCCTGGCATGCTGTCACCTGTGCCACCTAGTTGCCCCGTTAAATCAGTACCACCCATTATTAGTATTCCATACTCGATATTTCATGAAGAAATGAAGCAGTATGAAGTATTGGGCGATCTTGTAGATTGCCTTATACACTTGGCGACATAGGTTATTTTAGAACAAAATTTCCTTTCTTTACCTTTACCTCAGGATTAGCCAGTAATGGTGATTTATATTTCTACCTTCTCTCTCCTTCCTTCCCCTCCCGCCTCCCATTTCTATAACAGCCTTTGCAGAATGTGATGTCTCTGGAGAGCTGAAGAGTTTATTGTGGGTGTGTGGGTGTTTGAGGGTGGGAATCAAGGAAGTGCTGGATCAAGTTAAGGATTTCCCCAGTCAATCTGCTGAGATCATAGAATGAATGAGTCATTGTTTGGAGGCTGGTTGAACTTTTCATGATTGGCTAACTGGGATTGCAGACCCTCTTCATGGGCAATAAAAGCAAACTGGACACAGGCTCTAGGTCTCTCTCCTCCTCTTTTCTCTTTTTCCATTGTGCAGCAAGAATGATTAACAATGATTTGGGAGCTCATTGTAGGGGATATATGCTTTCATCAGACTTCCAAGGGGAGCACAGAGAACTCCAGCCTTCTCTGTAGAGGACGGGTTGGATTCCACAGGCAATAAGATCCTAAAATGTCGCCTTTCAACCAGAGAAGGGAGATGTCCTGGGCAGCCACAGCTTTGGAACATGTATTGTGGGTAACCCTGAGTTTGCGTTCCTGTAACTACAGAATTCTAGAGAGAGATGATTGCCTGATGCAGAATGCTACTTGGAGAAAGAGGAGGATAATCCACATGCTTCCTTGGGTAGTGTCCTACTTGGAGAATAATTGCCCATGTGTTACTTTGTTAATGTAAATCCAATGAGAAGAGATCTGATTGTTTAGCAAGTTCCAAAGCATGGGTGACCTTGGAGATGAGTGGGGAAGGATTCTAAACCACAGGGTGGTACTTCGGCCTTTCTTAGTACCTGGCACATAATAGGTGCTAAATAAATACCTGTTGAGTGATTAATTCTATGGGAAAGAGGCACTTCCTAGAATGATATATCATCAGTAAGCCCAAGTTTAGTTCCCTTCAGAGTGGTGTTAATGGACTTGTTGGAGTGCTTTATGTTTTTGTATTTGTTCATGGGCCCCTGGGAGTCCTTAATATTTTATTCAGTTTCTGGAGAAGTTACCTAAAAGTGATTCCATACCCAGGACCCATGTTGTACACTGAGTGCCTGTGTGGAAGTTGGAGGCCTTCTCATTCACTTTATTACCTAAAATCTTATCATAATCCTCACAAAGAACCCTGGGAGGTTGATGCTGTTATCACCATCTTACAGATGAGGTAACTGAGGTAAATAGAGGTGTTAAGTGATATGCGCAAGGACATATAACTAATAAGCATGTGAGGTAGGTTTTGATCTCAGAACTTTCTGACTCCAGGCCTAGGACTCTCTGCAGTCTCCTACCAGAGAGCCACACCTATTAACAAGGAATTTAAAAAAAAAAAAAGAAAGAGAGAAAGAAGAGAAAAAAATCAGCAAAACCAATCAACACATTGAAAAAATATGACATCCTATGTAATGTTCCACAGTCATGTGCCCCAACCTCTGCAAAGGAGTGGGAGGGAGTATCTTCTCATATCTCTTTTTTAGGATTGTTATTTTCAAGTTCATAACATTCAATTTAAATTGTTTTGTGGTGGTCATTCTTTCAATTTATATATTTTTAGTGGTTGGGTATATTTTCCTGGTATACTGTTTCACTTAAAATTATGTTTATTTTTAGTTTACAACATTCATTTCCACAAGATTTTGAGTTACAAATTTTCTCCCCATCTTTCCCCTACCCACCACCCCAAAACAGCGATCCCACTGAATACCCCCTCCCCCAACCTGCTCTCTCCTATATCCTCCCCCATTCCCCTTCCAACTTCCCAGTAGGGCAAGATGGATCTCCATACCCCAGTGTCTGTATATCTTATTTCCCAGTGCATGTAAAATAATAAAAAATAATAGTAATAACAATTTTTAAAACATTTTATTTTAAACCTTGAATTCCAGATACTTTCCCTTCCTCCCTTGTCACCCATCCTACTGGGAAGATAAGCAATTCAATACAGGTTGTACATGTGTAGTTACACAAAACATCTACATAGTGATATATTGTAAAGACTGACTATATTTCCCTCCAACCTATCCTGCCCCTCACTTGTTCTATTTTCTACTTTGACCCTGTCCCTTTTCAAAAGTGTGTGCTTCTAACTATCCTCCCTTCCAAACTTCCCTCCCTTCTATTATCCCCCCTCTTATCCCTTTCCCCCTATTTTCCTGTAGGGTAAGATACCCAGTTGAGTGTGTATGTTATTCCCTCCTTAAGGCAAATTCAATGAGAGTAAAGTTGACCCACTCCCTTTTGCCTTCCTGTTTTTCCCCTCCATTGTAAAAGTTTTCCCTTGTCTCTTTTATATGAGATAATTTACCCTATTCTGTCTCTCCCTATCTCCTCTCATTATATTCCTCTCTCACCTCTTAATTTTATTTTTAAAATATAATCCCTATGCCCTCTGTCTTTGTATACCTGTATCCATATATACATACACATATGTATTCACATACCCTCCTATATAGACATATCTATGTGTATACACACACACACACACACACACACACACACACATATACACACACATTTATATTCCCTTCAACTATCCTCATACTAAAAGTCTCATAAGTTACAATGATTGTTTTTCCCTGTAGAAATGTAAATAGTTAAACTTTGATAAGTTCCTTATGATTTCTTTTCCCTGTTTACCCTCTCATACTTCTCTTGCTTCTTGTATTTGAATGTCAGATTTTCTATTCAACTCTGTTTTTTTTCATCAAGAATGCTTGAAAGTCCTCTATTTCATTGAATGATCATATTTTCCCCTGAAACATGATACTCAGTTTTGCTGGGTAGGTGATTCTTGGTTTTAATCCCAGCTTCTTTGCCCTCCAGAATATCATATTCCAAGCCCTTCCATCCCTCAGTGTAGAAGCTGCCAGATCCTGTGTTATCCTGATTGTGTTTCCACAATATTGAAATTGTTTCTTCCTAGCTGCTTGTAATGTTTTCTCCTTGACCTGAGAATTCTGGGACCTGGCTATAATATTCCAAGGAGTTTTCTTTTGGGGATCTTTTTCGGGAGGTGATGGGTGGATTCTTTCAACCTCTATTTTGCCCTCTGGTTCTAAAACATCAGGGTAGTTTTCCTTGAGAATTTCTTGAAGGATGATTTCTAGGTTCTTTTTTTGATCATGGCTTTCATGTAGTCCAGTAATTTTTAAATGATCTCTCCTGGATCTCTTTTCCAGGTCAGTGGTTTTCCCAGTGAGATATTTCATATTGACTTCTATTTTTTCATTTGTTTGGATCTGTTTAATAGTATCTTGATTTCTCATAAAGTCACTAGCTTCCATTTGCTCGAATCTAATTCTGAAGGAATGATTCTCTTCAGTGAGCTTTTGAGATTCTTTTTTCCCTGGGTCAAGATGAAGAAAAGACCTCTCTTTAGGTATTAAATGCTGTGATGATATCTTAACCTTGCTTAACCTTGCTCAGGGGTGGATGGCCTTTGTGCTCTCCACCTTCCCTTTTGAGAAGGTGCTTGGCATTAACTGATGATAATTGTAATTCAGATGTGATCTGGGGGTGGAAAACTTGATTTTTTTGTGCTCTGTGAGTGACCAAATGAATATACTTTGTTTATGATTGGAAATTAATCTTAATCTCCATTTGAGAAGAGAGACTTTGTGATTGACTAAATAAATGTACTACCCAGGGGTGGGGTAGTACTTGGAAATTATTGAATTGTACTTGGTGAAAGCTATATTTTGATTTTCTCTTTTCTGTTAATGTTTCTGAACTTTGGAAATTGCCTTTGCTTGGCATTAGGGAGTTCTGACTTCTTTGTCTTCCTCCCATTCCATTCTTTCATCCTTTTTGTACCCAAAAAAGGAATCTAAGTTTTGACTGCTGTGCTTTCTTTGCTCCCTTTGTTTGCTCATGTTGCCACTCAATTATTTAACTTTTGAGCCTTTTGCCACAGTAGAACTTTGCTTCCAGAGAGGAGAGCTTTGTCCCAAAATGCTAGGGTTTTTGCAGCTGCCAGAGCTATTAGTTGGGTGCCCTCCCTGAAGCCTCCACAAGTTCTGGCACCTGGTCACACACCCCAGGACTTCCACCCAAGACAGCCATCCAGATCCAAGCAGGTTAAAGCAAGAGCACTTACACTCTGAATGGTCACTTGGTCCCCCTACAATCTGCAGGCCAGGAGCTCTAAAGCAACCACGTGGTGGTGGCTGCAGGACTGCCATTCCTCCACCACTTCTTGCCCCAGGGGGTAGGGGCCAATCTGCTCCTCCAGCCTCCCCCTCCCCCAGTTCCAACAGAGTTACACACTGACCTTTTATTTTGTCTTTGGCATTTGTGGGTTGATAATTCTGGAAACTGCCACAGCTGCTGGTGGTCCACTTTCCCAAAATAAGCTCCAGCAGCTGCTGGTCGGGGCTGCCCTGAGTCTAAAACCACAGGGCTCATGGAGGAGTTGGGGGAGGGGGTCGCTGGGCTTGGCTCCCAGCATACTACAATGGACCCTTCCTGCCAGCCTACTGGGCTGCCTTCAGTGGGAGATTTGTCTCTGTAACTTTGTGGATTCTGTAGCTCTAAAGTTTGTTTAGAGTCATATTTTATAGGTATTTTTGGTGGTTATGGGGGGAGCTCATGGAATTTTCCTGCTTCTGTGTTGCAGTCTTGGCTCTACCCTCAACCTGCTTCACTGTTCATCACTTCTTGATAGTCTTTCTACTCTTGTCTTTGTTCATAAGGTTTCTGATTTCTTAAATCAGAGTAGTATTCCATTATAGTCATTACCACAATTTATTTAGCAATTCCTCCATCTATGAGCATCTACTTTGTTTCTATCCCTTTGAAACCATACACAAAAATGCTGTTATAAGTATTTTAGTGAATATGAAACCTCTCTTTTTGTCAGTAACATCCTTGGGGTATATGCCTAACAGTTGCTATCTCTGAGTCAAAAAGTATAGGCATTTTTGTCACTTTATTTGCATAACTACAAATTGCTCTGCAGAATGTTCACAGCTCCATCAATAATGCATTAGTTAACCTGTCTTTCTAGAACCCTTTAAATACTATTACTGTATTTTGTAATATTGACCAGTTTGCTAGGCATGAGTTAAAATCTGTGTTATTTTGATTTGTATTGTTTTATTAGTGATTTGGAGCATTCTTTCATGTAGTTTTTATATGATAGTTTGAAATTTTGTGAGAATTGTTTTTCCCTGTTCTTCAAGCACTTTGCTATTGGGAAATGACTTTTGTTCTTATGCTAATTGTCTATATATTTGGATATCAAGCTCTTATCAGAGATACTTAATTCAAATTTTTTTCCACTGTTAACAACTTCCTTTCTAATCCTAGTTGCATTAGTTTTACTTATGCAAAAGCTTTTTAGTTTCATGTAACCAAAATTATTTTATCTTTTGTAATTGCCTTTCTCCCATCTTTGGTTAAGAATTCATCCCCTAGATGCCCATCAATTGGGGAATGGCTAAACAAGTTGTAGTATATGAATGTAATGAAAACTATTGTGCTCTAAGAAATTATGAACAGGCGGACTTCAGAGAAACCTGGAAAGACTTATATGAACTGATGCTGAACAAGGGGAGCAGAATTAGGAGAACATCGTACACAGTAACAGCCACAGTGTACAAGGACAGATCTTGATAGACTTAGCCCTTCTCAGCAATGCAAGGCCCTAAAACAATTCCAAAGGACACGTGATGAAAAATGACAGCCTCATCCAGAGAAAGGACTATGGGGTTGGAATGCAGAACAATGCAGACTATTTTCTTTTTTGTTTTGCTTTATTTTGGTTATTTTATGATTTTTCCCTTCCATTATTATTTTTCTATGCAACATGACTATTGTGAAAATGTGTTTAATAGAAATGTATGTGTAGAGTCCATATCAGATTGCAAGCTGTCTTGGGCAGGGAGGGGGGAAGAGGGAGAAAATTTAAAACTCATGGAAGTGAATGTTGAAAACTAAAAATAAATAATTTAATTGTAAAAAGTTAAAAAAAATTCACCCCCTACCCATAGCTGTGAAAGGTATATGATCTGCTTCTCATTTATATTTTTATGGTATTAACTTTAATATTAAGTTTATGGATCTGTTTTTAATTTATTGCGAAATATGGTATAAGATGTGTCTAAACCCTACTTTCTGCTATCTGCTTTCCAGTTTTCCCCATCATTCTTATTAAATGGTGAGTTCTTTCTTAGGTAATTTACATTTTCAAGTTTATTCAACACTGACTTATTGAATTAATTTATTTCAAATTCTTGTCTAGTCTAGTCCACTGATTTATTTTTATACTTTCTAACTAGTGCCAAATGACTTCAATAACTGCTGTTTTATAGTGTAATTTGAGGTCTGAAAGTTCAGCTCTCCCTTCATGTGCACTTTTTCACTTCATTAGTCTTCTGTTTTTCTATTTTTTTATTTTGTCCTTAGGGATGTAATCCATCCTCTGAGAACTGCTTTAGCTATATCCCAAACATTTTGGTATGATGTTATCATTGTTTTTCATATATTTATTAGTTGTTTCAATGATTCATTCTTTGACTTACATTATTAAGTCTCCATTTAGGTCTATATCTTTTCTGTTCCATTAATTGATTACTATTTTATTGTGTTAGCTATAAAGCATGTGTTTAGTGTTTTTCCCTTGTTTACTTTTATTTGCAAGTTCTCTGTGCTCTGATCTGTGATTGGATTTTGTAAAAGTGACATTAGAGTGACAGAGAGAAATTATAAGAAATATGAATATTTCCATTCAGAAGACACCCTGAGTCTTTTAGATCTGATTTCTAGAACAATTTGATTCCCTGTTTCCCCTTTTGTTTACCTTTCTATTAGGTTTCTCTAACACAGAGAGAGGAACCTTAACATCACCTATTTTTCTTGTTTTACTCTATATGCCTTTTTGCAATTGAGGCAATTTCTCCTTTATGAATTTAGATGTGACATTTGGAGCATATCTTTAATATTACTATTGGTCTCTTGTCTATGGTTTCTAATGTATAATGTAATTTTTATCTTAGTTTATATTGTGAATTTTACCTTTAATCTTTCTGATAATTATGATTGTATCACCTGCTTTTGCATTCCATCGATAGGTAGTAGACGTTGTTAGTCTTTGCTTTTTAGGTGTTTTTCTTATAAACCACAAAAAATGGGGTTTTTATATCTAATCCATTATTCTCTTTTGTTATGTTGGATTTTAAAATCCATTCACATTAAATATTATGAGAATTAGATTTATGTTTTCATCCATCTATGTCTCTACTATTTTTTGTTTTTTTAATTAGAATTTCCCCTCTTCTTTTAAATCAATATTTTGTTCCTATGATTAGTTTTTCTTATTCTGTTTTAGTGCAGTCCTATTCCCACACACTCTTATTTTTTTCATCTCTCCTTTCCCCCACAATTTGTCAACCCTTTTCATAAATTTCAAGTTGTACTTAGGTTTTTGGTTTTCTTTCCTTTCCTTACTGTATTTAGTTATTTAATCCTCTCATTATTATTCGCTCAATTAAGTGATCAGTTTAAAATCCTCTCTCCAATTTCTTTTGTTCATTAGATATTTCTTAAAGGACTTCTTTATCTTGAATTCTTCATTAATTTTCTTTTCTTTCTCTTCTGAAATTTTATTCTTTGCATCATGGTTTTTATATATTTTCATTCCTTTTTTAAATCTCTTTGAGTTCCTTCTGGAATGACAATTTCTGAAGTTCCAAGTGTGAGCTTTCTCTTCTAACAAATATATCTGTTACCACCTTTGTAGAATTTGTCCCATCGCCTTTTCCCTGTTGTGCCTCATTCTTAGAAGTATTAACTAATGAAATAAGTAAATAGTAGAAAAAATTGAGCCATAGTAGAAATTATCCTGTCTCCCAAATGGTGCAGTTGAATTCTACTCCCTGCCATCCACATGATTATTCTTCTTCCTGTTTTCTGTACAATCTCTTCTTTCAGTCCATGTCCTCCTATCTTTATGGATACTGGTTGCCCCCCAGGATTTCTGATTTCCAGTTTCCTAAAGTGAGATATTGTCCTTAGAGATACAGCACTGTGTCAGAGAAAGTGGTCTTACTGCATACCCTCTCTTTCCATATTAGATCCATTGTAAAGTCCCTATCTCCTATTATAGACATAACCCCTCCTCCCCCCAATTAAAAAACAACTCACCTCTTCCCAATTTTCCTATTATTTTTTAGATCATTGCAATTCTCCCATTCACCCAGGATTACAACCTTAGTTGTAATCATGCCATCCTCAACTCATTCAGTCTCATATCCCCCTTTTGATTGTGTTCTAATTCAGTTCAGTTGTTTTTCAGTTGTGTATGACTTTCCATGACCGCATTTTGGTTTTTTGGGGTTTTTTTTGGCAAAGATACTAGAGTAGTTTGCTATTTCATTTTTCATCTCATTTTACAGATGAGGAAACTGAGGCAAACAGGGTTAAGTGACTTCTGGGTCACACAGCTAGTAAGTGTCTGAGGCCACATTTGAACTTAGGAAGATGAGTCTTCCTGACTCGAGACCCTGCATGCAATCTATTCCACCACCTAGCTGCCCCTGACAATATATACCCTGAGCACAAAATAAATATTTATTACTTCTAGGGGTAGAATCAAGATGGCGGAGTAGAGCAAGCATTCAGCTGAGTTCTCCCAAAATTCCCTTGCAAACAACTCCAAACAAATAATGCCTTAAATTGAATTCTGGATTGGCAAAGAAAACAAAAGGTCAGAGTGAGACGTTTTTTGAGCCCAAGACAACATAGGAGGTCAGAAAGAGGGTTTTGAAACACAGGGGAGAAGACTGGCCTGGAGTCTACATGGATGACCAACAGTGATGGGACTAAATGGTGGTGATAAAAGCAGCAGCAGTTTTAGGATATATCAAGCCAGAGATGGTAAGGGGATCTGGGAACTATTCATAGAGATTACAAGGGACCCCTGTATTAGCACTGTACATAGGACCAGACTTTTGTCTAGCAACTTCATTGTTTAAACTCATTGCTGGCTCATGGTTCAAGGGTAGAGAGGAGAGCTTTTAGTCAAGAGAGAGTGGAAGCCCTGAGAAGCAATATTGCTTCCATTCCCAAGGGGTCAGGGACTCTTCCTGGGTAAGAACTAGAGTGTAGAGCAAGAGAGCAGTGACTACAACTCTCTCCAGATCACACCCCCTGGAAGCACCCAAAAGCTTCCAAACCCCCAGGAGTAGCTCTGAAAACAGCACTGCAAAAAAACTCTGAAGCTTCCCCTAGCCACATTGGGAATAGAGCTCAACTTTAACATAAAGTTCTAAATCTGAAAGAGGGGAGGAAAAATGAGCAAACAACAGCAACAAAGGAACCTGACCATGGAAAGCTACTATGGTAACAGGGAAGATCAGGACACAAACTCAGAAGAAGACAATGAAGCCAAAACAGCTATAAGCAATGCCTCAAAGGAAAAAAAAATGTGAATTAAAGAGAGATCCAACAAGAATTTCTGGAAGAGCTAAAAATTCTTTTAAAAGTCAGATAAGAATGATGGAGGAAAAATTAGGTAAAGAAATGAAAGCAAAGGAGGAAAATTATGAAAAGATGACAGCTTGGTAAAAGAGGCACAAAAATACTGAAGAAAACTTAAAAACAGAATTGGCAAAATGAAAAAAGAGGTACAAAAGCTCACTGAAGAAAATAATTCTTTTTTTTTTTTTTTGCTTTTTGGAGGGCAATTGGGGTTAAGCGACTTGCTCAACTCAAACACAATCAAAAATAGAAAGTTAAAATAAGAGGCTGGCTAAGAAGTAGAGATCAATGGAATAGATAATGTATACAATACACAATACTAAATAATTTGACTATAGTATTCTAGTACAGGTCTTCTTAAACATTTTCCACCCATGACTCCTTCAGCACTTCTTAAAGTTTAAGAAGGGTTGGCTAGTGTTTGATAAACTGAAAGATCCAAGGTTTGGGGGTAAGAACTCAACATTTGCCAAAAAATGCTAGAAAAATTGGAAAGCAGTTTGCTAGAAAGTAGATATAGAATAACATCTCCCACTGGATACCAAGATAAGGTCTAAATGAATAAAAATTAATAAAAGGGTAATAATAAGAGTAAATTAGGGAGGCATGGAAAAATGTACCTGTCAGATCTATGGATAAGGGAAGAGTTTATGATCAAACAAGAGGAAGAGAGGATTATAGTAAGTAAAATAAATAATTTTGATTACATGAAATGTAAAAGCTTTTGCATAATCCAAATCAACGCAGCCAAAATTATAAGGGAAATGGGAAAATGGAGGGAAATCTATAGCAAGTTTCTCTGATAAAACCTTCATTTCTCAAATATATAGATAACTAAGCCACATTTATAAAAAATAAAAACCATTCCCCAATTGATAAATGGTCAAAGGATATTAACAGGAAATTTTCAGAAGAAATCAAAGGTATCAATAATCACGTGGCATACCTAAATAGGGAAGAGCCAAAACAGAGAAAGAAAATTATAGACCAATTTCCCTAATGAATATGCATGCAAAAATTTTAAGTAAAATGTTAGAAAAATGACTACAGCAACTTATCATGAGGATAATATACTTTTGTCAAGTAGGATTTATTCCAGTAATTCAAGACTTGTTCCATATTAGGAAAACTATCAGAATAATTGATCATATCAACAACAAAACTAGTAGAAACCATATGATTATCTCAATAGATGCAGAAAAAGCTTCTGACAAAATACAACACTCATTCCTATTAAAAACATGAGAAAGTGTAGGAATAAATGGAGTCTTCCCTAAAGTGATAAATAGCATCTACCTGAAACCATAAGCAAGTATTATATGTAATGGGGATAACTAGAAGCATTTCCAATAAGATCGGGGATGAAATAAGGATGTCCACTATCACGCCTGTTATTTAATTTGGTATTAGAAATGTTAGCTGTAGCAATAAGAGAAGAAAAAGAAATTGAAGGAATTAGAATAGGCAAAGAAGAGACTAAGCTATCACTCTTTGCAGATGATATGCTGATATATTTATGGAATCCTAGAGAATCAAGTAAAAAACTACTTGAAATAATAAATAACTTTAGCAAAGTTGCATAATATAAAATAAACCCACGTAAATGCTCGGTATTCCTATATGTTTCTAATGAAGCCCAACAGCAAGAAATAGAAAGAGAAATTTCATTTAAAGTCACTGTAAACATTATAAAATATTTGGGAGTCTACCTGCCAAAACAAACCCAGGAAGAGACTTATATGAGAGAGAAGCAGATGGACTTCATGATAATCTGGAGAGACTTATATAAACTGATGCTGAGTGAGGGGAGCAGACCCAGGAGAACATTGTACACAATTACAGACAAATTGTATATGTGATGAGTGACTTTGGTAGACTGAGTTCTCCTCAGCAATGCAAGGTTATAAGAGGACTCCAAAAGACTCATGATGGAAAATGCTTTCCATATCCAGAGAAAGGATTATGGAGTTTGAATGCAAATTGAAGTAAAATACTTGTTCTCTCTCTTTTTTGTTTTGTTTTGTTTCTTCTTTCTTGTTGTTCTTTCCTTTGTTTATAATTCTTTTTTTACAACTTGACTAATGTTTATCAGATTGCATGCCAATGTGGTGAGGGGAAGAGGAGGGAGGAGAGCAAGGGGGAGAAAATTTGGAAGTGAAAAACCTGTGGAACTGAATGTTGTAAACTAAAAATAAATAAATTTTAAAAAGAGAGAAAAATAATCATATAAAAATGTTCTAAATCACTATTGATTAGAGAAATGTAAATTAAAACAACTCTGAGATACAACCTCACACCTATCATATTGGCCAAGGTGACAGAACAGGAAAATGATCAATGCTGGAGGGAATATGGAAAAATTGGAACTGTTGGTAGAGTTGTGACTAGGCCAACCGTTCTGAAGAACAATTTGGAACTACACCGAAAGAGCTATAAAACTCTACTTACTCTTTGACCCAGAAATACCACTACTAGGTATGTATCCCAAAGAGATGAAAGAAAAAGGAAAAGTACATATATATACAAAAGTATTTATACCAGCTCTTTTTGTGGTAGCAAAGAATTGAAGAGTGAAGGGATGCCCATCTATTGGTGTATGGCTCAACAAGTTGTGGTATATGATTGGGACAGAATACGTACTATGAGAAATGATGAGCAAGATGGTTTCAGAAAACCTGGGAAGACTTATATGAACTCATGCAAAGTGAAGTGAGCAGAACCAGCAGAACACTGTACATGATAACAGCAATATTGTAAGGATGATCAACTGGGAAAGACTCAGCTACTCTGATCAATCCAGTGAGCCAAGACAGTTCCAAAGGACCCATGATGAAAAATGCTATCCATCTCCACAGAGAGAATTGATGATCTACGAATGTAGCTTGAAACAGTTTTTTTAGTTTCTTTATTTTTATAATTTTATTTTGTTTGTGTTTTCTTTTGCAACTTGGTTAATAATTTGTATGACTTCACATGTATAATCAATATATAATTGCTTGCCTTCTGAAGGAAGGGGAAGAGGTGGGATGGAGGGAGAGAATTTAGAATTCAGCTTTTAAAAATAATTATTAAATGTTTTTTCCATGTAATGGAGAAATATTTAATGAAATAAAAAAGTTTTAAAATGTATGTTTTTTAAATTAATTCTTCTTACCAGAATATCAGAACACCTGTAAATCAGTTCTGGCAATGGATAAACATTAGAAGCTTTCACCTTAAGTATAGAATTAAAACAAATATGCACTGGTTCTCCACTATTATTTTAATATAACTATAGAAATACATGGAGATTGGTGCATGAGAAGTGCTTGAGTGTGGTTAAGGATTAGTGTTTCCCAGTGTCTTGATGAACTCTGAATGTAGATTGAAGCGTATTTTTTAACTTTATTTTTATAATCCCAGTAGTCTTAATAAGACTACTAACCTTTGTTGGGATTTCTGGCATATAAAATCTCCCTCCCTCCCCCCACCCCACTGCTTCCCTCCCTCCTTCTAGTGGGGGCTTGATAAAGGTCTACTTTTTTATCTTGTTGCCTGTACAACCAAGATCATCCTTTATCATCTCTGACACTATGATGCATTTTGTAGCTATTTTGAATCGAATTTCTCTATCATTTCCCCTTGGTCTTTGTCAGTATTTTAGAAAGATGGTGATAACTTGGGGGCAAGTTTATTTTGCACTTTCCTTCTTTACTAAAGCTGTTATTTATCTTAGTGAACCTCTTTGCAGAATTCTTGGGGCTTTCTAAGTACCGTCATGACATTAGGAAATACATATAATCTTGTCTTTGACCATGCTTATGTTTAATTTCAATCTTGTCTTATTGCTATTTATAGCATTTTGATAACTATATAAAATTATAGCGAGGCACCAGAGCATCCTTCTTTTACTTTTGTACTTAAGGAGAAAGCTTCATTCAGCCAAAACTGATATACAGCTATTGTGATATTCCAGTAAGAGAAGTTAATTTATTAAACAAACGTCTATTTTGTGTTTACTATGTGGTCAGACACTGTGTTAGGTACTTAAGATACAAAGACAGAAATGAAGCAGTCCTTACCTTTGGTGACCTTATATTTTGTTGGAGGAAACTTATTGTTCACAGAGAAGTAAATATAAAGTATTTATGGAGTAAATACAAAGTAATTTCAGGATATGGGAAGAAGATACTAACAGTAGTTAGAGGTCTTAAAGCTTACATTAAATTTCTGGAATGGATCATTAAAACATAGCTAATAAACATCTGGAAAGGGAAGTACCCACTACACAGAGCCAGCATGACTTCATCAAAAGCAAATAACGATAGACAAACCGTATTTCCATTTTTATAGAGTTATTAAACTGGAAGATGAAGAGAATGCTATAGATAGAAACATGTCTAGATTTTAGCAAAGCTTTGATCCAAGAATCTTTTGCTATTCTTGCGGATAAAATGGAGAGATGTGAACTGGAGATTAATACATAATTAATTAATAATAATTAATAGATGGATTCACAACTGGTTCAATAGTCAGACTCAAAGATTGGTGGTCAGTGGTTCATTGTCAACACGGCAGAAGGTCTCCAGTGTATTTGCTTCAGGGACTTGTGCATGGTCATGTATTATTTAACATTTTTTTCAGTGACTTGGATAAAGGTATAAATGGCATGTTCATTACATTCTCGGGGGACAAAGCTGGGAAAGTTAGTTAACACACTGGATAACAGAGTCAATATACAAAAAGATCCTGACAGCCCAGGGCATTGGGCTTTGGCTAAGATGATGGAATTAAGTAGGGATAAATGTCAGTTTTACATTTGGGTTTTTAAAAAATCAACTTCACAAGTACATGGTGCAGGAGACATGGTAAAATGGTTAATTTTTTTATAAAGATCTGTTATTTTAAGTGGCTGCAAACTCATCCTGAGACAGTAGTCAGATGTAGGAGGAGCCAAAAATAAATAAAAAAGAATATAACCCTAGGCAGCATTGTGAGAGGTGTAGCTTCCAGGAATAAGGAAGTTTTATTCTGGCTACAGTCTTCCCTTGTCATATCACATTTGTCGTACTGTGTTCAGTTCTAGGCCCTGCAGTATAAGGACATCAATAAGATACAGCATATCCAGAGGAGGGCAGCCAGGATCATGAAGGGCCTCAAATCCATATCATAGGAAAAATGTTTGAAGGAACGAGAGAGGTTTAGCCTGAAGAAGAAAAGACTCAGGGAGGTTATGATAGCTGTCTACAAACATTTGAAGGGGATTTGGAGTGGGTTGTATACTTCCTTCTGTAGAAAGACCTGTTTATTTTTCAACCTATGCCAAATGGTTTCAGTTTATACTTATACTATAGTTCAGGATTTTAGACTTCTGGGCCCCCTTTCTTTTCCTACTTTAGTTTATTATTTTCTCTGAGATTCTTGATTTTTTTGTTCCTTTAGATAAAACTCATTTTTTTCTAACTCTCTAAATTAATCCTCTGGTGGTTTAATTTGTAGGTCACTGAGTAAGTAAACTGATTTATGTAATATTATGATTTTTATTATATGAACAAATAATATTTTTCCAATTTATTTAGGTCTGTATTTCTCTGTAGATTATTTTATGGTTGTATTCATATACTTCCTATGTAGCTTGGTAGTTAGACTCCCAAATATTTTATATATTTTCTGTATTGTCATTTTGAATAAAATTCCTCTTTTTCTTCCTGCTAGATTTGTTGATTATATTCATAAATGCTTCCCTTCTCTATATCTTTTACAATATTGTTATTGTATAATTTGTTGTCTTATTTCTATTCACTTCATGCTGCATCAGTTGACATTGTCTTCCAATGTTTCTACAAAGTATACCTTTTTTAACATTCATTTAAAATTTTTTACTTCCAAATTCTTCCCCTCCCTCTAGCCCTCCCTCAGCCGTTGCCTTCTATCTTATATTCTGTTCACGTCATCCCTCCTTTACACCAGGCTCTGATGTGGAGGTGACTGTTCTCCTTCCCAAGACCACTTAACTATTTCCACTGAGGGTACTACCATCCTTCTGGTCACCCAGGTTCCCAATTTTGGGATCATTCTTGAGTCCTAACTCTTCTTTACTCCCGATAATCTCATCATTTGCCAGATCTTCTCATCATATCTTTCTTTTGCATTGGCCATTCCATTTTCCAAGAATGAATCTCCTATTTCCACTTCTTAGATTTCCTAGCTCTCTTCAAGGCTTGGTTAAAGTATGACCTTCTACACATGAAGCCTTTTGTTGAATCTCCACAGCTATCAATACCTTCCCTCCAAAATTATCTTGTCACTATATTCTGTATACAAATATATGTTCATGCTGTCCCTTTCTCACTAGACTGTAAGCTTCTCAAGGGCAGGAGATTATTTTACTTAGGTTTCTTTATCGTTATTTTTATTATTATTTTAATGCCTTGTCATTGATTGATATTATTAATTTGCACTCAAATTCTAAAATATTCTATACAATACTATTCTATACTATGATACTGTACAATTCACTTAACCTCCCTATACCTCAGTTTCCCCATCTATAAAAGCAGGATGGGGAATAGTTCCTACCTCATAGGGTTGTGGTGAGGATAAAATAAGTTAACATCTGTTAAGTGCTTTGTAAACTTTAAAGTCTTTATGAATTCTAACCATTGTTATTATGAAATGAAACTGACCTAATTGTGATCCTTATTTCAAGTACCTCATATTATATTGATGCTTTGTTGTCATTGTTGAACATAGGAAACTTTCCCAAAAAATATTCAACTTAGTTTGGAGACTCAGTAATGTCTGTGGTTTATTTGTCTTTCTGCTAGTTGTGTTGTTATCTGTCATGGTAGGAGAGCATCGTTTCTTTTGATTAATCACTAAGAGTCATATACCTTCCAGTTTGGTGATTTCCAGCTCGATGTGACTTTGCTGTGTTAATTCACCAGATTCCCCTGAAAGAAATTTCTATCTGTCAATGAACGGGCAAGTTCTAACAAAGGAAGAGTTTCTCGCAGTGGTTGGCATTTGGATTTTTCTAAAAGAAATTTGGAAATTATTTATGTTATGCATGTATGCGCTGGAAGGACCCCAGTTGACAGGGGTCGGGAAATGATTTACAAACCACTGTGCGTTTTTCCTTGTTGATTTGGTGCTCAGGACATGTAGCAAATCACACCGGCAAGTTGTAAATGGGTTTTGAAATAGGCAATTGCTTCTCTCTGGACCTCCCAGTTCAGCCCAAAGAAAATTCTGATGCTGTTTGGCCATCACTCGGTTTCTGCCTAGCAGTTTTTAAAATTCAAAGTGCATCCTGGAGGCATTGATGGGAACTACTGGTGGGTTAAAAACCCTGGATCATATCTCTGCATCCTGGGCCCACCATTATTCTACAAGAGCATTTCATTAACTCCCTAGAGAGGTGGACTACTTGGGTCATAAAGTCACTTAACAAGATCTCTTTATTAAGAAAAACACTCCGGTAATTTCTTATTTCAGTGGATGGGGTTTCTGTAAATAGCTTTCCAAAAGAATGGGAAACAATCTGGCCTCTGTCACAACTCCAAAAACCAGGGAAATCACTCCATTCCTTAAGGATACTTAGTAATGAAGGTGAGAGAGAGAAAAGAAATATTTGCAAGATCTGGGGGACTACTAGATGTTCCTGTTCTTTCACATGTGACCAGACTCCTTTGGAGACAATACTTAAGATGCCCAGTTATGTGTTAAATATCTCTATGTGAGAAATTTCTTCTAGAAGGCAACTTGGGTTCTCATCCCTAGTCCTGTGACTTTGGAACAATTACTTAACTTATCTAGACCTTATGTTCATTCTCTGTAGAGAGGATTGGGTTACTTGATATCTGAGGTCTCTTCCATTTCTACAGATTTGTCTGTCTGGTCCAATTAAGCAATACTTTCTGACAAATAGTAGTGATGTGCCCCTGAGCAAGTCATTCTACCACCCTATGACTTAGTTTCCTATATAGAAAGTGGGGGTCATGATGTCTCTGGTACCAAACTATCATAAGATTCAAAAGGGATATATTCTGCAAAAATGCCTTATTATTCATAAAATTCTATATAAATGTTAGTAATTCATATTACTCTTATGGCCATTTAAAAAAAACATGGCCATTACCTCCTATGTGATGCAAAACAGATGGTCAGAGCAAATCAAATTGAGCCTCTGGTGAGAGATATCCCCTGAGGACCCTTCCAGACTCAAGATTTCTGATTGCCTGTCAGTGAGCCCAGAGCAGACCACACTTCACCATTAGTATCTCTTCCAGGTTGGTAATTGTCTGGAGGTGGGGGGGGGAAGACAAAGGAAAGGCAGATGACATTGACTCTTAGAAGCTGTGAATGTGGAGTGCTTTAGGGTGAGGCATTGATTGTTCTGTAAGCTCTTTGATTGTCAAGGCCAGAGTAGCTTCATCTCCAGCTCCCCTGATTCTCTTCGCAGAGACCTTGCACAAAGTCTGAAGAATTGAACTCAGAAAAAAATACCCATGGATTGCTAATGAGTTCTCAACTTAGGAATTCAGTTCAACAACTGACTTTTATCTTGTGCCTATTATGTGTAAGACACTGTGCTGGGCCCTGGGGATATAAAGAAAAAAAACATAACTGTTTCCTAAAGGACCTCAGATTCTATTGGGGGAGTCAGTGCACACACAAGTAAGTAAATACAGAGTGCATACAAAGACCTCTCAAGATAGTGAACAAAGAGGAAAAGGAGCTCAATGTACATAGATATATAGAGTAGCTCTTTTTATGGTGGCAAGGAACTGGAAACTGAGACAAGGGGGAATAGCTGAACAAATTGTGTTACAGAGTACCATTGTGCTGTAAGAAATGATGAAGGGGATAGTTTCAGAGAAACCTAGAAAGATTTATATGAACTGAGTGAAGTGAGCAGAACCAAGAGAACAAGTGATACCATAACAGTATTGTAAAGAAAAACAACTTTGAAAGACTGGGGATCTAATCAGTCCAATGACCAACCACAGTTCTGGAGGATTCTGGATAAAACATGCTACCCCACCTCCTCTTAGAGATGATAGACTCAAGATGAAGGAGACATATTTTTGGTTATGGACAATGTGAAAACTTTTTGACTATACATATTTTTTCCTCAATGGAATGCATGAGGGAAAGAAAATAGACTTGCTAATTTAAAGATTAAAAATTAAGAGTCAAAGTATATTTGAAGTAACAGAGTCATTTCAGGAAATAGAAAATAGTAAGAAAGTGGGTGGGGTGATCGGAGAAGCTTTTAATAGAATGTGTTTTGAAGGAAGCTATGGATTCTGTGAGGCAGAGATAAGGAGGGATTATACACCAGATAAGGAGGGATTATACACCAAATAAGGAGGTCCACCTGGACAAAGGCACAGAAATGAGAAAAGGAATGTTGTGTGTGACAAACCACTAGCCATCGGGTCGGTTTGACTAGAACAGACAGCGCATGAAGCGGGTAACTACTATGAAATAAGATGGAAGCTGTAGGGAAGGGTCAAAATGTAGAGAAATTTAAATACCGGGTTGAGGATTTTGTATTTTGTTCTAGCAGCAAGAGTGGGTAGCTGAAATTTTTTGAGTAGGGATGTGCCAGTGACAGAATATTATTTTTTAGTAATATCAATTTGGCAACTGTGTGAACACTGGAATAGAGAGAAGAGAGAATGGGAGATGAGAGACTAAATAGGAGACTATTGTGCTGCTCAGAGTGAGAGAAAGTTAAAGCCATAAGAGTGGAGAGAAAGAGTTAGATACAAGAAATATTGAGGAAGTAGAGTAAACAAGACTTGGAAACTGATTAAATGTGAAGGATGAGGAAGGGGAAAGAATCCAAGATGAATCCATGGTAATGAACCTGGTGGTATTTGGGGGAGAGGTGGATATGAGTAGGGGAAGGCAGCGAGTTCTGTTCTGGCCATGCTGAGTTTGAGATGCAGATGGAGATGCCCAGCAGCCATTTGGAAGCAGAGTTCAGGAGAAATATGAGAGCTAAATATTTGGGAAGTTATTGCTGAAGTGACAGTCCTATTTCCAATAATTCTCTTCATTTCTACTCTATCAGTAAGAGCCATAGCCTATCAGTATCAGGAAAAATGATTAGAGACCCAACTCTTCACTAATTCTTCTTGCTAAAGAACTTAATACTGTGAGGGAGGTTTTGATGAATGCTGTGTTGGAATTGGTTCTCATTTTTGGATTTTTCACTTCCTCCTTACCCCCACTAAAAATCCAGTGAGCTTATTGTTTCAGTGTTTTAATGAGATTTTGTTGAGACTGGAGACAATATCTGGCTGTATCTTTATTAGACTTACTTGATAAGAAGACTGTCTGCCTTGTTCTGAGCCTTTCTTTTCTCCTGTTGCCAGTTTCTTTGATCTTCTGAGTGTTTTTACTGAGCATATATCCTTGGGGACTCACTCTTGCTTCCCAGGCTGCCACAGATGGATGAGCACCTGCTTCTTGTAGAAGTGGAGTTTCACTTCATTATAGCCCATATAGCAGTCTGTAGGGCAATGCTGATTTCCTTGTATGTTACCTTGGGTAGGTATCAGCATTGCTATCATCACCATTCATCATGATTATCACTTATATTTAGGTGATGCTTTATAATCCTTACAATTTAAAAGTATGAAGTAGTGGGTTGAGTGATGGACTTGGGTTCAAGTTCCATCTCAGATACTAGCTGTGTGACTCTGGGCAAGTTACTTAACTTCTCTGTGCCTCCATTACCTGATCTGTAGAATAAGGGGATTGGACTTGATGGCCTCTGCATTCCCTTCTGTTTCTTAATCTAGGACCCCGTTGGGATGGGTTGCACAAATATTATTTTTTCCCACTTTATAGGCAGAAAAACTGAGGAACAGATAATTTAAGGATGTGAAGTATTCTCTGTTTTATACTATTCTATGTGGAAACTTAGTAAACCTATTTCTGGAGATACATGATATCCAGTTTTCCTAGGGAACAAAGTAGGCGTGTAGAGGAGAGTCTGCTCCCACTTCCTGGGGATGTTTTTGTCCTCTGGTCCTTGATATGCTTTCTCAGTCCTTGAAGAAATTCTACTCAAAGTAATTGCTTGTTTATATGTTTTCTCCTTCATTAGATTGTAAGTTCCTGGAAGGCAGGGACTGTCTTTTGCCTTTTTTTGTATCTTCAGACCTTAGTGTAGTACCTGGCAAATAGTTGGTGCTTACTAAATGCTTGTTGATTGATTGATAAAACATTACCAACCTTCCCCTATGAAATCTGAGAATCCTTTTATCCTTTTGAGACCTCCCTCCTAACTACATTTCTATGTGTTGTATAGTTAATAGCAGATATATTCCCTTGGCAGCTCACAGTGTCTGCTGGATCCAATGTTCCTGGATCAGACCACTGAAGGGCTTCATTAAGAAGGCCACTCCTTAGGGATAGATCCTCCCTGGACTTGGCTTACTGGTACTATCAGCTCTGGTTGGTTAGGAGATCACTGAAGGCTTCTTTGACCTCTTGAAGCTCACAAGTTTGTAACCTGGTTCATTCTGCCTCTGATACCCATTCACTTAACATTAGAGAAGAGTAGACTCAAACAAACAAAGGAAATAATAGGGCCATGTGTTCATAGCCATATGGCAACTGGTTGGGGAAATAAAGCAGCTTGTGGTACTACTACCTCTCCCAGAGTCCCATAGAACTTCTTCCTCTGTATATGAAAACCACCACAAAAGAGAGAGTTGAGGGGTGGCTAGGTGGCTCAGTGAGTAGAGCGCCGGCCCTGGAATCAGAAGGACCTGAGTTCGGAGCCGGCCTCCGACACTTAATCCACACAAACAAAAACCTAGCCGTGTGACCTTGGGCAAGTTACTTAACCCCAATTGCCCTAAAGGGGCGGCTAGGTGGCGCAGTGAGTAAGAGCGCCGGCCTCGGAGTTGGGATGACCCGAGATCAGATCCAGCCTCAGAAAATGAGCACCCATGCATAAATAATGACTAGCCGTGTAACCTTGAACAAGTTACTTAACCCCAATTGCTTATAAAAAAAGAGAGAGTTGATCTGTTTCAGACTTTTGTAGTCTCAGAAATCAATTAAAAGGTTTTTGTCACCACCCAGCAAACCAACAGTATGTAGTCAGAGGTGTGTCCAGAAACCCTTCCATAAGGCATTTCTGGAAGCAGACTCATCCAACCTCCACATAGATAGGCAGCAGGCAAAGAGTACTGTGCATGCCCTGAGGACTTGGCACTCACTGGCTAGTCCCCATCATCCCCCTTTACACATACACATGTATGCACTCACATTTCTGCATGTATGCACTTATATATGTGTGTATATATGTATACAGTGTGTCCCCAAAGTCTTAGTGCAGTTTTAAGTTTGAATAATTTCAGAAATATAAATACTATAAGCTTAAAAAAAGCATCATTTGAAGATTTGATTTTTTAAATTTCTTTTACACTTATTTGGTTTTGTGAATTTAGGATAACAAACTTTACATTTTAACAGGATGGAGTAATATGTGTGCAACAGTGGATGACACCTTCCCAGACCAGTAGATGAGTCTAGGGGCTCCTCTTCTTTGGCCACTGGGATCTCCTGATCCTTCTCCATTAATATTTTCTTGTGGAATCACATCACAAGTGTTGTGTATCCATTCCTTGGATGACCCCATGGCTAGGATTATCAATGCAGTAACTTCATTGAGCAGCAGCTGATAAAAGTTTGTATAAAGTTCCAAAGTTGATAAAAGCAACATATAGCACAAGTGGAGGCTGCCTTGCATTCTCATAAGAATCAAATCAATATCCTAAAAATTGAAATCAGTCACAAATCCAGTGTTGGGGTTTTTTGGTAAGTTTGTGGCATTTATACTTCTGAAGTTATAAAAACGTAAAAGTACACTAAGATTTTTGTGGTGGCAAGGAATTGGAAATCAAGGGGATGCCCATCAGTGGGATATAGCTGAGCAAGTTGTGGTATATGAATGTAATGGAATATTATTGTGCTATGAGAAATGAGGAACAGACAGACTTCATAATAACCTGGAGAGACTGATATAAATGGATGCAGAGTGAGGAGAGCAGAACCAGGAGAAATCTGTACCCAATCACAGACACAACATATGTGTGGCAACTAACTTTGATGGACTGGGCTCCTCTCAGCAATGCAAGGTTATATTCAACTCCAAAAGACTCATAGTGGAAAGAGATGTCGACATCCAGAGAAAGAACTACAGAGTCTGAATGCAGATTGAAGCAAAGTCTTTGCTCTGTCTCTTTTTCTTGTATTGTTTTGTTTCCTCTTTCCCATTGTTCACTCCACTGGTCATAATCCTTCTTTACAACCTGACTTATGTTTACTGTGAAGGTATTTGTAGAGCCTATATTTGATTACATGCTGCCATGGTAGGGGGGAGAGGGAAGGGAATTTGAAACTCAAGGGATTGTGGAACTGAATGTTGTAAACTAAAAGTAAATAAATAATTTTTTTAAAAGTACACTAAGACTCAGACCTCAGTAGACAGCTTTTTGATTTTTTGGTTTTCACCCCTCTCCAGGGACAAGGATGGTTTGGGGATGGAATTAAGACTTGGCGAATTCTTAAAACAGAAGAGAAAAAAAATCAGGGAAGAGAGGGGGAGAGGAGACGTCTTTTCCTAGTAGGCAGAGCAGCAGTACTGGAATAGATGGAAAGCTAATGAGAACAGTTTTGCAAAAGCCTAGAGGTTGAGATGCAGTTTCTATCCCCTCCCCTCCCTCAAGCTCATTGGAAGAAATACAAAAGCCAAAGGGCCAAGAAGCAAGGTATAAGAAGACTTTTTACTGTGGCTTCTCACTAGTATGCTGATAAAAACAGTTGTGTTATAAGAAATTTGGAGAAGCTATAGGCCTTGGAGGGGTAGCTGCTTCTCAGCCATGATACCATCACTGGCTTTCAAAAATTGCTTTCAGCTGCTTTCCATTTGTTCCTGCTCTTGCCACTGGGGCAGGGAGCCCCCCTCAGTTCCTATCTCTCCCTCTACCTCCATTTTTCTCTCTCCTCATCCCCAAAACTCTGTGATATTTCCTTGACTCTGAAAGTGACCAAAACTCGAAATCCTAGCAGTCTGGGCATTTTTCTCCCTCCAGAGGATGTATAAATTGAAAACCTGGTACATGAACCCAGGTCTTCTGACTTGAGTTCAAGTCTAGTCTTTTCTTCATTCCAAGAAATCCTACTCTTAAGGTTCATCATGGCTTGAATCTGGCCCCTGGGTTCTCAATAGCTGTACCTGAAAAAGTGAATATTATGCCAGCTTTTTTTCTTTTTTTTTCTTTTTGGAGGGCAATTGGGGTTAAGTAACTTGCCCAAGGTCACAGGGCTAGGTTTTTTTGTTTATGTGTGTTAAGTGTCTGAGTCTGGATCCGAACTCAGGTCCTTCTGACTCCAGAGCCGGCTCTCTACTCACTGTGCCACCTAGCCGCCCCTATTATGCCTGCCAGATTTAATCAAGCTAGAAAAGTTGTGTGTGATATTGGTAACAGACTGAGTCTGTTGTCTGTGGGCCTAACCTAGCTCAGTATGGGGGAATTTGTTAGTAGATTAACCATTAAGGGATTAATTCTTTGACCTTTATAATCTATGAAACAAG
Organism: Gymnobelideus leadbeateri; assembly: GCA_011680675.1. NCBI lineage: Eukaryota > Metazoa > Chordata > Mammalia > Diprotodontia > Petauridae > Gymnobelideus > Gymnobelideus leadbeateri. The sequence goes on from WOXC01010459.1 coordinate 298,362, forward strand.
AAAAATGAAAAATACTTTTCGTCCTGTGTAGTCACCTTTTGTTTCTGCACTGATGGTGATAGAAAAGCAAGCAGAAGATGCTGAGAATCACATGAGCTTTAGAGCATCTGCCAACAATCTCTGTGTTGGATCATTGTCCAACGACCACTGTACTGTCATACTATTAGAATAACTGAGCTGTATAGATATTGATAGTTTTACAAAAAATAAAAACAGAAGATGGTAGGAACTTACCTACAAAACAAAAAGTCGGCTACCTTGTTCTCCTTGGAGAGACAGATGAAAGAATTGGTGGCATTGGTTGCATGTTGTGTCCACAGGGAAAAGAAGATAATTTCATGGAATGTTTGGCCAGGATCATAGGCATTAACAAAAAGGCCATAGTGAGGATAACTGCAGTTTCTTTAGTGACATGTCTGAGGGAGCATAAAGACATAGAGAGGGGTGGCTAGGTGGCGCAGTGAGAAGAGTGTCGGCCCTGGAGTCAGAAGGACCTGAGTTCAGATCCGACCTCAGACACTTAACGCACACACAAACAAAAACCTAGCCGTGTGACCTTGGGCAAGTTACTTAACCCCAATTGCCCTCCAAAAAGCAAAAAAAAAAAAAGACATAGAGAAATTCTCTGAAAATTCCGGTTAGCTCCTCCAAAGCAAATATATACTTAGGTATTAAGTAACTTTAGTTAAAGATGATGGTGAAAAATATGTTGGTAATTATGGGTCATGTTTGAGAAATTAAAGAGACCAAAGGCTTATAAACCACTTAGAATGTGTGTCTGCATGTGTGTGTACATACACACGTGCACGCGCACACACACACACACACACACACACACACAATGCATTATGAATATTGGCTTCTGGGAAAGAAGCTCTGAGAAAGAGAGACACTGAACAGTACCACAAAAATGCAATTGACCCTAAAATTAATAGGAAGAAAAGCATTAGCTACTGATGTAAGAATAATTATTTTTCAGTTTCAAAATATATTTCTATTGCTTATTTTAAAAAATTTACTTATTTTTAGTTTTCAACATTCACTTTTAAGATTTTCAATTCTAAGATTTCCCCTCTGCTTCCCCTCTCCCCTCCCCAAGACGACATGCAATCTGATATAGGCTATACATGTACTATCATATTAAACATATATTTCACATTAGTCATGTTGTGAAAGAAGAGTCAGAACAAAAGGGAAAAACTGTGGAAAAAAGAATGCTTTGTTTTGTTTTTGTGTCACCTACATTTCCCAATGTATCCCTCCTTGTTCCCCAGAGAGCCATCCCTTATGAGAAAGAATAAAAAAATTCAGTATGTGGGAGGGAGAAAGAAACAGTTCTTCAAAACTAGCTAACATATTAGAAAAGTCTGGCTTTAAATTCAGCATTCCACATCCAAAGTTCCCTACTCTTACAAATAAATAAAGGGAGGTCATTTTGTATCTTATTGGGGCCAAGTTTAGTTCCTGTAATTTTGTAGAAGGCAGTTTCACTTGTTCTGTTCTTTCCAATTGCATTGTTATAGTCGTTGTATATATTGTTTTCTTGGCTCTGCTTCCTTCAGTATGTATCAGTTCATATAAGTCTTCCCATGCTGCTTTCTAGTCATTGTGTTTGTGATTTTTTTAAAGCATAGAGGTGTTTCATCAGATTCATGTATAAGGACATGCTTAGCCATTCCCCAATTAATTAGCCTCTCTTTCGCCCCCCCCCCAATTCTTTGCTATTACAAAATGTGTTCTTAAAAAGATTTTTTATGTATAGCAGACTTTTCTGTTGTTGACTTATAGGAGTCATTTCTAAACCACATATCTGTATATAGTCAGATAATCAGCTACTTAAAGCAAAGGCCAGAAATCAACACCAAATCAGGAAATGAGAAGTATATACTGTATACAGTTGTAACAGTATTGACATGACCTGTTCAAATGAGTTTTTGATGCCATAAAATTAGAATATTGGTCTAGATTAGCACCATTCCCTTAGCCAGAAGGGAAGTAGAAGTTAAACCAGTTACCCCAATAAGGAAGCCAAAAGGCTCTAGAAACCATTTGAACCCAAAGCTTGCTTTTCTTGCCAAGTGGAGAGAGAGAATGGACGACAGCATACAGAGTCATTGGTGACGCACTGGGAAGAAGAGAGCTATGAGAATCTACAGAGAATCAAAATCAGAAGTGACCCAACAGGGGCGGCTATGTGGTACAGTGAATAGAGCGCCAGCCCTGAAGTCAGAAGGACCTGAGTTCAAATCCGGCCTCAGACACTTAACACACACAAACAAAAGCCTAGCCGGTGTGACCTTGGGCAAGTTACTTAACCCCAATTGCCCTCCAAACCCCTCCCCCCCAAAAAAAAAAGAAGTGACCCAACAGACAGAGAGAGAGCTGCAGCTAGGTACAAGGAGGCTTATTTCCCACAATGATTTATGCATAGGCCTTGAATGCCGGGCCTCTGATTTTGAAGGCCTTGTTACTTTTTACCATTAACACTGGCTCCAGAATCAGAGGACCTGCATTCGCAAGACATACCTTTTTCATTCATAGCTAGGAAGACCTGGATTTGAGTCTCATCTCTGACTTAGATTTGTTGTGTGACTCTGGCTAAGTTATTTCCATGTATTTCCAACTGCAGAGTAGCTGGCATTCTGCATTGGGAGAGGGAATTCATCCGAAGTTTGCTGTGCTGATGCAATCAAAGGCCAAAATGTGTACACATATGTATTTACATGTGCATTTACACATGCATGGATGCATATGAGTGTCTGTCATGGAACAAAATGAGCAGCTGTAATTTGAAAGGAAAAAACCTATGTCCTTAGATGTTAGAGCCATAAAACCGAGGGCCTGAGGTTTTCCTGGGATTCTGTTACTGGGAAGTCAGCATTTCAGTTCAACTCAGCAAATGTTTGTTAAGGACTCACTCCATACTGGACATTGGGCCAGGAAGTAGGCTACACAGACAAAAATGAAGCAGTCCATGACCTCCAGGATCTTAGAATATAATGTCGTGTGATAGCACAATAATGAAGCAAATATGAAATCTATCCCAGAGAAATTGCAGATAGTTTCTGGGGAGGAGGGGAGTGCTAACACCTGAGGGAATCAGGAAAAGGCCTCTTTAAGGAAATGGCCTGAGTTGAGCATTGAAGGGAGCAAGGAGTTCCAAAAGGCAAAGGAGACTAGCGAATGCATTCTCCTCATGGACTGCTTTTGCAGACACATGGAGACAAGTGATGGGAAGAAAGGGGTAAGCTAGTTTGACTGGAATATAGAGTGCGTGAAAAGGATTGTCATTGTTCAGTTGTTTTGGTTGTGTCCAATTCTTCATGACCCCTTTTAGGATTTTCCTGGCAAAGATACTGGAATGTTTTGCCCTTTTTTCCTGCAGCTAATTTTATAGAAGAGGAAAACGAGGCAGACAGGATGATGTGACTTGCCCAGGCTCACACAGCTAGCAAGAATCCAAGACTGGGTTTGAAGTTGGGTCTTCCTGACTTCCACTGTGCCACCTGCTACCCCATGAAAGGGCTTAGTATCATAGATGCATAGATTTAGAATTGAAAGGCAATGCAGCGTACTGGAAACATAAATTGGAGTGAGGTTGTGAAGGATTTTCTGTGTCATCTTAGAGAAGTGAATTGGGGCGTGAAGGATTTAGGTTAGGGATTGTTTCTGTATGGTTCAGACTGAGACTGGAGGAACAACTGGATAACTTTTTAATTTCCTCTATAGGACTCCTCTTTGTACCAAATTTCTATTGAACTAGCAATTATTAAACACTGACTGTCAGCTCTCCTTATGGTATATTCCATGCTAAGAATGTAAATGGCATCATGGAAGGCTCTCAGCTTTCAAGAAGTTTGCAGTCCAATTGTAGGGGTAAGCCAAGCATAATATAATAATAATAATAAACAAAGCACTCAGTGAAAATGTAGAGGACAAAACATGGCATAATCAGAAATGTACCAGCACACTAGAAGATTATAGTTCTAGACCTGACTGCCATGGACTAGCTGTGACTTTGGACAAATTGCTAGCTCTCTTGGGGTTTAAATTTCCTAAATATTGGAATAGGTGATTACTAAGGGCTCTTCAGCTCTTTTAGTATATGAGGGATCATAGCTGGCTGAGGGAATTAGGGAAGACTTCATGGAAAAGATTGCATTTGAGCTGGGGCTGCAGTGACAAATAGAATTTTGACAGGCAAAAATGAGGTGGGAAGCGTGTTCCAGGCAGAGGGAAAACAAGGCACTGATATAAAGGGGGGGAATGGTAAGTGGTCCAGTTTTGCTGGAGTCTGGGAAACATGAAACAGGGGAATAGTAGGATATAAGATTGAGGTAGGTAGATAGGGACCACAATGTTGGAGGGTCTTGAATGTCAGCCTTCAGAGTTTGATTTTATTCAACAGACAATTGGGAGTCATTGGAGGCTTTTGAGCAGTAGAGTGACATAATCAGTTTTGTAATGATGACAACATATACAGAATGGATTGGAGGGAGGGATAAACTTTCAGGTGATACATACTTTCTCTATCTTTTTTCTATTTGTTTAAAAAAGAGTAATATTGCATCGCATTCATGTACCAGCATTTGATAGGCTTCTATTTGATTTCCAATTTTTGTTGTTACACATACACAAAATGATTCTACAAATATTTTGGTGCCTATGAGAATGTTGTTTTTATTAATGGCCTCCTTGGGGTATAAGCCAAGTAATGCAATCTTTGGGTCAAAGGGTATATACATCTTAGTCACTTTATTTGTATAGTTCAATTTTTTCCCCAGAATGGTTATACTGATTCATAGGTCCACAAACAGCATTCTAGTGTGTTTATCTTCCCACACCCCCTCCAGCACTGATTATTTTCATCTTTTGTCATCTTTGCCAATTTTCATGGCATGAGGTGAAACCTAAGGGTTGATTTGGGGGGGGGGTGCTTTTTGTCATTGATATGGGAAGAAATCATTTTGGCTACTTGTTTGTAGCCTCTTCTTTTTGCGTCATAATCTCTACGTGGAATTGGTGGGGTGGAGGCATAGTTCAGATTCTACAAAGCTTGCTCAAGTCTCCCCTGGGAGTTTCTGAGTCTTCAGTCCTAACTAGCTCATAGGATTTAGGGCTACAAGTGGCTAGTAGAGGTCTAGTCCAACTCTATCATTTTACAGGGAAGGAAACTGAGGCTCAGAGAGGAAAAGTGACTTGCCCAAGGTCATACAGGGTGGTGTATGACAACTGAGATTTAAATTCAGGTCTTAGACTCTAATTGTAATGCTTTTTCTATTAGGGAATTATAATTCTCCATTCCAGTGGAAAGATAAGTCTCCCTTCCTTCTAGAAGCACAAAGTAAGGAAGGCTAATAAGCTCCTTTTTCTCAAGGGTAACTCCTTCTGCAATGGTGGTGTTAGGGACAGAGATCTCTACACACTAAAGTCTCCCTTAATCCAACAGCTCATTTGGGTTTGCTTTAAGCTTCTCCTGGTATAAGGTCTCAGTTGGGCAGCTTTCCCAAGGCTCTCTTTCCTCCCTTAATAGATCTGAATGTTTCAGGTGGTTGGCCATTCCAGTAGAGTCTCTCACCTTCTCTAGTAACTTTTGAATCAGCTTTTGCCTTTAGGTCCTTTAGCTGGTGAACAGAACTCATAACAAAGCAGAGTAACTCTAGGTGGTCTGTGCTTTAAGAAAATCCAATATACAAACATCCACGTTTATAAGACTAATTAATTAAGAGTTGATTATTTACCATGAGAAAGGATTTTTGTCTTACAAATAAATGGCAATCCCTCAAGTCATTTACATGTTTGTGGAGAAATTGGGTAGGGGTTCAGGGAGGGGAAGAAACTTTAGGCTAAAACCTGAAGGAGTCACTGTCAATTGAAGATCGATCTAGAATGAAAATAAAGCATCTCTGAAAGTATAATGTTAATCAATAGGAAAATGGGATTTGAACTACAAAATTCAATTTACATGTGACTTTTCAGGAATATGTCGATTGTCTAGCCAGAGGCATATCTGGAATTTCATTTTCTGCTTCCACTGTAATACCACTTTCATTTGGGACATTCAGTTACCCTATGCCTAGTTAATTATAGAATGCTTGAGCTAGAGGAACTTCAGAAATCGTCCATTCCAACCAACTCCTCATTTTATAGAAGAGAAAACTGAGGCTTATATAGGGGAAGGGACTTATCAAAGCAGAACTTTGGAGGGAGTTACTGGTAGAAGTGGGAATGAGACCACATTTGGAGGATTCTTAATGTCACAATTTAAAAAGGATATTGAGAAGCTGGAGCCTGTCCCAGTGAAGGTTACCAGGCCATATCCTGTTCTTCCTGTACCATTTCAGGGAACCCAGGGATCTGCTAAGGGTCTTCCATGGTGCATGCTGTGACTTCCTGAGTTGAGGTGCCAAGAAAGACTTTGACCAAAAGGTTCACAGTCATGGAGGGGCCAGAGGTATCGAATTGCTCATGCAGAGCCAAGGCTCAGTTCCCAGAGATATGAGAGGCTGAGCCAAGGGGCCAGAGACGGGAGGCAAGGAAGCACTGGGTCAGCCAAGATGAACAAAATGGAGAAAGCAAATGAAGAGATATACTTTAGGATGTCTCATGTAAGAGTACAGAAATGGGACTACAGAGGGAGTTAGGATTCCACAAAGAATTCAGCTCATCTTCTTTTGGGCATGGGAGGGATTTTATGCTTTGGTGCCAGCCCACCCTCTAACTTTCCCTTAATTAACTGCTGTAGGACAATTCCTTACTACTGCCAGGAAGCTTCCATTTGGGGTAAGGAAATGACTGTCTCCAAGAAGCTATGGATAGGCTGGCAGTGGGCCTGGAGAGGACTGGTTCAAGACAGATCTCAAAGACTATGCTATGGAAGAAGGTCTAGGTTTGTTCTGTCTTATCCAAGAGGGCAGAAGTAGAAGCAGTAAGTAAGTATCAAGGAGAGGCAGTAAAAAGAAAACACAAAACCTTCCTAATATTTCTAACTGTCCCCAAATGGAACAAAGGGGTCCCTGGGAGAGAGGAGGCTTTAGGAGTTTCTTGAACATCATGACTTTTTGTCAAATGATTTTCCAAGTTAATAGATTCCATGATTCCTGGGGAACCAAGGAAGAACTCTCATGTTTGTTTTGGGGTTGTCAAGACAGAAAGATCTGACTTGCTTAAGGGTTATGGGGGCAGGATGTTGCATATGTTGTACACAACTATGTGGCACAGTGGGTATATCACTGGGCCTGGAATCAAGAAGATCTGAATTCAAATTCAGTCTTAGATGCTCACAAGAAGTGTAACCCTGGGCAAGTCACTTGGCCATGTTTGCCTCAGTTTCCTCATCTGTAAAATGAACTGCAGAAGAAACTGGCAAGTCACTTCAAATGACGTCACAAAGAATCAGACATGGCTGAAACAACTGAACAACAACAACAACATTAAATTCAACGGATTCCCTGTAATGGGAGGTTTTCAGTTGATAGCCTGGGATAGTTGATTGAGTTCTAGAATTAGAATCAGGAGACTGGGGTTCAAATTCCATCTTTGATTTTTGCTGTGTGACCATGAGCTCATTGCTTCACTTCTCTGTATCTCATTTTCTTTATTTGTCAAATGAGGCTAGTAACATTTGTAATACCTATCTGACAGGCTTATTATGAGGACCAAATGAGATAATATACAGAAAACATCTTGCATAACTTAAAAAAGAAGTATTTAAATGTCCCCTCATTATTTAAACGTCTCTCACTGTCACTCTTCTCCTACCATAAAATGTAAACTTTTTGAGGGCAAGGACTGTTTTATTCCTTTTTTTGGAGGGGCAATTGAGGTTAAGTGACTTGCCCAAGGTCACATAGCTAGTAAGTGTTAAGTGTCTGAGACCACATTTGAACTCAGGTCCTCCTGACTCCAGGGCTGGTGTTCTATTCACTGCGCCACCTAGCTACCCCGACTATTTTATTTTTGTCTCTATATCCTCTGTGCCTAGCACACTGCCCTGTGATAAATGTCTGCTGAATGAATGAGTCCAGAGAAGCCAGAACTTGTACAGGGATGTTAGTAGGTGTGATTCCTGCTTTGGATAGGGCTGGGATGAGATTGCCTTGAAAGTCTTTTCCAGTTCTGAGATTTTGCCATCATTGAAGTCATCAGGGTACCTTGTTCAGGATCTTGCACATAGTCTGGAGCTAAATACATGTTTGTTGATTGAATGAATGAATGGAGCTCACCTTGGATAATGCCAGACATCTAGACCCTAGTCTTTGGAAAGGCAAGAAAGACATGGCCTTGGAGTTCTCATGTGGGAGAGGTAGAGTAGTACCATGGACAGAGCCATGCATTTGCAATCAGAGGACATACATTCAGATATGCCCTGTGCTAGTTGTATGGCTGTGGGCAAATGACTTCTCCTCCTTAGTATCGAGAATAGATCAGTGGCATCCACGCCACCAGCACTACATTATTGTATACAACACTTCTGAGTGGGCCTGAACCAGATTCAAATGTCAACGGGAAATATTTAACACAATAAATAAAAATATAATGGAAGATAGAGAATGGTAATATGTCATTGTCTAAGTCCAGATACCAACCACAGGGATCCTTATGCCCAGATTAGTGACTCCAATTCTATTTGAGTTTGACACCATTAGAAGACTAAATAATCTCTAAATCTCTGATTTTCTGAACCAGTGACCAAGAGACTAAAGTGTCTGGGAGGCCTGCCATGAGGGAGGTGGCATATTCCCAAGCTATCTCACATCCATGAAGAGGGGCCACAGCGCAGCCCCACACCAGTAACCTTGAAGTCTTCGATATTTTGAATCACTTGACTGGAGGGAATAAAGGATTCTGGGCTCTGTTCCCTAGGCTTTCATCTGTACAAAAAAGAGAAACAGTTTTTACAGCCCTCCCCCACATGCCAAACCATGACCCAAAAGTCAGGGTTCTAGGGAGTGTACTCTATGGTACATGTCCTTATCTGTGTCCTTGTCCTTGAGGGGAGAGGTTGGGAAAAAGTCATAAGGCAGGTGGTTGAACGCTCTAGGAGTTTAGAGCTGTTTTGTCTCTGAGGGACCTTCATGGTAGTCAACGTTGAACACAATTTCTGCTGAACTTGGGATACCTATCATGATTATTCATCCAACAAGCATCTCTTAAGTGCTTACCATGTGCCAAGCCCTATTCTAGGAATTAGAGATTCAGAGAAAAAAGTTAAATGCCCCCTGCCTTCAAGGCATGTTCACAGATGGGTAACTACAGAGCTAGTGTGCAGCAGGGCACAAACAATTAGAGAAGGCGGGAGTCTTATGAGTGCTAAACCCAAGGGTCTTTTCTGTTTGCAATAGGCCCAAATTCATAAGATCATAATGTCTAGACTTTGAAAGCACCTTTGAGGTTTTCTAGCCCAACCCCCTCTGCAGAAGGTTGCAGAAGGGGAGAAAATGACATGTTCAAGATTGCACAAGTGGCAGAGCTGGGATTTGAACTTAGATCTTCAAACTCCAAATCCAGGGCTTATTCTATTTTCTAATAGTCTTCCACAGTCATTTTATTTTTTGAAGAGAAGAAAAACCTCTCTGCTGTTTACTTTTCCTTAAGTTGCTTTGGTTTCTTGAATGATTTCCCTGAGAGATTGCTTTGCACTTGGGGAAGTGTTTGAAAGTGGGGTTCCTGATGCTGTAACTCTCCAAAGACTTCTACTTCCACTAAGATGGGCTCTCTAAATAGAGCTCTCTGCTGGCTCCAGTCTGTCCTCAGCCCAGTGGCTGCTCTGCTCCCCGGCTGGGCCAGATGGAGCCTTCCCACACAGATGCTTCATCTTTGGGAATTGGTGCCTTGTTAATGCACTGGGATCATCAACATGCTGAAATGGGAATCTGAGTGCATTCTGAAGTAATAATGGGGCAAACCTTCCCCCCTCACCATTTTTCTTTGTTTAGTATCCCCTCTGTCTACAAGGCGTTCTGAGAATGGCATTTGGGGGAAGCATCACTCAATAATGCATATTGTTTATTACTAAAATATCCCTTTCAAAAATAGATTTTTTTTGGTTATTTTTACATCGCCTCTATTTCCTCCTGTGTCTTTCCCACACAGCTTCCCAGAAAGCACTCCCTTATAACAAAATATAAGGGAGAGGGGAAAAATCAACAAAATGAATTGACACACTAAGACAGTCTGCTGTTTTCTGCAGTATCACACATGATGGAGCCCCCCCCCCCCCCAGAACTGGGAAGATGTGTTCTTCCATGGCTTCTTTGGAGCCCAGCTTGGTCACTATAACTTCACAGCCTTCATTTTCCATTGTCTACTTGTAATTCTCTCCATTTGCATTGTCCCAGTTATTGTGTAGGCAGCTAGGTGGTGCACAGATCGCCAGGCCTAGAGTCAGAAAGACTCATCTTTCCAAATTCAGATCTAGCTTCAGACACATACTGGCTATGTGACCCTGGGTAAGTCACTTCACTGTTTGCCTCAGTTTTCCCATCTATAAAATGAGCTGGAGAAGGAAACGGAAAACCACTCCAGTATCTCTGCCAAGAAAACCCCAAATGGGGTCACAGAGAGTTGGACACAGCTGAGAACAACTGAACAACAGTCATTGTGTGGATTTTTTTCCTCTTGGTTCTACTTACTTCACTTTGCATCAATTTATCTTAAGAGGCCTTCTCTCAATCCTCATTTTTCATGACCTCTTTGAAGTCTTTGACACTGTTGATCATTCTCTTCTCTCCTGGTTCTCCTCCTACCTCTCTGATCATTAATTCTCAGTCTCCTTTACCGGATCCTCCTCCACCTCATGCCTTCTGACCATAGTGTTCTACAAGGTTCTGTCCTGGGTCTTCTTCACCCTCTATGCTACTTTACACGGTGATCTCATAAGCTCCCTGGGTTTTAATTACTATCTATACTGATGATTCTCAAATCTACCTTTCTTGCCCCCTTCTCTCTGCTGACCTCAATCTCATCTCCAACTACTTTTTTTGTTTTTTTGGGTTTTTTTTTGAGGGCTATTGGGGTTAAGTAACTTGCCCAAGGTCACACAGCTAGGTTTTTTGTTTGTGTGTGCGTTAAGTGTCTGAGGTCGGATCCGAACTCAGGTCCTTCTGACTCCAGGGCCGATGCTCTACTCACTGCACCACCTAGCCGCCCCCTCCAACTACTTTTCAAACATCTCAAACTGGATTTCCGGTGTACATCTTTTTTTTGGAGGGCAATTGGAGTTAAGTAACTTGCCCAAGGTCACACGGCTAGGTTTTTGTTTGTGTGTGCATTAAGTGTCTGAGGCTGGATCTGAACTCAGGTCCTTCTGACTCCAGGGCCGACGCTCTACTCACTAGAGTAGAGCCACCTAGCCGCCCCCCCGGTGTACATCTTGAACTCAACTTGTCCAAAGAGGAACTCATTATCTCCCCCTAAACCCTCCCCTCCTACTTTTCCTTTTACTGTAGAGGGCAACGCCATCCTTCTATTCCCTGAGGTTCACAACCTAGGCATCAGTGTTGACCCCTCACTCTCCTTCACCTTCCCCATCCAAGTTGTTGCCAAGGCCTGTTCATTTTACCTTTACAACATTTCTCCAATATGTCCCCTTCTCTCCTCTGACACTGCCACCACTCTGGTGCCGGCCTTCACCACTTTGTGCCTCTATTATTTCAATAGCCTAATGATGTATCCACCAGCCTTACATCTGTCTCCATTATTCTGTATCCTCTATTAAGCCACTAAAATCATTTTCCTAAAATGAAGGTCTAGTCATGTCTCTCTCACATGCACACACACACACACACACACACACACTAAACTCCAGTGGCTCCCTATTGCTTCCAGGTTAAAAATCAAAATGCTTGGTGTTCAGAGCTCTTCATAACCCAACCCCACTCCCTGACCCTACTTTTCCAGTCTTCTTATACCCTGACACATTCTCAGTGATACTGGCTTCCTGGCAGTTCCATGAACAAGATATTCATTCTATCTCTGTCTTCTGATCTAGGCATTTACTCTGGTTGTCCCCTGTACCTGGAATGCTCTCTCTCCTCCACTCCACTTCCTCACTTACCTGGCCTCCTTTAAATTCCAACTAAAATCCTGTTTTCTAAAGGAACCCTTCCCCTTTTTTATTCCAATACCTTCCCCTTATTAATTTCTATATGTTTTATATATAGCTTGCTCTGTATATATTTGTTTGTATGTTGTCTCCTCCATTAATTGGTCAACTCCTTGAGAGCAGGGACTGTTGTCACTTTTTGTATCCACAGTGCTTAGCACAGCATTTGGCACATAGCAGACACTTAAGAAATATTAATTGATTGATTAAACCTTTACTTGCTGTAGTCATCAAAGCATCCCTTTAGAGAGGCAACATGGATCTGGGTTTGAAATTGGAAAGGAAAGCCTTGAATCATGACCTCTGACACAACCTCTCTCAGCCTCATTCTCCTCATCTACTAAATAAGGATGTTGTCCAGTCACTTTTTAGTCATGCCCAACTCTACATGACCACATCTGGGGTTTTCTTGGCAAAGATAGTGAAGTGATTTACCATTTCCTTCTCCAGCTCATTTTACAGATGAGGAAACTGAGGCAAGCAGGATGGAGTGACTTACCCAGAGTCACATGGCCAGTAAGTATCTGAGGCTGGATTTGAACTCAGGAAGAAAAGTGTTCCTGACTCCATGCCTGGTGCTCTATCCACTGTATCACCTAGTTGCACCTTCATTAGGAATACTTTTAGTTATCCTGCCTCTCTTGCAAAGTTACTTCAAGATACAAGTGGAGAACATGTGCTAATCAAAACAGAATATGGATTCTAGTTGTAGTTGTTGTTTTGCCTCCTTTTTTATTGTGCAGTTCCAGACAGTGTCATTAGTTGAACCATTCTCTCTGCTGCAAAGAATGTTGAGTTGAAGAACAAATCAGATGACTACTGGCCATTCTCTCCATAGTGAATCAAACTTGATGGAAAGAGCTCGGGAGATTGGTGGCTAGAGTACCGAGCTTAGATTCATGCAGACCTGAGTTCAGATCCCTCCTCTGACGTTAGCTATGTGACCACAGCCAAGTGACTTCACCTTGGAATTTGTTTCTTCCTCTATAAAATGGTCATAAGAAAAATACTTGCAGTGCCTACCTCCCAGGGTCTTGGTGAGGCCCAGAGGAGATGATGAAGGCAAAGTATTATAAAAGCTTATCACCTGTTACTCTTATAGTCCCACTTCTGACACCCGTTTGTTGGATGTTTCAAGGGGATACATTTCTTTCCCTTTGTGGTCATTACTTTGATACTCTGTAAAATAAAAAGGCTGGACTAGATGACCCACCCCTAAGGTCAGTTATTTCCAACTCTGACATCATGATTCTATTTAGTGACAAGTGATTCTGTGATCATGCCAGTGATGGCTCATTGTTCCCTGCCAGTGATTTCCCAGCTGAGTGTTTCTGACATACTTAATAAGTACTTCATATAGTCAGGTTCATTCCAGGATGATTGGCCTTTGGTTTTAGTGAGGTTGGGAATGAGGCAGACAAGGCGGAGCAATGGAATGAAAAGAACAAAGATGAAAGCCTCATCAGGATGACAAGTCCATTTCACTTTCTGTTGCTGCATGTGCCCTTCAGTAGCCCAGTGAAATATCCTTACCTCTTCTTTGGTTTGGTTCCCAATGGGTTGAACCCAATACTCCCTCAGTTTTTCTGCTTTCCTAACTTTTCTATTGCTGTTGGAAAAACCGGAGAAATTGACTCTACTCAGAGAAATGTCTTCCCAACCCTCCATAGCACACTTGTTTCACAAATCAAGTGTTGTTGGCTGCCATAAACATTCAGTGGTAAAAAAAAAGATTCTCCCAATGGCTGATGCCCTAGGTGAATGGAACTGCATGAGAATAGATAAGGGACTTAGTTTGCACTTTCTCTTTTGAGAACTTCAGGTTTTATCTGTGTGTTCTTTTCTGAGAGGGAGGCAGCATGGTATAGTTAATGAAGAACACACAGAACTCTTGAGTCAGGAGACCTCAATTCAGTTCCCAGCTCTGAGGTCCCTGGTCAAGGCCTTGAACCTATTGGGCTTCCATTTCCTCTTCAGTACAGTGAGACAATTGTACTTCACTAAGTGGTTATGAGAAAGGCTTTTTGTACTTTCCTTGCGGATTCTGAATGTCTCGTACTATAAAAATAGGGCACAGATCCTGCCCTCAAAGGAATCTAAGGAATGATATGAGGACAAGTGTGCTAAGCACAAAGTAGAGGCATAGGCAAGGGTTATGAGTGATTTATGGGAGGAGACAGAAATGTCAGGGAAGGTGTCAGTGGGTTAGGAAGCAGACACAGATTGGTTAGCCATGGCATACAGAGCCCTGGGCAGGGAGTCCAGAGCAGACCAATGCCTTGGGATGTGGCCAACAGGGACCAGAGAGGTAGTTTGCCTGAGATATAGAGGGGAATAGCTTAGGATAGATGAGCCTGTGAATGTGAGAGGCTGGAACCAAATCGTGGTGATCTAATTCCTCAAATATTGAGACATATCCATGCTATTCACTGGGCAGTGGGGAGCCAGTGAAGCTTTTTTTGAGTAAATGATTGATGGGATCTGGATGTTGCATTAGGAAGAATAGAACAATAGTGTGGAAAGAAGGATTGCAGAGAGGACAAACTAAAGGTAGGGAAATGAGTTACTTAAGGTCTTGAATTAGGGTGGTGACCATTGGCAGGAAGGGAACAAGCATTTATTAAGTACTTCTTGTTGTTGAGTCATTTCGGTTGTGTCCATGACTCCGTTTGGGGATTTCTTGGCAAAGATCCTGGAGGGGTTTGCCATTTCCTTCTCCAGCTCATTTTACAGATGAGGAAACTGAGGCAGATAGGGTGAAGGGACTTGCCCAGGGCCACACAGCTAGCAAGTGTCTGAGGAGAGACTTGAATTCAGATCCTCCTGACTCCAATCCTAGCCCTCTATTCACTGTGCCACCTAACTGCCAAGACACTCCTTTTCCCATGGCCCCTGGGGGGTTAGAGTTCGAGTCACTTACTATGTGCTTTACAATTATTACTCATTTGATCTCCACAACAACCTACCTGAGAGGTAGGTGCTATGATTATCCCCATTTTATAGATGAGGGAACTGAGACAAACAGGATTAAGTGACTTGTTCAGGGTCACACAGCTAGTGAGTGACTGAACTTGGATTTAAACTCAGGCCTTCCTGACTCCAGGCCAGATGCTTAAGTCCTTAGTTTTTTATGTTTTCCCCAGCACAGTTACTTTGTAAATGGCCTATATGCACAAGGTGCAGCAAAAAGTCTTAGTGTGACTTCAAACTGTTTAAGGACTTTGGGGACTTGCCATATTTTGTATATACTTAGGTGTGAACATGTTTTCCTAATTTACTAAGGGGAGAGATGGCTTTATGTTTGCCTTTGGATCCCCAGCTCAGGAGCCCCTAGTTTTTATAATCTCTTTAAAAAGGTGGAGTAAGCATGGATTCTCTGTCACCACTGAGAGATGGCTATATATTGGATATCCTTCCTTCTTTTAGAGTTTTGAGAGAGGTGGGGAGGGAGGGAAGGAGGAAGGGGGAGAAAGAGAGCAGGGAGGAGGAGAAAGAGGAGAGAGAGAGACGGACAGATAGAGAGAGAGAGAAACAGAGAGACAGAGAGACAGTAGGGACGGGGAGAGGAGGGAGGAGGAGGAGAGACAGAGAGAGACACACAGAGAGAACAGAGAGAGAACAGAGAATGCATCTTCTCTCTGTTCCTTTCACTCCCTTTGGGATAATCCAGAGTAGTACAGATGTATACTGTGTCACTCACTCTATCCATTGGTCTCAGTCACTGTTTTTATTCCCATCCTGGCCTGTACCTTGCTGGACAGCTCCCCCCACCCCAGTTGATTAGGGAGCAGTAAATAGCCCTGCATCAAGTTGCCCTTATTGTGCTAGGTTATCCCCCAGGCCTTAAGTGGACTCTGGATCCTTGGGAGTTTTGCTGTGTAGGCTCTGGCTGGTCTTCTTCTGACACAGGCAGCAACCTGGGATCTTCCTACACTTAAAGGTCATTTTCAAAAAGTCTCATGGCTAGGAATGATTTAGCTCTTTGTGGTCATATGCTATTTGACAAATCAGTAGCCCCCAGAAACCCCTGAAAAAGAAGTTAGTTTCCTCCTTTGTAAAGGGAGGCTAATGATGCTCCCCCCGCAATCAAGATGAAGTAACCTAGACCCAGGGTCCAGTGGAAAGGTAACCATAACATAGGAATGGAGAAGTCTTAGCCTTCAAGTTACCAATCTTGTCCCGTCTGATCGCCTCCAGCCCAGGTCTCACCCCATCCTGCCTTCCCCCAACCAACCAACTGAGTAGCTTTGGGCAGCAAGATGGTACAGTGGATAGAACACTGGGCCTGAGGAGGTATCACCATGGAGCACCCCCCTTATCTGCCCATCTTCGAAGGCACTAAAACAGTCTTCATGAGTGACTAGGTTCTGCTCCCCATTGTAGTTTCAAACTTTCATTTGTACCTTTACAGTGCTAATCAGCTGTGGCATCTCAAACAAGAGGGCCTAGAAATAACAGATTTTGAATTAACCAGGCCCAAATCATAGTTAATGGAGCTGGGCATCAAGATGGGCTTGGAATTTCTATCACTTGGAACGTGTGTGTGTGTGTGTGTGTGTGTGTGTGTGTGTGTGTGTGTGTGTGTGATATTTGAGGATTGTAGGGCTAGAACTTGAAGAGACCTTGGAAGGGGGCTAAGAACGTGCTGCCTCTAATGTCCTCATTTTATAGAGGAGGAAACTGAGGCCCACAGAAGGGAAGTGATTTGCCCAAAGTGCCACAGATGCTGAACCAGGATCTAAACCCAGTTCACTTTGTATCACAAAATATGCTTCTGTTTGGTGGTAGTTGTAGGGTTGGAGAGATTTGAGAATGTGCTTAGATCGTATGTTTTATAGTTATTTGTATCTGTTATGACTCTTGGCAGGTGGGGATGATGTCTCACTTATCTGCATATTTCCCATGGTACCTAGTATAGGGTTCAGTGCTCAATAGACATGAAGGAAGATGTAGAATACAGCTGGGTATTGTCAAGGAGTGCATCTAATCTTGGCTCATTTGGCAAAGCCACAACTTGTCCCGTGGTACAGTGGAATGGACTGGTTTGGGAATCAGGTAACCTAGCTGCAAACGCCACCTTTTCTGCTAAGTATCTGTATAACCTGGTGCAAGTCTCTTTGCATACTCTGGCCTTGGTTTCCCCCTCCGTAAAATGATGAGGTTGGATTATCTCAGGGGTGGGAAATTGCAGCCTAGAGGCCATATGCGGCCCTCTAGGTCGTCAAGTGCAGCCCTTTGCCTGTTCTGGGGTGTTTATTGACAATCTGAGGAATGGTTATACTAACAAACACAATCGATTTCCTAAAAAGAGAAAGAGTTTTCAGGTCAGCAAGTAAATCACTATCCTTGGGCTGCACTTGAGGACCTAGAGGGCTGCATGTGCTCTTGAGGTCACCGGTTCCCTACCCCTGGTAGCTAGATGCTGGTGAAGATGGACTGCCACAGCCAGGCTAAGTGCTGATAAGTTTTTCTGGGTAGCACTTTCCAGCCTTGTTTCTGCTTGTTTTTTTCTGGAAAGGTTAAGACAATCTGATCAGAGAGAACTGGTTAAAGCCAGTCCATTTCCCTCAACTATTTCCAGAGTTTCTACCTGAGCTCAAGAAAACACTTTTGTCCAAACACCAAACCTTCCCAATAATGCAGGTTTTCTGGGCTATTGAAATACCAGCTCATGAATCCTGCCATCCAACAAAAAGAAACATAGACCAAATCAGAGGGGATCAGAAGAAGCTTTCACTTTGTTCAAAGTTTGTTGCTGCCTCCAACTTGCAAAATGTTACTGTTAACCTGGGAATTAATCGGAATTTTCCCATCCCTCCCCTCGTTCTGAGCTAGAATGAACACTTGAATAGTGTAAATAAAAAGATCTCAAGCATCACAATGTCACAAATGGTGATCATCGGCCTTGTGAGGCCTTCCTATTACCAAGCCACCCACAGCTGGAAGCCAATGATTCTCTTTCACACTGTAAATAACCTCCCAGCCCACTCCTAATGAAACTGGAGCCGCACTTTCTCCTGGGCATGGAATATATGAACCAATTAAGAAAATATCATTCCTTTCCTGAAAGGGCTGTGTGGTCCCTCCCCGCTCCCTTTTTTTTCTTAAACCAGAATTCCCAGCCAAGTGCTCTTGTGTAGCCATAACGAGACATTTCTGCTTTAAGCAAATTGTGCACCTGTAACCTGCAGAAATATAGCCGTAGCCCTTGAAAAATTACTTTAGCGTTGCACAGTGCCAGGAAAATTTATCTTTGAGATGATTTTATTGCATGGTTACCCTAGGCAATTAAATCAATAAATCTTAACTGTCAGAAAGGTTGGCCCCACGCCAGAAATAAATGAAATGCACAGAATCAGTAAATAAAAGGGTCCTGACAACTCATTCCAGAAATTATTTAGCAGTTGGGGTTGTGAGGTTTTTTTTTTTTTTCCGTGTCTTGCCTGTTCGGGGCGTTTATTGACAACCTTTCTGAGGAATAATTATACTAACCAACACAATAGATCTAATAAAAACAGAAAGAGTTTTCAGGGCAGCAAGTAAATCACTATCCTTGAAAAGGACCTTCTCTTATAAGGGCAACCCATCTGTAGAGGTGAGGGAGGGAGGGGTGTGTGTGTGTGTGTGTGTGTGTGTGTGTGTGTGTGTGTGCGCGCGTGTGTGTGTGTGTTGGAGTGGGAGAGGGGATCAACTCAGCCAGGGCTGATTCAGTTTTGTCCATTGGTTCAACTCTTTGTGGGGGAGAAGCCCCATCTCTCAGGCTGCATCTCAGTGCTAATGGGACATACCAAGGGATTCTGGCTCAGGTTTAGTATATCATGAATTTAGAGTTGAAGGAGGCCTTTGGGATTATCCAGTTCAAGCTTTACGGATAAGGGGGCTGAGGCTGCAAGAGGCAAAGAACCTAACCAAGATTGTATAGTTGGGACTGGCAGACTTTGAATTTGTATCCATACACTCTGACTCCAAATATTCTTCCTGCCACACAGGCTTAGTTACAGTCCCCCACCAAAACTTTGGAGAAGAAACCTTTGCTCAGCCTCGTGAAGTTGCCTTTGATGGTTCTGCCAGTCAGAATCACTCCATTAGTTAAAAAGCATTTATTAAATGTCTACTATGTGTTGGGAACTGTGCTAAGTGTTGGGAATTTTAAAAAAGCAAAAGACAGTTCCTGCTCTCAGTAGGTACGCAGTCTATTTGAGTTAGGCAAACCAGTGTTTGCCTACTTTGGGTTAAAAGGAACTATCTTGAAACCTCAAAAGACTGGTGTTTATCCAATGCCCTGAGCCAAGCTCTGCCCTCAGTTCCTGAGGTCCAAGTTGCAGGAATTCCTTGGAGAAACAAGGCTTTTCCTTTTGTCTAGGGTCTAATTTGGTCCCATCTTTAGATCATGTTTTGTAGGCTGGGCTGGTATTCAACAATTCCCCTTGGTCTGTTTTAGACAATAGAAAAATTATGGTAGGGGTACAGGCAAAGGCAGGGTGAAAGGGCACTTCCTGGCTAGAAGATTCTTATTATATAATCCAGCTCTGTAGTGCCACCTTTGTTGGGGTAGTTGGAGGGTCAAGGTCATTATCTGAGAAATTATAGAGGACCCTTCTGTGCCAAAACCTTGATCAGAATTGTTCAAGTGCCATCCTGCTGTAGATGTCCTTTCTGATGTTTGGCCCAGGTACTCAGGGTTAGTTAGGGTTTGAATGTGGGACATTGCCTAGGTAATAATTGCTTGGCTCTTTAAAGAATATCTGTGTGGTAGAGATGTATAGCTTCTAATATACACAGACACAGACACACATAGAGTAATCTTGGATTTAGGATATATTCAGCTTTATATTAAGGATATGGCAGGTGTGGCCATGAACATGGGCTAAATGCTAGGAGAATCCATCAGAGCTCTGAAACTCTATGCAGAAAGTTTTTTTCTGATTTCTTAACCGAAAGAAGTTTAAAATGTCCCCCAGCCTAGTGTGAGGGAAGCAAACACATTGGAAAGCTATTAGGAGCTGGCCCATGGCTGGATTCAGCTGTGTGCCCCTAAGCGCTTGCCTCTGTGGGAATGGGCTGAGGAATCACCACCTAGAAAGTACTAAGCCTGGCACCTGGGAGCTGCATCGGGAAAGGTACATCCTGGATCTACAGCAGGCACTAAGGATGCTGGTGGAGAGCTCAGAAATTCCTGTGCCAGGTTTTAACGTCTAGCAAGGGCTGTACTGGAGCCAGCTCTTACCAGCTTATAAGAGCTGATTGTTAAATTTATGTTGTGAGCATTTATACCTTGGAAATCAGCAAAAGCTTTTATTATTCTGTCAATTGTCTAAACCAGAGATGTCAAATGTGTGCCCTGGCGAGCACAACATTCCTGAGTGGGGCCTGGACCATATTAAAATGTAATTGAGAAATATTTAACAAAATAAGTAAAGGTACAATAAAACATGGATAATATTAATGTGTCATTTGTAATCAGTATCTAGCCTTCAGGGATCCATGTATATAGTTTAGAGAGCCACATTTTTTTTTTTTTTGCTTTTTGGAGGGCAACTGGAGTTAAGTGACTTGCCCAAGGTCACATGGCTAGTTTTTGTGTTAAGTGTCTGAGGCAGGATTTGAACTCAGGTTCTCCTGACTCCAGGGCTGGTGCTCTATTCACTGAGCCACCTAGCCGCCCCGAGGGCCCCATTTCTATTTGAGTTTGACACCACTACAATAGACTTAAAGGAAGGGGTGGACAAAATCTTAATAATGCAGATTAAAATGCAAAGTGTGTCCTGCCTCTCTTCACTCACCCTGCCTCCAAGCCAACTGTTAAACATTTACCAGCTGTCCCCTGCCTAGATACTCATTTGCCTACTGCCTCCTTCCTATCACCATTATGGTCATTATCCTATGAGCAGAGTTGGTTCCCCAAAGATCATGGAGCAAGGAGTAGAGGATGATGGGTGTAGAGCTTGAAGGGATCTCAAAAGTGATCTAGACCAACATTCTCATTGTCCAGAGTAGGAAACTGGGGCCAGGGAAGTTCAATAACCTGCCCGAGGTTCTACCAAGCTAGGTTTTGACCCCAGGTCCCCGTTGCCATCCTCAGCCTGCAGAACCTTGCGTAGTCCCATGAAGGACCCTTGGAAGTCACTCACAAGTGCAGGCTGAAGAAGAGACGCAGTTGGTGAAGGTGGAGCAGGGAGATTTGATAACACAGATGGCAGCGGCGAGGGCAGGAGAAGCTTGGATGAGGCCGAGGAACTGGCACCCATGGCAAGAGGAGATGCTTCCCATGGAAGCAAGGAGGAAGAAATGAGGGTGGCAAGATGAACGTGCAAGGAGGCTCAAGTGGCCATTGATGCTTAGAGAAAAAATAATACCCTTCTGTTTGCTTCTGCAGTTGTTTTCAGTGGTGTCTGACTCTCCCTGAGTCCATTTGGGGTTTTCTTGGCAAAGAAATATATTGCCATTTGGAGATACTTCCATTTCCTTCTCCAGCTCATTTTACAGATGAGGAAACTGAGGCAAACAGGGTGAAGTGACTTGCCCAGTCATACAGCACTGGACCACCTAGCTGTTCCTGCATTGGCTGGACCATAAATCCCAGGGAGCAGGGGATGTATGTCTCTCTCTCTTTCAATAAAAAGACAGTTTTTAAGCACCTACTATGTGTGGTGTACTGTGCTAAGTCCTGGGAATACAAAAAGGCAAAAGATAGCCCTTGTCCTCAAATTACTTGCAATCTAATGGGAGAGACAGCACACAAACAAATATGTACAGTTAAGCTCTATGCAAGATAAATAGAAGATAATTAACCCAGGGAAGACCCTGGAACTAAGAGGGGTTGGGAAAGACTTGGCAAAGAAGCTGGGAGGCCATTCTGGGCATGGGTGACAGGCAGTGAGCATATTGGGAGCTTCTCTCCATCCCAGAAGTCTGTTAGGGGTGACAGGGAGCCACCTTGGCCTACACTGCCCAACCTGGTCTCCTGACCCCAGGCCTCGGGCCTCTATTCTCCCCCATTCTTTTCTAAGGTAGATGCCCCTTCCTAAGAGGCTTTTCCTGACCCTCCCTGCTGTTAATGCTCTGCCCTCCCTACCAAGTTGGTGTATTTTCTGTTCCTGTTATTTTCCTTCAGAGTTTCTAAATTCTTTGGGGCAAGGGACAACTTTGTTTCTGTTGTGACTTTCTCTAGACCGGGCTAGCCTAGCCTGGTACCTGGCATACAACAGGTGCATAATAACTGTTTGGAGAATTGACTTGAGTGGGGGAAACATGGTAAGATTCCAAGGAGGGGGGTGACCTTATAGTGGCCCCACATCCTTCCCTTCTTTGGGAGCTACTCTGCCAGAATTCCAGGAGGAGTGCAATGTAGCTTTTTGGCAAGGACTTTGCAGCCTGTCTGAACATCGCTCTTGCCAGCTGTTTGACCTTTCCCAAAGCTTGATATGGTGAAGACACTGTGCATTCCTTATCCACAAATGCAAAGTGGAGAAGATGGCCTTGGGAAATGGCAGATGAAAATGCAGCTGATTTTTGCCTCTTCCCCCTAATAACTCCTTACCCCACTATGATAAAACCATCCATGCTTCCATGTTTCTGTGTGCTTCCAGTGCCCACCAACTACCACACTGCAGCCATTAGGGTGGTGAGCAGAAAGCGGGATGGGGCCTAGGATCACACCCTTCCTGCCAGGTCATAGTAAAACTTGAAGCAAGGGGAGGGGGAAGGGAGAGGGAGCCATCTCCTCTTATTTTCAGATAGAGTCCTGTGTCTGAGCTTCAGTGAATGCAAATCTCTTTGGCTAATTCTTCCTGGCAAGTTCCCAGGGCAGTAATTCCCCATCCATGCATTGTGAGTACCAAGGTGGTTATTTTCCAATTAGTGGCTTTGAAGCATTGTTATTGAATTTTGGCTTGATGGATGGCAGGCACACAGTTTCTAATAACTAAGTGCAAATTTTCCAGTGACAGCCGCATGATTTCAAAATAATAATCTGCATTTCTTTAGTAACTTTCATCTGACTAGTGGGTTTAACACATTAATTATGCTCCACTAAGCACTGGAATAACCTGGATGAGTAAACTGAAGACAATAGACAGCGGATTGTCCAGGAAGGGCCTCATGACCGGATTTTGATTTGGTTTAATTCAATCCAGTGTTCTTGAATTCAGTAATTCAATAAATGGTTGTCTATTGTTTTATAGGATTCTGTGCCTGTGCAACCTAAACCTTGTGCTGGAGAAGGTATGAGGTTGAGATAAGACATAGTTCCTCCCTCATGGAGCTCACAGACTAGGGGCATCGGACATAGGCATAACTAAAACAAACACAGGATCACATGGGATGGGAGAAGGGCATCAGAAAGGTGCGAACCAAGTGCTTTGGCAAGGCCAGTGAGGAAAGGCCATGGGAAGAGTTCCTAGATGAGCTGGTGTGTGAATTGTGTTGTTAGGATTTGTGAGAATAGAATAGTTCACGAGTGAAGTGTGTTTCCTCTGGTCTTCTTTAGGGTCAATATTGGTCATTACAGTTATTCTTTGTTCAGCATCTTTTCACTTACATTATAGTAGTCCTTGTGTACCTTGTCCTTTGGTTCTGCCTTCTCTTCTCTGCATGCATTGTTCACATCTTCCCATGTTTCTCTGAGCTCCTTACATTAGTTATTTCTTATCAGTGCAATAACGCCCCATTACACTCCTATACCACAATGTGGACAGCTGCTTTCAGACCTGGCTTAGGGACATTCTTATCAAGGTTTTTGCCTGAACATCCCAGAAAGTGTCTCAAACTCAGCACGCCCACAAGGGAAGCTATTATTCTGCCAAATCCTCTGCTGAAGACAGCACCACCCTTTTTAGCACCCATAGTCACCATTGTACTTTTAAGGGTTTTTTAATGCTTTATTGATATTTCTTTCAAAAACAAAACATTGTCGTACCTTCCCAACAAACCCAAATAGAATTTTCTTGTGATAAAATGCTGCTAAGACAAAACAAACAACATCTGTTCTGCCTGACAATGGATGATATTACACAACTATAATTATTTCACTTTTCTGCATGTTTTTCCTGTCAATCTTCAGAATTGGTCAGTGCTCTGATGAGAGTTTTCAGAGTGATAGTAGGAATTGTTTTGCACTTGGGGGACCTCTAGGATAAGACAAAGGCCGTAGGATACCCTGAGGGCACTAATGGGGAGGATACTGACTTCTGCCCTCCCCCTCTACTTTAGGGCTTATTCTATCCTGCTGGACCATTTCATAGAGGTAAGGGATCTCAATATGTGAAGTGTGGAATGAAACAACCTGAGTTTACCTGTTATTGCGTGTGTGTGTGTGTGTGTGTGTGTGTGTGTGTGTGTGTGTGTGTGTGTGTGTAGGTTGTCTCAAAAGTCTTAGTACAGTTTTAAGCTATTAAAGCTTTAATGATTTATGGAGTAATATTTTTCACAGCCTTTCCCAGAGCCTCAGTGGCCAACCCAATGTGCCAGTGAACATAGCCCCAATACATTTGTAAAGTGGGCTGTGGGGTAAGCCAGACTCTTATCTCCCATTCCCTTTTTTCTCCTTAGTTTCATCAACTCACTACAATCCTCAAAGATCCCAAAGCACAGAATTGGAAAGAGAGGCAACAGACAATATCTTGACTTTCCCCAACAGTCACTGCCCTAGAACTGCTGTGAAGCAAGGAATACTGGTGGAACCTAACTGATGTACATAGAGATGAATCCTCTTTACTCACCAGAAGGGGATAGCTGGGGAGTTTTTTGTTTGTTTGCTGCCAAACTTTGTCACCTCCTCTCATTAAGATTTATGCATCCTCTGTCTCTAGCTCTCTATGAGCTATAAAGAACATTTTCCAATAAATCTCATTTGGATACATAAGTTTTGTATATTGGCTCCCTTTCCCCTTTTAATAAAGGATGGATGTTTGTTTGCCACAAAATCATCACTCACCTAGAAAACAGCACTAATTTACTCCTTCCTTTGACTTGCCCCACTTTAAGACTGGCTGGGGGAGGTCCTTCCCTAGCTGTCAATCGGTCACTGGACTGCCTCTTCTGCCTGGTGGCAAGAAATGCTGTGAAGCTGCCTCTACAGGGTCACCTTGTGTCTACACTGAGGGAACTGGATTACAAGGTCAGGCTTCCTTTCCCTCCTTTCTGCCAGCTTGGAGCTTAGGTTTGGTCAGCCTTGGCCTAAAGGACACCCTGAGACAAGCAAAAATATTCATTAAAGATGGTGGCCCATATTTTTCTTTGCTTTTTCTTTCCTTGGTATTGGTATCAGGGCCATATTTGTCTCAGAAGGAGTTTAGTAAGATACCTTTTATCTCTACTTTTGCAAATAATTTATGTACTGTAGGGGTTGTTTTTTGAATGTTGTATAGAATTTTCCTGTAAGTTCATCTGGTCCCTGCAGTTCCCCCCTGTTAAGAGTAAATTAACTTAAAATTAAATTATAAATTTATAAATTAAATTAATTCAACTCATTCAGTTTCTAATATTTGGGATGCTTAGATTTGCTGCTTCTGATTTGTTAATATTTAAAAAATTATTCATCTAATTTATTTTCAGTTTTACAGGCATGTGATTGCTAATAGTGTCTGACAATTTTTTATATTCCCTCATTTTCATTTTTTTTTTATTTTGGTTATTTGATTCTCTTTTGGGGACACAATGAACCAATTTGTTTATTTTATTATGAGTCTTTTAAAGATGAATTTTATCTTTTTGTTTTCAGTTTTGCTTTTCAGGATTTCTCTTGTATTTGCTTGGAAGTCTTTTTATTTCTTAGATATCTTTCTAGATGTATGCTTAATTTATTTATCTCTTCTTCCTCTTTTTTGTCACTGAAGATTTTAGAGACGCAAATTTTCCCATAGGGATTGCTTTGGTTACAGGCTTCATACTTTGGTATAGTCCCTCATTTTTGTAATTATTTTGACATGGTTATTTCACGGGTTGAAATGAAGCCATGAATGAATAAAAGTACTTATATAGAAAGATCATTCAAGATTCCTTGAAAGATACTGCAGCAGAGGTAATTCGAGTCTCTTAACTTTTTTGAATTACACTGTCAAAGGCAAATACCAGGTTTTTCAAAGAATGAATTTAAACTGACTTCAAAATGCCACTTGGGACTCCTATTAGAGAAGATACTCTCAAACTCATAGAGCAGGATAAAAGGCAGTATCATCATGACATCAGTTTGCAGTAGTGACTGAGTGCAGAACAAAGTTAGTCTGGCTACACTATTGACTTCCTTAAGAAATTTGAGATGATTCTACCTAGCATTGGCAGCGGGAGGGGTGATTAGTGATCCTTGCCAAAGGCTTTTTTCATTCTTTAGCAAATCGAATTTTTTCTTGGTATCCAGGTGACATGGGAGCCACAGCCCAGCAGAATGTGTTTTCTGAGGTCAGGGCCTGGTTAACTTTTATCTCTATCCATGGTACCTACCACAGTGTGCTTGCAGAAATGGAAATTTAGCGATGTTTTTCCTTTATGAGAGAAGGGACTTGAGTAGAGACACTGGTGGTTCTCCCATTTTCTTTAACCCACAGCCAAGGTGCCAGGCCCGAGGAACTCCTTATTTTGCCCTGGTGATTACTTTTTGGGCTGTGCTTGAATCATACTGTTAGAACTGAGGTTGGGATATTTGAGACAATCAAGAGGCAGCATGGTGCAGAGGAAAGAAAGTCAGGTATTGGGTTTCTGCTCCTTCCTTTCCTAGCTGTGTGACCCCAGGCAAGTGACTTAACAGTTCTAAGTCTTGGTTTTCTCATCAATAAAATGGGAATAAAATTATTTGCAGTAATTAGCTCAGAGGACAAGTGAATTAAGACTATTGCTGAAGTCTGTGGTGGTAGGACAAGTGGGGCAATGTGTTAATGTGTGTGAATGGGCATGGGGAGCACGAGCATGTTATATAACTCTCTCTCTCTCTCTCTCTCTCTCTCTCTCTCTTTCTATATATATATATATATATATATATATATATATATATATGAAATCTGAAAGTGTTTTGTCTTAAAGATTGGGGATAGGCCTGCAGGGTGAAAGGGATAAAGTGCTTGCCTTGGAGTTAAGGAGGTTAAGGAGACCTGACTGACATACTTGCTGGGTGGTTGTTGTTGTTCAGTCATTTTTCAGTCATGCCTAACTCTTCATGACCCCATTGGGGATTTTCTTGGCAGAGATACTGGAGGAGTTTGGCATTTCATTCTCCAGTTCATTTTACAGATGAGGAAACTGAGGCAAACAGGGTGAAGTAACTTGCCCAGGGTCACACAGCTAATAAATGAAGTCAGATTTGAATTCAGGAAAATGGGTCTTCCTGACTCCAGGCCTGGCACACTGTCCACTAGCCAGGTAGCCTTGGGCAATTATTGAACTTCTCAGTGTTACGGTAACTGAGACTGTCATGTATAGACAAGTTGCCAGTCCACTTTGGTGGAGGAAATTTCTACAGCATAGAGTTCACCAGGCCAATGAAATCCTGGGTCCTCCAAAACAAAAAGAACTTACCTCACAGGGAGGTTGTAGGACATCAGTTAGATATTTTTAAAGTCTACTAAAATAATGTTCAGTCTTCACTTTAGAAAGATACTACTTATTATTAAGAGGCAATCCTTCTATTCATTCCTACGCCTTTTAGGGTTTTTAAGATAAATGAGTAGAATCTCTTATCAAACACTTTTGGGGCATCTGTTGATATACTCACACAGCTGAAATTGTTTTTGTTATGAACATAAACTATTACATTTGTAAGTTTTTGTAGCATTGGATTTGGAACAAAACATCCCAACTTAGTGAAAACTTGAGAAGAATCATTTGCTTATGAAAACAAAGCCTTTTGTAAATTCGAAAATAGGATTCTTCCTGTTATCTGGAAAACCTTTCATTTCCTAATATATAAGGTTGTTGTGGGAAGGTCTCAGGTCCTATTTAGCCTAGCCCCCAGTTCTTTACTGGTAAATTAACTGAGGCCCGAGGAGGGAAAGGCTAACTGAGCTCAGAGCCCACAGGTCTACTGATGCGTGGGCCAAGGCTGTACGTGTACCACATTTGGCCAGTGCTTGGGCCAAACAACTGTCTGGTCTCTGTGGAGGAGAAGGGATTTACTATTTGAACCACAACCATTTGGACAGCAGTTGGAAGTAAACAGCCGCAGGAGCTGCTGTCCCCAGGACAGGCACTTGCTCGAAGCTTAGTTTCTTGCCTGCTGTTATGACTCAGGCTGTTTTCTTGGCTGCCTGCCTAGATCACTGCTGTCTGCCTGGGGAAACAGGCCCTCTGCTAGATCCTGAGTCCCAGAGTACCCTTTGGCCATTCGCTTTCAGGCCTTCTCCCCCCTTTTCCCCTGCCCTCCCTCAAACAAACCAGTGAACAAACCTCTTCCAATATAGCATGTTTATTTTTTAAAAGAAAGCAAACTAAAATGTATTTGGAGGATCTTAGAGGACCCCTTGAGATAATCAGAAACCCCCTGGAATGCTGCAAAAACTGGAATTAAAAACAACTGTCATGGAAAAGAATGCTCTGACCTCTGGTTTATACTGGGTATTTTTTCCTGGAGAGGTCTAGGCCCATATAGCTCTATTTAGCAATTCCCACAATGACACACATATTCACCACATACATACATACATACATACATACATACATACATACATACATACATACATACATACACTTTCCTACATCCCCCCAGATACTATCCTAAAAGGGAGTGTGGGAAGGTAGAAGAGAAGAAAATGAGCTGATATGGTTTTGACACTATGCATACAGGCAGCTGCCAGCTGGGCTGTTTTCTCTATATAGCTTTCAAAATTAGTAGACCTCTGGTTAATCTGCATTGTAAAGGGAACTGGGACCCATGTAAATGTAAAAGGATTATACCAGAAATTAGGATGGGTAACATGTTGTGATACATAATCCTCTAGAAACTAGCCCAGATTTGTATTATGGACAAGGTTTAGAAATTTGACTTGATCCTACAGACACAAAATACCTACCATCTGTGTCTTATTGAAATGCAGCAAAAACACTTTTGACTTCAAATTCCATTAGGAAAGCCTGCTGCCTAGTGCTCATCTACAGTGATTTTTGTGAAAATATGGGGCCATTCTTTTTTCAAATCACAGGGGGCAGAGAGCTAAGAGTTCTTCCTAAAGCTATAGCCACCATGGAATTACTGGACATTAATGATGTTGCCCTCCTTGTGTCAATGATAGTGTTCAGAGTACTCAGCCATTACTCCGAGTGTCCCTTGGGAATGAAGGCTGTCACAAAAGACTGTGGGGATGCTCAGGGGATGCGTAGGGGGTGGGGAGACAGACAGGATGCATCCTGTATCCAAGTGCTTTGTCTTCAGGATTGGCGCCTACGGGAGGGAAATTTGAAATTTGTCCATCTCAGTGGAATAGCTGAATGTCTCCCATTTTTAGAGGAATGGGAAGAAAGGTTCTAAGTAACTTACATAACTGGAAGCCAGCCTAGAACTCCTGCATTTCTCCTCTTCACAAAGACCTCTCTGCTAAAATGTCCTGCCTTTCTGACTGATCTGTGTGGCACCTGCCATTCTTTTCTAAATACCCGCATCTCCATTGTGCCACCAACATCCATGTCTGAATGCATATTTACCTCCCCTTCTTCATGTTGCCTGGGGATAGAACATGTCCTAAGTACGGGGTGGCAACAGGTCGGGACTGTCTGCTAAGGATCTAAGGTGAGAGGAGCTGGAGCTTGCCTCCATCCCGTCCCTTGTATGTGCAAGGAAGAGTGGGTCGCAGAAGGTAATAAAACACTGTTGACCATGCACAGTAACCATACTAATTCCATAGAGGAGGCCCTACCCTGTAGAAAAGGAGTAGAGTAGGAGCTTATGGTGAAAGTCTTCCCCTTATTCCCCTTCCCCATCCTGGCTGGGCTTGGATGATAAATACCCAAGGTGTCAGTGCCACTGGGGGAGAAGGGCTAGTGTGGCTGTGACACTTGTGTTGCAGAGAAAAGCCTGGCATCTGTATAAATGGAGGAATAACACAGCCTGTGCAAAGGCAGTGAGGGATGGTTCCTCTGTAAGGTCAGCAAGTTACAGGTCTAATGCAAATTAAGCTTTAATAGAAATTTTATTTAACTTTTTTTTTTAAATAATCCAATGCATTGGCATGATAATCCCTCTAAGAGAGAAACCAATGCACTAGCTTAGCTGATATTATTTATACAGAGACGCTGTATGGAAAAATCACAAAACTACATTGAAAATGTTTTTACACAGAGTATTACTGTATTCAGAACCAAATGGAAACAAAATGCGTAACTGCCCAACACATTGGAAACACAAAGCTGAAAAGAAAGACCCAAACCAAGCAGAACACGAACAATTCTATCCATAGGAAACAAAAGGAATCCAACCGGCATAACTATACAACACTGTAGTCATTGCTTGGCATTTTAACAGTTACCCTGGCCTGTACAAAATGGTGCAACTTACTGAAAATTTTACAAGAATCACATGCTTAGTAAGAACAAAGACACCTTGTGGATTGCTGTAAGGAGAGCTGCACAAAACAGAAGGCAAATTGGCTTCAGTTGAAATGAGATTTCAAGCTCCAAGGGAACTTATGAAATGATCCTCTAACTTGAATGGTTACCCGGGGTGACATCATTGTGGAAATGGATCTTACTTTGGTCTGAGGACCTTTGAGACTTCATGAGGCTTTGTTTAGAGTAACCAGGCCAGGCGACACACAACACTCAAGGTATAGGTTAGAGATGGTATAATGGACGCTGGTCAATCCCAGCTCCAACATCACAACATCAAATGAGACAGCCTGGGTTCCCTTGGCATGCTCTGATTATGTCCCCTGCATTCTTCTTTTCTCCATTTTCCTGGAAACTTTGTATGGAGTAATGAAATAAACTCCACCAAAGGCCATCCATCCCCAGGGGACAGAAAGAATCACACTAGCAGGCAAAGGGCACCCAAGGGAAAATCACTTTCATTTCCACTTTTGGCCCTTCTGTGGTGATATGTTCATAGCCTTCTAAGAAATGGGTTTGGGGAAAGAGAAAGTTCTATTAAAGCAACACATCCAGCCCAACAATAGCATAGAAATAGCAAGCTGAACACAAGTTGTTTGAAATACCATGGGAGCGATTCTCCAGGATCGCAGTTGTTTGTGAGTGTCTTCACCTCATAGGGATGGTGAAAGAGACACTTCCATTTGCATCCCCAGAGCTGAGTGTGTACTTTCAGTGACACTCAATCATCTGAAAAATGCCTCGTTCCCAAAAAACGCTAAGAAGTGAGAACAAGAGAATAGTGACAGCGTCCTGTCATCATTATAGCACAATGAAATTAGCCTTCTGCTCCGTACACACAGGCTGTGCTAACATTAGCAAATCCTCTGAGTGCAAGAGAGCAGCTACTGTGTGCCTTGGAGTTCCAGGCAGGAGAGAGCCCCCAAAGCTCTGGGGCTTAGCGGATTCTCAATCCAGTGTCGCAGTTATGAGAAGAGAGCTTCTAGTAGAACTTGTAAAAGAGCATTAGCACATAAAGTACGTTATGGAAATATACGGATCAAAACAATCTCTAACTATCCTTCCCTGGGGTTGTGAATACCTCCGCATGGAAGGGCACAGCCAAAAGGACCCGTATGTCCTCTGGGAGGGAATGCTGGAACTTGAGCACCGTCTGTCTGTGTTTCACTGATAGGCAGCAGCAAACTGTCTGACACGGCTTTACCAAGTACCCTAGATGACATCCTTTTCCAAAGGAATGAGGGGCTGGGAAATTCTTAATAACTAAAATACTCTTCTACCTAACAAGCAAAACCAATGATAACAACAGCAACAACAGCAAAACAGCAGATTTCCTGAACAGAATTTGACCATTCAGATTTAAGTTGGATACAAGAAACATCTAGAGAAACCGGCTATCCCTGGATGTCCGATTCAAACTCATCTACAAACCCTGCCTTCCTGGCCAGCAGCCACGTCACTCACTCCAAATTAAAGTCACAACTGTAAGACACTGTGCCATGGAGCTCGAAAATGGGACAGATGAATGCAGTGAAGTTGCGTTTGTGCCGTGATATCATGATGCAGGTTTTAGGGAGCTGTGACTGGCAGGCTTGAAATCAGGACACATGTATTCTTATTTTCCTGTTACCCTTAGAAGCACGAACAAAATACAATCCAGAAACTCACATTTACCTAGGCATTTGTCCAAAAAGAAAAAGAAAGCAGCAGTTCTTCTGAGATCTATCATCAGACACTGGGGAAATGTCACTGAACAGCTCACATTTGCCAAGTGAAGGGGTTTATGTACCCTTTGATCCCAGGGACCATTTCTCTTCATGGTATCTGCCAAATTCACTTGTGCCATATTCAAATTATCTGAGGAGGATGCTAAATCAAACAGTCTTTAAAAGCACTAATCCAATGAATTGTCAACTGTCAACAATAAAAGCAGCCAATGCAGAATCCAAAAAAATGTGAAGGATTTGAGCTCAAAGATTTCTCTTTTGGAAATATCCAGTGGGACAGAATTTTGTGGGAAGGAAAGGGGCTTAAACAAAGACTCCAGGGTTTGGATCTTTCCAAAGAATTGCACTTGTAAGATTTATAGGTGAAGAGCAAGATTAAAGACTCTTGTTTTGATACTGTCTTGCTTTGAAACACAAAAGATGGACTAGATGACCTTGTACACTTGTAGCTTGTTGTGTCTATACAAGCCAATCCATCTACTGCTGAGGAACTGATTTCATCTGCAAGCTATTATGCCAATGACCTAAATCCAGGCACTGAAATACTCCATTAAGAAAAAGAGCTGAAGGAAAATCCTTAGGAAATGGAGAGCCCCAAAGTTTGAGCTTCACACTATCCCCAGAATGAATTCCTGATGGTGAGCTCCCCACTGGCAGAGGATTTAGTTGTTCTCAATTGCTGCCTTGTACAGTACCGGTAGTCTGCATGTGTTGGAAAACTGAGTGAATGAGAGGTCAGAATGAGGAAGAGATCATTCTTGATCAAAGTTTAATATTCTAGCCAAAAGTCTTAGTTCTTTAGATGTTTGCTAGAAGAACAAATGATTTCTTATTAGAGTTTCTGAATAGGATGAGTTTAATTGATATAGGAAAAATGAGAGTTTGAATTCAGGCATAGGCTAGCCAGTAGATAGTTCTGAATTTTTGTAATTTGAATAAATCAGGAAAGTAAAGGCATAATTAAACAACAAAGGAGCCTGTACTAAAGTTTCCATGCTAGTACATAGAAGTACTACATTTCCATGTTAACAGGAAAAGCATAATATTAGCCAATGCTATTATGTCTAGTTAGAAATGATACTCTAGACATTAAAATAAACCTAACGAAAACCAAAACAAGAAATACTATCCCCCCATCTCCCCACCGACCCTCTTGTGATTCTGACTGAGATGACTTTAGAACTTGTTACCACCCCTTACTCTAGAGGCAGAAAATCACAGGGTAAGTTTCTGTGACTCAGCCTACTCAGTCTGCTAACAGAGGCTTTCTTCCATCTTACCACACCTTCTTTCCTCCTAGGATCTTGATCTCTTGTGTTGTACCCACCTTTATAAGCCAGAAGATCAAAAATACTCCCTTATTTAAGAAAATATAGAAAAAGTGAGTCATCTGTAAGATAAAACAACTTCTCTTGGTCTATGGCTCTATAAAACCAATCTTAAAGTATGGACATGGATCTATACCCACATGGAAAGTCATTGGCCTTGCTGATTGAGTTTGGGAGCATTCTTTGGAATAAAAAACCATCTACCAGGCTGGGAGAGAAGGAAGAATAATGCCAGCTTAGCTTGTTTCAGCATTTTCTAATTGGTTACTTGATAGGAACTTGCTTCTCTGGCTGGCATCATGGAAGGCAATCTAGTTGACTGATTACCAAAAGAGGTGATCGGATTTGGCTGTTGGATGATGTGTTTCCTTGGCAAGCAAGAACTGGGATTTCTCCTATCCATCAGCCCAGTGGTTTAATTTAATTAAGAGCCAAATAGGTAGGGAGCATCTAAGATTCTTATTAAGGCACCAAGTCTGGGGACTTTGTTCTCCCCTTCCCCCCTACCCACTCCAGCTTACACAAAAGTTGCTGAGGAAAGAATACAAGGCTTGGCAGATGATGGGAAATAGGATCTATGTGAAAGGGCTCCTAGGTAGAAAACTTTCATTAGCGGCTTTTTGTAAGGAGTTGTACTAGCTCACCTGTACTTCAGTGTCCTCCTTTCTTCCATCTTTTACACAGGGCTGTGTTTTTAAAGGCCTCCTGATTATACCATCCCTGTCCCCCATCTTCCAGCTTCCATCTTAAGGTCAAGGAAAAATTCAAAAGCCAACTTTTCCACCAAGAATTGGGGGTAAGGTAAGGAGTACCATTCAATAACCAATGTGCATTTGGCATCTTAAATTAATTTTATCAAACTTTTGCTTTTCTATACTGCACAGATGATAAAATGGAAAAGTTCCAATCTCTTACAAGAACGATTATTTATAATGATTCTGAAAATGCAGTTCAGTGTCCCCTGACTTTGCATGGGCTTCACATAAAGGTTTCAATTATCCCTGCTTGTCAGGAACCAAATGGGGCAAGTACTGCAGTCTGGCTCACAAAGGTTCCCCCCACCCCAGCCCATCCCTATAACTGCGATCTGGCTCAGAAAGATACCCCCCCTCCCCCCTCCCCCCAATCTGGCTCAGAAGGGTTATCCCCCCCCTTCCCCCAACTGCAATCTGGCTCAGAAGGGCTCCCCCACCCTATTCCCCTCATATACACAAAATGCAATCTTCGGTTACTTGTTTGATTACTGAGAAAAACACGATGGTATTTTAAGAGGGCCTCCATGTTTATGAGGTGGAAAACGGAAAGGGAGGTGGACAGCTCTCTCTTTACCCTAAAATATCAGATGCTCTAACTAATATCTGACACTAGCTCATCCACTTACCTACCTGTTGTGGAATGTCAAATATGCAGATGCTATTTCTATTGCGAATCCCAATTAAAAGGATTTGCTTTTAAGTATGCAAATAAGGCTGTGTTAAGGTAGTATTAGTTGAAGTGCAAAAAGAAAAAATCTATCATTTAGCCAATTGTTTAGGCTGCCTTCCATCAAGCAGCTGGTTTAACTTCATTGTAATTCAGTGTAAGGGATTGTTTTGTGTGTATGTAAAGGGTTATATAAATGGTAGTGACCCAGTGTTTGAATCAAAGGGTCATCATATGCCAGCTCCTTCACCTTGAAACACAGAGGTAGGCGGGGCCCTTTGTTGTTTCACAGATGGAAAAGGATCTGAAGAGGGCAAATGACTGATTTAAGGTCATGTAGTCCCTGTGTCTGTTAAGAAGTTGGGTATTTGGTAACTAGGTCCCTGGGAACTCCATTCATGATTTTAAAAGTGCTTTCTAACACTACCTTCAGAAGGGGAATTTTAATAAAACATCAGAAATTTGTGGCAGGAAAGATGATCAAAAATCTTTTAAAGCAGCTAAGATGAAATGAATGAATGGAATATGTATGGTTGAGTGGTAGAATGTCCCGAAGTGTAATCAAAACACAATTTCACTAAAAGCTCTAATTCAGCTACTTGCACACTGACTAAGGATGTGCATCATTCTACTCTGACAGAAAAAGGGGATGTTAAACTTGAATCTTTTTCCACTAGCAACAACTATTCTACCTTTACGATGGTGTTACTCAATGAGAAAAAAGACCACTGTCTTCTCAAATCAAATTGTTAAGTGATTAGCAGTCTACAGGCTGGCTGGCAACACATACTTAGTGGCAGAATTCTATCCTTAGTATCCCACTAGTAAAGTTACTTTCAAAATAATCCTACCTACCACACTGAGACACTGAGACAGTAAAATGACAACATCACGAACAAATCTCGTAGCTAATGAAAATGATATCCAAGCCTACGGCCTAACAGAAACTTTTCACACTGCCACTAATGGTATTTTGGATTATCATAGAGGGTATTGGACCCCAACTGGGTGTTACTAATAGACAAGAGGGTTGGGGGCTCTCTGAATTAGCACTGATGGAGTGTAGAAAGTGCTTGGCTTTTGTAACTCTGCCCGTCAGTTGAAATAGATTCCATGATATTGCTCTAGAGACATTCCCTTTTTAAAGTGACAGGAAAAAAGAGCTGAGGAAATGTGACTTCTCTCCATCTTCACCAGAAGAGACCCCAGGCTATATTCTCTCCTGAGCATTTGAGCTGTGGAAATGCACTTAACACATCAACATGGTCAACCCTAGAATGTCTCCATAACTAAGCCACATTACACACAACTCTAGGCACCACATTGCAAATGATAAACCAGTACAAATCCCTAACAATGAAACCAAAAGTGTCATCCCCTCCAGATAAGAAAGTGGTTCACCCTCCAGGTTTAGTAGATCACTAAGCCATTTTTGAAACAGAACTGGTCAGGTACGATTTGGCTGCTAAGCCTAAGTTTGTCTGTCAGACTTCAGGATTCTGCTGCTGCTGCTATTGGCAGAGCCTTGGAATTTAGCCACTAGAGGTGGCAAAATCAGGCAGGAGATTTCTTTGCTTCCTACCTATTTTATGTCAAGGAGAGATGAAAATATCCTGAAATCAGAGATGAATCTTTCTTCTACATGTGCCAAGGGAAAGCTAATACATAAGTTTCCTTGAAAAACTGCCCCTGGCACTCCAATGTGGTGTTTGTGGAGATTAAATTTTGAGAAGTCTCTATTCAGTAGTCCACAATAGTCTTGGATTACAGTTGTCTGTGTTGAATGTTAAGTCTAGACAATGGCCTTGCATTACACAGAGCTGATAGATGGAAAACCCGAATCCTCACAAGACCATCAGCCTGGTTTTCTTACAATGCAGACACTTGTGTGTCCCTACCTCCAGAAAAAATACCATTCTGAATGTGCCTTCCTTAACTCTTCTCATCCCTAATATTCAAGGTCAGATTTGAAATCACATTTTTAAAAAATCTGACTGTAATTTAGTGAACAGCAGATTAAAGACTATTCTGGGTTTTGCATTAGGAGGCAGTCATGATTAGCTAATGTTTAGATGATACTTCATAGGTGTGTGGTGAAATGGAGAGCATAATTTTCCACTGCAGTATTTTGGACATAAATTCAGTTTTAAGCATGGTAAAATGTGTAGATGGTTACTTGTAATTGATGGGGAAACATGGCCAAATTGAGTGACATATTTGGTGATGAGATCTTCAGGATTTTCTTAAATGTACTACTATATATAGTATTACTGTACAATCCATGTTTTTTTCCCTTCAAAGCAAAAAAGGGCCCACAAATACTGGGTCATTTTCTTTGGGATTACCTTTGAATTCTTTCATGATGGTATAGACTTGAACAGAATCAACCCCAATTGACCGTTTGGCTAATCAGCAAAAATACCCATATAACAATAGGAACTTTAGGGAGCTGATATATCAGGCCAAGTACAGAATTCAGACCATAGGTCATCTAGGTAGTGAAAACTTGGATTTTGTCATCGTTTCATGAAAGAGTGTCAACCTGCCAACAGAATATGAGGAATGGCTCCAAAGCAGGGTTAATTACTGGTTCAGGGTCCCTCCAAATGACTCCCATTTGCAGAAGCCATGTCAATGGTGTAGCATTAGATTCTGCACCTCCCACTGAGGCATGTACATGTATATATACACCTATTTGTATATATACATATATATGCACCAAGCTCTACTGTCAAGGAGAGCCCTTCTTCAAGGGATATCTAGGGAAAGATTAAAACTTTGTCAAGTCCCAGAATGGAAAGGGGATGTGCCAGCAGACTGCCCAAACCACTCAAAACAAATGCCATCCCTTTCTCCCATGCTTTTTTTGTTCTTTACTATTATAATTTGACAGCAGAGAATTAGGACAGGTGATGAAAGCAAAAGACAACCAAATAAACCCTCTAATAGTATACTGGTTAGCATCTTTAGAGTGGCATTGGTGTGTTGCTTTGTCTTCTAACACTGTTGGTTCTTATATTATTGGGATATCTCCCCAGGGAGTTTCACAATGAAAATTGTCACTGAAGATCATGTGTGTGGAAAGCATAAAACCTCAGCCATGAATCCTGACCAGTAATGAAGCAGTGAAAGGCTTTTTTTTCTTTTTTTTTCTGGCTCATATGAGTATAGATTTGGGGGACAGCTATATGATTTATAAAATTTTAATCTCTGCAGGTTCTCTGTGTCTAAATTTTCTTCTTATACATAGGTAAGACATTTATGCTTTATTTCTCAGGAATCCGTCATCTTCACAAAGTGCTTTCTTTCCATTTTTAGTTTTAGGCAGTGTGGACATGAAACAAGACTGCAGGGAATGTAGTATTCTGTAAAGCATAGAAGGGGTACACAGTTGGAAAGATGCAGCTAAAATGACCCAAAATAGCTAGATGACTTAACATATATTACTCTGGAGATGTAGTGTCCACTTACATTGATTGATTTGGCTTCCCACAGATATCAAAAAAGGCATACAAATGAACACGCAAATCAAAAAATGTTTCCCAAATGAGTGGAGTTCCACCAGTGATCGTCAGCACGCTGGTAGAGGTAGAACTACGGGATGATGAAGATGACGGTTCAGGCCTTAGGACAGGTGGGCTTCTAGGCGAAGCCAGTACA
The DNA here is from genome assembly GCA_011680675.1 of Gymnobelideus leadbeateri. Lineage (NCBI taxonomy): Eukaryota > Metazoa > Chordata > Mammalia > Diprotodontia > Petauridae > Gymnobelideus > Gymnobelideus leadbeateri. Next base: position 337,130 of record WOXC01010459.1, read on the forward strand.
GTCCTTGGCGGATGTAACGAACCAGGTTGGTCATTGTGCTGTGTTGCGTCAAAGGCCCCATCAGTGAATCTAAATCTGCAAAGAATTCTGGGAACAAGAATATAGGTCAGTTAAGATTGTGCAATGGCATTGGGCAAATCTGCTGTGGAGAGCTAAGCCAGGTCTGCATGGCAACTCCCCATCTTCTCACTCCCCACCACCTAAAATTTAAAGAGTAGAAAAATCTTGGCTCCTTATTTAGTTCATCTACCAAATTTAATTTAATTTAGCAAACATTTTTGGGGGATTATTTTCAAATTGATGGATATATTTTTCTTTTTAGATCACTTGCATTTCCAAATATATCTTCTCTCCTACCCAGCAAACCATACCTTTGTAATAAAGAATAAAACAGCAGAGGGGGGGAAGCAATTCAGAAAAACTAGCCTAAGTTTAGAATGAGTTAGAAAATCTCCAAATGTCCCACTCCAAAGAGGGAAGATAGGTACATTTTCTCTTCATTTCTTGGTCATTATAATTATATAGTGTTTGGTTACTGGCTTTTGGGGTACAGGACATTCCATTTATGCTGTTGCACTGAATTATGCACATTGTCTTCCTTTGTTCTGCTTACTTTATTCTGCATTAGTCCGTATAAGTCTTCCCATGCTTCTCTGAATTCTTCATATTTACTGTTTCTTATGATATAGTGATATTCCACTGTATTCATCTACCACAATTTTTCTCTAGTCATTCTCCAGTCGATGGGCATCTATTTGTTTCTGATTCTTTGTTACTACTATAAAAACTTCTGTTGTAAATATTTTGCTGTAGATGGGATGAACTCTTTGGGGTACAGATGTTTAAAGTTATAGAGTTTTAGACTTGGACAGGACCTGGCATCAAATTCAACTTCTGTATTCTACAGAGAAGGCAACTGAGAACCCAAAAATGACCGAGTTGGGCTGTGAACTTGTTTTAAGAGTTTTGGGTAGTAAAACTGGCATGGTGGTGGTGGTAGTAGTAAGTTTACAAAGTATTTTATATATGTTATCTAATTTGATCTTCACAACAATCTTGTGAAGTAAGTGCTATAATTATCCCCCTTTTTGCAGATGAGGAAACTGAGGCTTAAAAAGTTACTTGGCCAGATTAAATGAGATAACAGTTGTAAAGTGCTTAGCACAGTGACTGGCAAATAGAAGGTGCTATATAAATGTTTATTTCTGCCGCCCTCTCCCCCTCCTCACATAGTTGATAAGTATCTCAGGTATGGTTCAAGCTTAGGACATCTAGACTCTTAAATCCAGAGCTCTATTCACTATGCCACCTAGGCCTCCTTAGACCAGTATAGACTGGTAAAATTTTGCCCCTGATTGAGGATTGGTCTGTGGGGACTCACTTTGGGAAAAGAGTGGTTAAGAAGGCTTTCAGGTGAGAGAGAAGAGTGAGTGTGTGTGTGTGTGTGTGTGTGTGTGTGTGTGTGTGTGTGTGTGTGTGTGTGTGTGTGTGTGTGTGTGTGTGTTACAACCCTGGAGATAAAAGGAGAAGCCAAGATGCCTTCCAAGACATGAGTCATTCTCAGTGCATAAAAGAAAGCCAAAGTGAGTATAACAGATGTGGCATAGGCAGTGTTGGAGGTTGGTGAGTTCTAGAGGAGGTTAGAGAGAACTGTTCTTCAGGGTCACAATTTATTCATTTGAGTGAATTAAGTTGAAATGGAACTCCTTTACTTGAAAAGAGGAGGAAAACGGAAGACAGAGTATATATAGAAAGTGAAAGGCAGAAAGATCCAAATAGTGACTGTAACTCAAATGTCAAGTCAGGTCCTGGAGAGAAGGGACTAGGTTTGAGTCTCTGTCTGGTGTCTGGCAGCATGTGCACAAGCACACACTGAGTGGCCACTTAATACATGCTTGATTGCTTGCTGAGTGAAGCAGGTCAAGCCACTTTCCATCTCAGTAAATAGCTGGGACTTAGCTTTTCTTGTAGAGCTTTGTAAGATTTTTCATCGTTTGCCTTTTGGGGTTTTTATTTGAAACTCTTATCTAGTTTTCCTAGAGTGGCCAGTAGTCAAAACTCCTTAACAAATCTACAGAAATGCGGTGGTATTGTTTCTGAGATATCAGAGAAAAAGTGAAGTTGAAAACCTAGTAGTGGCAGAAAAGCCAAAGAAGCAGGTGCCTGAGTCCCGGGGATCAGAAGTTTGTCTGGAAAAGAGCAACATCTGGGGGCCTTCACGCTGGCAAGCAGCCCTTTCCTTGAACCTAGGCTATCATTAAGCTGAAGCCCTGGATTATTTTTCTTGTTGGAATGCCAAGCAATCCAAATAAAAGCAGTAGATCTGGAGAAGACCAGGGTTTGCCTCCTTCCTCTGCTCCATGTGGCCTTGGCAAGGCACTCTTTTCTCCTTTCTGGATCTCAGCTTCCAGCTCTAAATTTCCTGCCACCTCTAAATCCTATAAACCTATGATCTAACTGTATACTTTACTGCTGGCAGATTGAAAAGGCTGTGGTGTAAAAATGACTTTCTGAGTATTTGAGCATAAATGACTAAGAATTGGACTAGATGATGCCAAATTTGGTTCTTTTCCCTTTGAACTTATTATAAGTTGACTAATAGCATCTTCAGCACTACTGGCTAAAGGCCAGGGCTATTTTGAGTCAACATCAAGCAAGACACTGAGCAGATCCTTGACAAATTGTGCTAATGACAAGACTAGCACCATCTTGTCTGACAACAGAGAAGGTACCACATGCTGGTGTAGCCAAGTTCTGAAGGTAAAAGACGAGCCTTTGGTTCTGATGCATTTGGTACATTGTCAACTCTCAATAACCTTCAGATACCCTCATTACCAAGAGGAATAGTTTTTTTGATGGGTCTTACCCTGGACATCTTCCATAGCACTAGAGAGCACTTGTTTAATACCCTCTTCATATCCATGCTCAGTGGGTCAGTCTGTAATGGATCTTAACATCCTTTGACTGAGGAGAGCCTTCAAGACTGCATTCTGATCAATCAAGTAAGAAGAGGCAGCTGGGTGGGTGGTGCAGTGAAGAGAATGCTAGATTGGACTCAGGAAGACCTAAGTTCAAATCCAATTTCAGACATTTGTTGGCTGTTTGACTCTGGGTAATTCACTTCACCCCTGTCTTCCTCTATCTCGTCATCTGTAAAACTGTCATAACAGGACTTACATCTCAGGGAATATTATAAGGATCAAATGAGATAGTATTTGAAAAATGCCATATAAATGCTAGCTATTATTAATAAGCTTTTTTGAAATTAAGAAACAAAGACAATTGGGATGTACTTAGGTCCAGCCACTCTTAACTTCATTGCCTTAGGTGCCTTTTCCATTTCTTTACGTGTCAGTCAGTAAACATTTATTAAGGATCTACTGTGTGCCACGCAATGTGCTAAACTCTGGGAATATAAGTATGACAAAAGGATGATCCACGCCCTCAAGAAGCTCACAACCTAATGGGAGCAAGAGGAAGCTGAAAAATAGGAGGTCAGGTGGGGGAAGGTGCCCAACCAGGGGGCATTATGGAAAAGTCAGAGAAGACCCTAAGTAATACGGCCAAGTGAGAAATGGGGAGATGTTTTGAGTTGAACTTTCAGAACATCTCTGTGTATATACATATATAGCTAAATATCTATACATACATGTTTCTCTTGGCCAGAAGAGTATTGATTTCATAGTTAGGAACTGGATTCAAATTCTGCCTCTTTGCCCCTTCTAGATCTATGATCCTGTGACTGCTGAGCAGACCAGTGGGCAAGGATTGTTTATATTTTGTCTTTGAATCGCCAGTGACCAGCATAGTGCCCAGCACATAGTAGGTCCATAGTAGGAAGTGTGTGTATACAGTATGGAATGGGGAAGGAAGAAAAAGCTCAGGGAACTTGAGAGCTAATTTCAAGTATTTGAAACTCTCTCATGTAGAAGAGGGATTCAGCTTGTATTGGGCACTAGTGGATAGAGTCAGGGTCAATGACTTAGAAGTTACTGGGCCAATGTGCCAATTTCGATTAGACACCAGGAAAACCTTTGAAAGCAATTAGAGCAGCTTGGGCTGCCCCGAGATCCCCTCGTCAGCTCTTGAAGTTTGAGAGTGGATACCCATTAATTAACTTTGGTACAATGGGGTTCCTTTTGAGGAATGGGTTCAAGAAGTTATCAGCCCACCCCTAATCCAACTGCTCTCGAGTATTTTGGATCCTTTTAACTCTTATGTTCTCAAGTCCTATACTTGCTGCTCTCTGCCTTTTGGATCCAGTATCCTGTAGAAGTTGCTAATGCTTGAGAAAGTGTGGCCTAGTGGGTACAGTGCTGGCCTTGGAGTCAGCAAGACATGGCTTGAATCCTGCCTCCAACACTTACTAACTAGTATGTGAACCCACTTAACTCATCTGAGTTCACTGTTTCTATATCTGTAAAATAGGGATAATAAATGATAGCACCAATAACAACTTTCCCCAAGGGTTATTGGGAGGATCAAAGAAGTGAATGAATGGATGTACTTTTCACCCTCAGGTTAGCTGAATCATCATTACGACTAAACTAAATGGTCTGTCCACAGCACACCAGTACAAGTAATCATTTGAGAACTTGACCAGATCATGCAGAAAGTGCATGTGTATATATGTACATGTGTGTGCATGTGCCTAAATGCATACTCTGCCTCATGGTGTCATGATCAGTGGTATTCAACCCTAAAGTGGATAACAAACCAATCCCAAAGCCCCTCTCTCTGTCACACGGCTCAATCCTGCCCCTTTATCTAAGAAAAGGCCCGTGCAGCTAATTGCTCCCTCTAATTTAGTGAAACCTGTGACCTGTGGTAGGTGGAGGAACTGTGCGTGTGCCTTTCAGACTACTGTTAGCCACTTTGCATGTCTGCAAACTTGAGAGCAAAACAGGATCTCCTTAAAAAAGCCCAGCTGGCCTCAGACAGTGGCTGTAGCTGCTAGGCCAGAAGCTGGCAGGGATATGAGGACCATCCACACACCTGCAGACATCAGAATGATTTGGGTGAAAGGGATTGTTATTTTTGCCTATGGTTTCTCCGTGCTTAGCAAAATCACTTTTCACAGTTGAGCAGTGAAATTCCTGCCGAGCATTTCTTCTTCTCAGCCCTCAAATTAGGAAGCAAAACTCAAGGCCCAGGGCCCCTTTTACACTCGTATTATGAAAGCTGATGGGTGGGTAGATTGGGAAGACCCTAATAGCTCAGTACTGCTGGCATCACATGGCAAAACTGATAGGACTGCTCTCAAATGCAACATGGCTTTTCTTTACTGACAGACACTAATGACTCCAGTGAAGGTAGAAGCACCTTAGTTCAAAGGAGAAAAAAGAATAGAATTTTGTGGAGGCCTAATTAATTTGCTAATCATTCTGCCCTCCTGCCCTTGTTCCTCCGTGTCAGTCTTTAACACACATAATGGATTGAGGCTCGGCAGTAATTATTTGTACACATGTCCCTGTTAAGTTCTGTTCAGGTCTCCTTCCTATCCTCCCCTCCCCCACATACATACAAACAGTTAAGGGGCCATACCTATCTCAGCCCTAGAGTCCTTTATTTCCTGGGAAACCTGAAACCTGGCTATTAACAAAGAGGTACTGAAAAATAAACAAGTTCTCCCTCCCTTTGTCCCTCCCCCACTCCTACTCCCACCCCATGCAGAATACAGCTCCTTCAATACCACATTATGGAGGGAGTGGGCAAATAGTCACCTCTGTTCTCTCTTGTAAGTCTGTCTGCCATGTCCCAGTGTTCATAGCCACGAAGCACATTGTTGGTGATGTTGACGTGGCTGGCTGCCATGTGGTGGATTCGGTGAGGAATGACAATAGGTCCCAAGGATGGTAAAGCACTTGAAGATGAAGGGCTGAGGGACAAAGGTGATGGTGCATCTGTGCCCCTAGGGAAAGGAAAGAGAGTATCACTCTCATGGCCACATACCTCCCTTCCTTTGTCAAGGATTACAGAAGTGTGTGTGTTTGTTTTTTTACTATTGTTTCAAATGGATAGAGAGACTTTTTGACTAATAAAATACAAATTCATTTAAAAGCCAAAAAATTAAGGCATAGTGATGTAGACATTGGAAAAGATGACATCTTGGAGGCAGAATTCTCACATGGATTTTGGGACCTAACTATGGCCACTGTCTGTCAAGTACATTGATGAAATCATAGGTTCAGACTCCTCTCCTCCACCAAAAAAATTTAAGTACAGTTTGGCTTCAGGAGGATCTCTCTCAAGTTGGGTGTATCTGAGACGAGTCTCCTAACAGTTTACGCTGGGGCGCTTCATCATGATGTCTAAGGAGGATGGGATTTCACTAACCCAAGCTGTGGTAGAGTTGAGTTGTAGAGCCTGAACTAGGCATTGGTAGCCAGTGGGCCTGGAACCCCAGCATGTGTGGGGGCTACAGCATGGGGAAAAGCTCATCCCATGGCCCCAAAGGACAAGAAATGCTGCCGTTCCCTCTAAATTGGCTTTCCTAGAGCAGTGGGGTCAAACTTCAATAGGAATGGATCCCTGCAGGCTGCATATTGACTTAGAAAACCACAAATGAACATTTTCTATGTAATATTTTTATTTATTTTGTTAAACATTCCCCAGTTACCATTTAAATTGGTTCGGCAGCCCTTTGAGTCTGGCCCATGAATTTGACACATCTGCCCCAGAGTAAAGGCCCCAATAACCTGATGTTTTCCCCTGGATTCTCAACATTCAAAAATGAAACACTCACCTTCTTCAACCCCAGTGCCTGGCTATGTCCATAGTACGGGTCTAGGTTGGTGAACTTTGTTTTGGGGCTTTAATCGATCCCCAAAGTGATGTTTTTAAATATATACATAGATGCACGTGTACATTAATGTATTGACATTTAGGTAACAGACAACACAATCTTTCAGAGAAAGCAGATCTTCCCCAGCCATAATAATTTTCCTACCTGTTACCAGAAGCAGTGATTAGCAGTTAGCAAATACTTGCTGGCCCATTATTGGAGTGTTTTGTGGAAACTACAATGACAGTTTGCTACAAATCCAGTCACCACAATGAGCAAAGTTCAACTCTTAAAAGCCCCCTGTGGAACCGCATTAGAAACTTGAAACCAAGTAGGCCCATGAATGTCTCACTAGGGTTCTTGAAGGCCTGCTGGACATCTGCTCTTAATTGCTGGCAGTTCATCTGTGTGTAGCCTATATAAAGAGGAAAGTTTTGTGTTCTCCACTTAGTGTAGGACTAATGTCCCGATATTGATTTTCTTTGAGTTCTAACACTAGCAATTAGGAATCATCTGCTGGCTGCCCACTGTGTGGGGGTCATCTGTGGCTATCTCCTCTCACATGATGAGATTCATGTGGCTTAAAAATACTTCAGGGCCATTTTCTTCTGAAATGGATTTCCAAATCCACAGTCAAGGTTTGTAAATTCCTCAGCTTGCCATCCTCCTTCAGACTGCTTGCCCAGGCCAACAGACTGGCTTATCCCTGGAAAACCCACTTAGGAAACCAATGTGAGAGAAGAGAAAAGCCTTGTTAGGAAAACAATGTGTCTGTCTCTATCTTTCTTTCTTTTTGCCTTTCAAAGGAAAATTCCACAAAGAAATTCTGATAATTCCCTCTTTATCAACTAATGCTACATATAAAAAATGAGGGTGACTTAAGGTCTTATGCTCTCCTGCTGGACAAGCCTCCTCAAATCACTGACAGTGAGTACTTCCTTTCAGAATGGCCATGTGTAAATACCAAGTGATAAAAATGCATGAATGAATGAGGGGACAACCCTTAATAACCTTAAGGCACAGTAAAGCTGAATGTCCACAGATGAAATCTGAGAGTATGCACCTCACCTAGCTCCATACAGCCCCTGCTATGAACCATGTATACCTGTGTGAGCTCTCTTTGGCTTAGGCTGCTCTGAGGGAAAAGTAGAGAAGGGCAATAAAAAAGGCAGTCCTCCTGGCCACAGATCTCTACCTCCATGTTAGGCTTCTGCTCTCCTGGTATAAAATGGTGTGGGCTACTACCTGCCATGTTAGGAGCTAGTCACTAGAAGCCATGGTTTTTATAGGAAGACAGGTTAGAAAGAAATGTTACATTCCTTATTGATGGCCTAATCCATAGTATTATTGGCTTCATCCAAGCAGTGGACGTTGCCAGAGAGAGACATCAATACAGACTTGTATTTGTATTCTGACCAGCCTCCAACTGCTGTATAATACACCTTTTCTGTCATTATCATTAATTAGGAGAAAGTAGGAACTTGGAGCATTTTTGTTTTCACACCAGGCTATGAACTGACTTTACAGTATGGACATCTGAACTCGGTATTTGTACCAGTGAAATGAAAGAATTAATCATAATCATGAACTAGAATTGTTATAACAACATTATGTCTGGGGAAAAATTGTCAGTGGACGATCTACTTTTTGGAATTCCTCTGTTTGATGCCAACACCTCAGGAATCACTCATCTTGTCAGTTCAGGAAACCCTCTGCATTCAGGATTAGCAAAGTTAAGTGTGTTGCTTAAGGTCGCAAGACTCATGTCATGGATGGGGCTGGAACTTAGGACTTCCTGACTTCAGGCTCCATTGCTTTTCTGATTCATCTATTGTACATTTCTTAGAACAGTCCCCAGAATAGCTATTCTAGACTTTGGCTTTTCAGGTCACAAATCCCTTTTTACTGTGGCTGACCTGAGCCCACAGAATGTTTTAGGTAGACACTGTCTTCCAAATAAGATTAAGACCTTGTCTCTTCCAAGTCTAACAGAAGACAGACATGAACATAAGTAATTATAATACAACGTATTGTTGACAAGGCAAGGAGGAAACAAAATGCTCTGAGAACATCGGGGGGGGGGGGTGTTCTCTCTGGCTTTCACACCCAAGAGGATAACCTGACCTTTTACTTTCTGGGGAAAAAAGAGGCAGGACTTTCTTTACTCATATGAATTCTTCCCTCCAATCTCAGAGGAACTTTTTTGGTTCTACTAATGGCCAATTGTATCCCATTCTATGCTGAGTCCTAAAGGCCTTTGCTTTGCAATTTTGCTGGCAACATCTTCAAATGCTGTTCTCACCACTGTCTAAAAGTATCCCCCAGATATGCACAGGTGTTTCTCTTTAGAAAGCAACTAAAACCAAACCCTCCCATGACTTTATGATGCCTTTGGAGTTGGCACATTTCTCTTCTTTGTTTCATAAGGAATTTAACAAATGAGGAGTCTCTAACCATTATGTCTTTGACTCCCATCCTTATTTTGCTAATGAAATTGCTGCTTTAAAGATCAGTATTCATTTCTTCCTTCCTTTCTTCTCCTCTTTCCCCCTTCCTTCCTCCCTCCTTTACCCTCTCTCTCTTCCTCTACTTCTTTGTGGCATCTGATACATTGCTACTCTCTCCCTATGTAGTTACCATTCCATAACACTACCCTCTTTTGGTTTTCTAGCTGTTCCTGTCTCTTCCCCCTTCCCACCCCTGGATGTTTGCTACGTTCAGTTTCTTGCTCTTCTTGATGTCCTTTGCCTCTAGGACCAATATAAGGAAAATCTCCCAGAGTAGAAAGGCTTGGTAAACAATGGAATTGCAGCTAAGGGATGCTCAAGTCTCTCTTGTTGTGGAGTCAGGCCTGTACTTGTAGAATGTTCAGATGTGAGGAGACTGTAATAACTGGCCTGCTGAGGTTATTTTTTTATCCCGTTATTCAAAAGCTTTAGAATCTGAGTGAGTGGGCTTTCTTTATAAAGAAGCTGCTTTCTTAAAACTGAAGGCCCTTTTGGAATTCAACCTGACAAGCTCAAGTATGTATTTAAACTCTTTCAGTTTTGAATTTTAAAAAATGCTCTTATTTCTTAAGAACTACTTGTCTGACCCTGCCCATTCTCTATTTGTGTGCATGGAATAGGTTTCCCTGGGCTTTTTCATTTTTATCTTCTGAACTCCAAAGGAGAATCTTTTATCTACGCTATGCATCAATATCAGAGCAGACCCCAATGCAGCCATTCAACTGGGGTAAGTTATTGCTTTTTTGAAAAAATGGAACTTTTCCTTCATTATGAATATGGAAATGATGTTGAAGAAATTATGCCTGCACCTGTAGTATCTTGTCTGAGTATTTAGAGAAAGAGGATCAGTTATACTTGAAATAGGAAAGTATGAGAAACTACTGACAACAGGGGCTTGTATTTATAAGGGTACTTTTCCTTTCTAAAGTGTTTTCCACATAATTTAATTTATTTTCACATCTGTGTGAGAGATGAAGGGCAGGTGGCATCATTTTTACTCAACTGTAGCAAACATTGATTAAACGCCTTGTGTGTGCCAGAAATTGGGGCCACAGAACCTAAAAATGAGCTTAACACCAGGCCTTGGGGAGCTCCCCCTCTTCTTTGCCAGTAGCTGTGCTGTTCTCCTTCATCCTTCCTTTCCATCCATTCTTACAAGGCCCTCTCACTCTCCTCTCCTTCACCTTGCCCCAACACCCTTCTCCTCCCTCATCACTCCCTTCCCCCTCTCCCTTTCTCTCATGCTCAGCTTTTTGATTGTTTCTTATTTTGTTTGTATATATTTTCCCGAGACAACATTTTTTCTCGGAGGACCACTTGAGCTGTATGCACCCCGCCCTACTGTCTCATTGCCCTTCCCTCTTTTTTATACACTCTCCCATTATCCGTTTCATTGTTCAGGATGCTGTTGTTTAGTTTCTATCTGCAGTTTGTGTTTTTGCTCAGGTTCCCTACATCACTATTTTAATGTATTACAGAGCATGTTTAATACTTTTGCTTTCTGTACATTAATGATTTTTAAATGTTAGTGTTGCTTCCCCTCCCCCCTACCATTAGTGTGGTTGATACTAATTTGGTGTCAGTCTTCTGCCATGGGCTCTTGGCTTTTCTGCTCTCTTACCTGCTTCTTGAACTTACTGAAATTAGTCTGCTTGCAGATGTTTTTCCCCTTTTTACTCCTGGTCTATGCTAACTCCTAGGGTTATGGTTATCTTCTAAAGACCTCTTAAATGCCCCTTCTCCTTCCCTATGTCTTAGGCCCATGTAGCTGTGCTTCTGCTTCCACCTCTAGATCCAAACTTTGCAAGCCTTTTCTTACTCATCGTCTTTGACTTCTCATTTGTGCCTATGAATCCGAAAATCATCTCTCCACAGAAAACTTCCAAGTTTCTATATCCAGTCACACGTTGTTGACTACTTGTTCATATATGGTGTTCTTGGATATCTGGTAGTCAGCTCAAATCCAACATGTCAAAAACAGAACCCCTTATCTTCCCCGACTCCAAAATTTTCTGTTTCTGTTCAGTGGGACACACCATTCCACTCAGTCTATTTCCCAACCTTGGAATCATCTCTAACTTTTCATTTTCCTCCGTTGTCCCCTCTCAGATCCAGGCACTTGCTATGATGACCACAACCATCATTCACACCCTTGTCACCTACTGCCTGGCCTACTGTGATAGATAGCTTCCTAACTGATCTCTCTGACTTTGGTCTCTCCCCTCTCCAATCTATCTTCTAACACAGCTGCCAAAAAATCTTCCTAAGGCATAAGATTGACTGTGTTACTGCTTTGCTCAAAAAGCCGGATGGCTCTTCCCTGTATTACCTCTAGGATAAAACATAAGCTACTCAGCTTAGCATTTAAATCCTTTCACAATCTGGTTCCAGTCTATCTTTCTAGGCCTACTGCATATTAATCACGACCCCCTCCTGTGATCCCCCTTCCAGGAATTTACCTTCTGAGCCAAACTGGGTTATCAGGAAGTTTTTCCTCCCCTTCCTACATTTGCATAGCTCCTCCCCGTTTAATCACCAAGCATTTTATTAAGGGCTTCTGGTAATGTGGTCCCAGGCCTCAAAGAGTTTACATTTTGTTGGAAGGGCACAATAGATTCACAGGCTCTGGACAAAATAAAGATGTAGTAATTTGGGGGTGGTGCCTCTGGAGGCGAATAGCACTGGAGCTGAGGCTCTCTGGGAACGAAGGATTCCAAGAGGCAAAGATGAGAATGTAAAGCCTGGGGGCCAGCCTGTGTGCCAGCCTGTGTGCAAAAGCATTGAGGTGAGAGATGTGATGTCACCGATTCATAGATAAAGAGAAATGTGTGATCAGCTTGGAAAGCTAAGATTGGGCTTAAAGTGCTGAACAGATATGCTTGTATTTATCCTGGATGCATTGGGATGCCACGGAAGCTTCTCAAGCTGGTATATGGCCACTGGCATCCCTGTGCTTTAGGAATAGTGATTTGGCAGCTGTGTAGGGGATAGAGAAGAAGGGAGGGGACTGGATGCAGGGAGGCCAATCGGGAAGCTATTGCCCTGGTCTAGGCCAGAGGGGTTGGGGGTGCTTGGAGACAAGCAGAGGACATATGATTGCCCAGACCTGGTAGCTGATGTCTTCCCTTTAGGCCCACTGCAGATGCCACCTCTTTGGTGAAGCCTTTCTCGTTATTTCCCCACGTGGTATTCTTTATAAATGCATAACAAAGTGCCTTGCACCTATTCAAAGTTGGAAGGGTCTATAGGGAAATTTTGCTGTGGGAATGCCTTCAAGCCTACTTGCCTGTGACTTTGTAGAGGAGTTCTCCTGCCTGGCTCCCACACAATTGGTGAGTGGAATCTGAGGTGGAATCTGAAGCTGGACTCTGGTGACTCCACACCTAGTGGTTGAGCTGTTCCCTGCTGTCTGTAGTCTATGTACCTTGCATGAAGCAGGTACATAACAAATGTTTTTTTTAACTTAATCATTGAGTTATCCCTATTTGTTGTTATAAGTGAGAAAATCCAGAGATATCATCTAGATTGTAACTAGAGTCATTTAGTGCCATTAGTATATGGGCTCTTTGCCATCTCTGAATTGGACTACACAGCTTCCCAAGTACCTCAGAGATTATTGTCCAACATTCCGAATTGCACTCTTAAAAGAAACCTTTTGTAGAAGAAAGGACCTTAAAAAGAACTAGTCAACTCCCTCCCATGGCAAAGGAGAAAACGAAGGCATAGGATGCTTAAATGCCTTATCTATAATCAACAGCTAGTTGGTGTTCTGTACAAGTGGGGGTGGAACCCCAGTTTCCTGATGGGCCCTGCAATATTGGTGCTCTTCCAATAAGACCATCCTAGTGAGATGGTTTCTTCAAGCCTCATATCATCATTACATGATGCGATTTTATATTTTAGGTCAGGGTATTTTAGCATTAATATAAAAATTGTCATTATGACTCCAATAATTGGTTGACTAAGTGCCTTTCCATTTTCATCACTATTCTGTCTTTAGTTTTATTAAACAGTACTTACCATATATCAATGAATATTTCATTGGTCTTTCGGTATTGAGTGAATTATTGAAAAACTGTTGTGATAGCAGTTAACTTTCCTTTAACTCCCTGAAATGGTGGTACTTTCCACCTAATTAGTGGCTCTTTTTATGACCCTCATTTGGCTTAAAGATCAAAGGGACCAAGAATCTGGTATCAAATCACCCTTCAACTTTTTAATTCTGTCCTTTGCTGGAGCGTGAGACTAGAGCTGTGGGATGTAGAAAAACCACCCTCATTGAGGAACTGACCTTCATTCCAGAGTTGTAAATGTCAAAGTATTTTTGGCCTAGAAAATCAGTCCTTTTCATGAAGAAGCAAGTAATTTTTAGAAAATACTTACTTTCCACAGCTTCCCCATGGAGATGGTATCTGGGCAGCCTTGGAAGAAGTCTGTTGAGAAAGAGAGAGAGAGAGAGAGAGAGAGAGAGAATGAGGAAATCTATTTTGTAATTTATTAATTCAGAAACAGATGGAAGTGTGATTTAAAGTACATTAATATTGATTACAGCGTTCCTGGCTGCCTCCTGTTTGGTTAGCAGGAGCTGGAATGTATGTATGCAGTATGTCAGCACCCAATGCACAGTGCTTGATGAAAATAGCTGGTTAGGATAATTAGTGGGCCCCAATCAGGACCATGAAAGTCACTTGATGAAAGATATGAGCTACTAAAAGGCCCAGTGAAATCAGAATCAGTTTTCTAAGAAGTGGCTTAATTATCCTCGTATGAAATTTAGTCTGCAAAACAGGTTCTTGTGAGTGTGAGAAGCTGGTCACCTTTAGCAAGAAGAAAAACCTTTTCCCAGGTGGAAAGACACCACCTGCAAGGGGGTAGCACCCACTTGAAGTAGGTGGGAAGAGACACTTTTAGATTCTTTAGGAAAGTGGGCTATAGACAGGAAGGCCAACTTTCCCTCTCAAGGATATTTTCTATGTCATTTGGCTACTTATTTCATTTGAAAGTGGAACTGTTTTTCTACTTCCTGGTAGAACTGGGATGACTTAAGGAAAAAACTGTCAGTATTTTTGTATACACGCTTTGGTGAAGGAGGGGGGAACCCAGAGATCCCTCTCAGTATAGCAGTAGCAGAACCAGTCCTGAGTAGGGATGGGCCTTAGTGAGCCATCATCTAATTTGAGAAGCAAGCCTTGTGGGGAAAGGGATCGCCAGACTTCTACCAAGCCACGTCAGCCCCCCAGTACCACCTACTGTCACTGACCAGGAGCCAGTGAGAGGCTTACAAGGCCAAGAACCTTACTAAGAAGGGCAGCATCCCCCAGACCAGTGGCTCTGACTACAGCCTGTCCCCCCCAGTTAGAATCTAGGGCTTATGTCTGTCGGGGAGATGGAACCTGGCAGCTGACTCTGAAGGGGCTGTAGCTCTCACCTCTGCAGGAGCCATGACTAATGAAGACCCAGAAAAGAAAGTTTTTACTATCCAGGTGCCACCTAGCTGCCCTGGCGTCAGGATTTCCGCAGCACTTGACATAGATTGTCTCTTCTGCTCCTCACAACAGTTCTGTGAAGTAGGTGCTGGTATTTGTTCCATTTTATGAAATCGAGGCAGGCCAGACTCATCCCACCCTTCCTCTCAAACCCTCTTGGAAGGCACCACTTGGTACTGATTCTCTTTGTATCTGCCTGTACAAAAGTACCTGTCTTTGTTGTCTCCCCATCAGAATGAAGCTCTCATTCATTCTATTTTTTGTACCCCTGGGGCTCGGCACCAACTATCTTGGTAAGTGTAATAAGCTGCCTCCTGGCTGCAAGCCTGGTTGAATCTGGGAAATTTCTCACTGGGCACTTTAGGGTTTGCTGATTCTACTTTCCCATGACCCCCAGAAAGCAATCTTCTCCCTGATCCCTTATAAGCTTCTGATAGACAGTAAGGTGGTGATTTCCTTTCCTGGTAGATCTTGAATGCCTTCAGTAAGCGGCCTTGTTGAATGAACGCTTTGGTTTTAGATTGAAGTCCACAGATCCTCAGATGATGGGCCTTTTTGAAGTCTGTCAAATTTTGTGTTTGAAGACTCCTTGGGAGGTTGTGTAGCCTCCTGCGCAGACCACTGGCCTTTGATAAGGAGCCATGTCCCCACCACTTAATACTAGCTGGGAGATCTTGGGTGAGGCCTGGGGCCTTGTTTTTCTCATTTTTGAAATGGAGCCAGTAATGCTTGTATCATTGCCCTTGTGGGATTGGTGGGGGGAGGGGGGGCGGATCCAAAGAGCTAATGGATGAGAGGGCTTTGCAAGTATAAAACATTCTAAAAAGGTGCGCTGTTGTTTCAGTGAGGGAGTTAACTCTACCCTCGCTTGTTTATTGTTGCCTTTTGAGGGAAGGATTTATGACAAATCCTTGCCCTTTCTCTGCTAAGAGAGACAGCAGACCTTGTACCTGTTTAATAGTTATTGTTCCCATTCCCACACACTTACTGGTTTTCCCAACGGGACTTCAGTGCAGAGAGGGACAGGGGGCATGCTCTGACTGTAAACATGACTTTGAAATATCACAGAAACTGCCCAAGGCCCTTTTTGTCAATCAGGACAATATTGAGGTGACTGAACCGTTTTATTTTCTCTTCTGTGACCCAAATCCAATGTAAGCATAGCACTGAGTCTCCAAGGAGTGGTGGCCAATATAACCTGGCTGGCAAAAATTTGGTTCTTTGCAAATTGACATTTAATAACATGCCTGTCGGATCTCATTAGTCTTTTCATTCACCAGCCCTCTCCAAAAGATACAAAATAAGGATTACCTTAAAATATTCCATCAGAGATCTGGAATACTTCATAGCATGGTCCCTCTTTAGTTTAAACATTCTCAAGTACAGGAGTGACAAGCATCGGTAGCTGTGATAATTAGGAAAGGATTATGTTAATTCCAGTGTTTAATAAACTGTATAAAAAGGCAATATGTATATATTTTTAGTTTCTTTTCTAAGATTAGATAGACTGAGAAATATAAGAAAATAATGGGAAAAGTGGGGGAGGGAGGGAGAAGCATTAAAAGCCCATCTTGATAACGGTATAGATGTTTAGTCAGCTGCTGAGGCCATCCATTAGTTATCCTTTAACAGTTTAATAGAAAACAAGAATAATGGTCTGGTAGAGGCAGCTTATGGAACTCCGAAGCTCTAAAGTCTTTTTCCCCCAGGCTTCTAGCTGCTTTCTCATGTTGTCCATGGGACTCACCATAAAATCGCAAGTCTCTTGTCCCATTCAGTGGCAGAAGAGCAGGTGAAATTCTTGAGCCTTAGGGCATACCTTTGGAAATAAAGAAAACATTCAGCACTCCTTGAGGGCAGGGGCTTTGGGGCCTGAGCCAGAGCCTAGAAGCCCAGGAGCTCATATGAAGATGAGCACAGAAAACGCGGGAAATCAGAGTCAGAACACTTTGCTAGAAGCTTGACGTAATATCCTGAAAGTAAAGCATACTCAGCGCTTTGGTGGGGCGGTGGCAGAATGACTGTCTTTGAAATGTTGCCAACATGGGAACCCTAAGCTCCCTGGGAGCCAGGAGCCTCTGCATAGGGGTCTTTCCTCTTGTGATGGCACTTACTGATGGGGCTGGGCCTTCAGATCACAGGGAAGGCATGCTTTTCTCTTTATAATGTGCTGCATTCTGCTCCTACCCTCTCGTCAACACTTTTCCGGGGATTGTGGGGGAAATCTCTTTTATGTACTCACATGTATGCATCATACACGCATACATTACATGTTAGAGCCTCCTTGGAGTCAGGAAGACCCAAGTTCAATCAAGTCCTGTCTTGAATGCCTGCTGACCCTGGGATCCTAGACAGATCACATGTCTCCTCTGGGGCCCAGGTACCCCTCTGAGGCAAAAAGTTGTAGAAGAGCAGCCAGCCTGGCAGTTCCCCACTCAGAGGAAGGCACCTGTCCTGGCACCCTGAACTCTACCTCTCCACAAAACCCTCATGTAAACCTACACATGTATGGACAGACAAAAGTGGTACATTGGAGGCAGGGAGACTCATCTTTGTGAATTCAAATCCCACCTCAGATACTTCCTGTGACCCTGGGCAACTCACTGAACCTCTGTCTGCCTCAGTTTCCTCATTGGTAAAATGGGGATCAAAGTAGTGCTTCCCTCCCAGGGTTGTTGTGAAGATCTGATGAGATAATATTGGTCAAGTGTTCAGCACTGTGCCTAGCACACAGTAGGTGCTATGTAAATGGGAGCTGTTTTTATTATGATGATACAGTATGTCTGATGGGTGGTATGCAAGGACCACTTCTCCAGCTGGTTGGGAACTTTGAGATCCTATGGTCTAACTCCTGTCATGTTATAGATGAGTAAAGGGGAGTGACTTACTCCACATCCTGTAAGTAATGAGGGACAGGGTTAGGACTGGAATCCAGAAGAGTGAATTCCACAATCTCCATGCTGCACCCCCTGCAAGGAAGTGGGCCTATCACAGTTCTGTCTTGGGGAACCCGTGGTATACCACACTCTGATGGGGGGGTGGTAGGCAGTAATTCACTGTATACGGTGATGACAAATGCTTTCCACGTGCCACCAGCCGTGAGAGCAGCACTGTGGGGTCTCAGCTTCTAACCAGGCTTGGAAAGACTTCTACAGTATGTTCTGTACAAAGTGGCGTTTCTAAAGGAGGGGTCAAGTTCACTTCTAAGATCTGTGCCTCATTCACCTGGAAGGCTACGGTGTTGCTGTTTTTTAAAATTCCTTCCTCCTCCCCCATTCAGTTGATAAAAGGGGGAGGATGCCCCCTCCCCTCCCTCTCCTTTTTTTCCTTTTTAACTAAGCACACTCCATTCGGTGCATTGAGGCTCTTGAAAAATCAATTCATCGCATAAAATCATTGTACTGAGCTTTAATGCAATTTCACAGGTACTTGTGCTGGAATAAGTAATAGGGTTCAGTGTTGCATCAGGAAGTTTAAAGGTATATGAAAGCTTTGATGAGTTCTCATTTACAAGGAGGTAATGGAGTGCAGGTAGGAATCCTAACTTCCCTCTGCCCCCAACCCCACCCCCACCCCCACCCCCTAGTGAGACACACTCTAGGGGGCTTTGATTCTGCTTCTTGTTCTGTTGCTGCCCAGGCCCTGGCCCGAGAGAGTGCCTGTTTTCAGACCCAGGGACCTGATGCATCCCACCTGTAACCCCTCCCCAACTCATACAATGTAAAGCAGAGTTTTAGCATGCAATAAATCCCATTTCCTTTCGAAGCAAATCAGAGGCCTAGCAAGGGCTCTGAAACATTTAAGTGCCATTGAAATGTAAGGGGCTAGTGGCAATGAGGAATGAATTTTACCTGGCATTATTTCCCTAGTAAGGCCTAGAAAGTTCTCATAGCTTTGCAAAATAGAGGGAAGAGGAAGGGGGCGGGGTTTACTAGTGTCTCCAAACTCTTTCCTGGGAAAGGGATGTGCACTGCAGTGATGGGAGAAATGCCAATGGTGGAGGGAAAGAATGGAGATTTCCCATTAATCCCTTTACTTTGATGAAGTTGACCTGGCCCCTTAGTTTATCTTGTTTAATTGAGATCACTCTCCAGTCATTAGTTACACACTGTTTCCATCCTATATGCCTGTTGCCACTCTGTTAGCAGAAGAGGGAGCATTATGAAACGAGGGTCCATATGGGTCTGCCACTGCTCCTGAGCTGGGGTATCAAGGCCCAGTTTCCAGCTGAGTTGTTGTTACAGGCCCCTGAAGCATGGCACAGTTGGAAAGAGTCCATGGATTAGGAGTCAGGAGACCCGGTTCTCTCATTTCCCAGATGAGTAACTGTGGGCAGCTCTGATTCCCTTTTGCAAAAAGAGGGGGGTCAGATGGGACACTCTCGTAGGTCCCTCCTGGCTCTAACAATGGATGCTCTGCAAAGATCAGAGGGGATGCCTTTTCCTTTTCTTTCTCATGTGTGTGTGCGCCTTAAAAGACTTTTGTCTCTTCCACAACCTAGACCAATAGCCTGGAAAATTTCACTTTTAAAAAGTAAACGAAACCAGGAAACTTTGTAGTTGAATCTCTCCCCTCTCGTCTTCCCTCTTTTCACCCTCCTCTCCCTCAAATGCCAGTACAAATGGAAAAAAATCAGTCTGTTCTCCATCTGTGACCTTAAATGCCAGCTTGGAGCTCAGAACAATTTTTTTTAATAATCAGGACAGAAAACAGGGTTTATAATGGAAATCCTGATAGCCCCACTTTAGGGGTTTTGAATTATAAAACCACACCTTTTAAAAGACAAGTGCTGTTGCCAAACGGTGAAATGACTATACTTTATTTCCACCGACTACACTTCCATTTTAATTTTATGAATATTGCAAATTATAACCTCTAAAGGGGCTAATTTATAAAAATAGTGTCCATCAATTATAAATTTTCCATGACATTAATAAAATGACAAGAACTAATTATGATGACTTCAGAAATGAAGATGCCTTGGCCAAATCATGAATATGTTGAAATGATATTTTTTAAAACATAGCAGGTTCTAATTATGACTGAAATGAGCTAATGAAAATGATCACAGTAAGGACATTAACCTGATGAGCTCCACGGTTTCCGAGTACATGGTGTACGGAGATTTTGCCTCCAGTGGGTCCCGCTCCATTGCGTTTCCGCACTCGATGAAGGAGAGGGCCGCGTCAGTGTAATATACAGCTTTGCCAAACTTCTCTCCCTGAAATGGACAAATGGGTGTTCAGCTTTTCTCCTCCAAAAATAGAGATTACACAAAGGACACCCCACTTTTTAAAAGGTATCCATTCCCCTCAAGGATGAACAGACTGACTTTTGGAGGTGACTATGTCATATACAAAAAGGAAGGAGATTTTTTAAAAATGCAGTCCATCCACCCTTTCCTCTCCTCCCTTGGCAAGGGAGGGGAGGGGAGACAAGACGGGGAATAGGGTAGACTGCTTCAATGAAACTCAGCTGCAGATATGACTGAAATTGTAGCCTAGAGTCCATTTTCCCATTCTGCTTTGATTCACTGCCCATTGTGAGCACCCTGCTACATGGGAGAGAAGTAACAGATTGGTGCCATTTGTCATGAAAAATGTGAAGTTGTGGTAGGGCTGTTGACAAAAATCTTATCACTTTCATTGTAAAGGCTGCCCTGCAATAGTGTAAAAAAATAAAAGCCCTGAATAAAGCATTCCAAAATATTTTATTTCCTGAGAATTTAATGGCAAAAAGGTTTATCTCTGATAGTGGTCATCCTAAAACGGACTCAGGCACCCTGATTTCTTTTGATGTGTAATGAATATTGTATATGACATTTTCTACTGAGGATTTGATAAGAGTATTTAACATTTTCCATTTCTGATCGCTAGATGTATGCTTTCCACTAATACGGTCTTTTATATTAAACAACCAACATAATGCTCTTTGACAATTTCTCTCTATATCTCTTATCAAAATATTTTCTAGGCAACCGTAAGGGTTTCAGTTCTCAAAATGGCACGGTAGCTATCTCTAACAAAGGATTAAGTAACACTGGAGAATGATCCGAGTTACAGATCCAGCTGAATCTGCTGGGACAATGGCTCTCCCTTCTTAAATACATGTGCTTGAATAGATGTGCTTCAGCTTTTATGCACTGCAGAAAACCATAGCTTAATTTCTGTAAACTGTTGGGTAAATATTTATTTGCATGAAATTCAGCCTTTCAATCAAAGCTATTCTGGGAAAACCTGTGCATTCACGTGAGAGATTTCTGTGGTGGTGTTGGAGGTATTTTTTTTTCTTTTCCCTCTCATCTCACAAGGTAATTTCCTTAAGCCATTAGCTCCCAGCCTCATGTTGGCCCGTCTTTTGGGGACTCAGCCCCAATTTTGACCTCTTTTCCTGGAGCTGTCTGGTGCTGCTGTACTTGCTTTGGTGGCAGATAGACCCAACCTGAGAAGGATAAAGGCTGATGCCTGGTCTTAAGTAATTTCTCCATCTCACTTATTTAAACTTTTGGAGAAATCTGCCTTTGCATATTGTCAAGTGTCCAGCTTGGCTCTCGTAAAGGACATTTGATTTACTCGCTCATTTAGGTTTCGACTGAGGATGGAAGACCTGAGGTCTTCCCTCAGTTGTGCTAACAATTTATAGACTTCTAGAGAGAGCTACCATCACGGGCCTTTTAGTTCTTCCTTGATGCTTGTGCTAGCCACATGCCCCATCCTCCCAGCATCTCGAACAGAGCTGGCAATTTTGCATGTCTCCTCAGGTCAGTTTGGAGGCTCATGAAACAATTATTTCTGAAGGGATGATTCTGACCAGTGGGATGTTAGTCCCAAATAGCAGCTGTATGACTTTATCTGACCAAAAGAGGTACAAAAATGGTAGCTTGTGAGGCACATGCTAATGAGTGATTCTTAGGAATCAGTGTTGCCAAGAACTTGTCCATGGTATGGCAATGGCATAGTGCCCCATTAAGAACTCTCTCAGGTCCAAGCTGCCTGTAGCAGGCCCTTTGGTGCTGGGCGGTGCCTTCTCAGGCCATTTCTGCTTCAACACCTCTCCTAATGGTGTCAGGCTTAGTCAAAGGTACAGATGCAGAGAGCAACATGCCACTCTTAAAGAGACTCCAGAAAGGAGAATGGCAGAGCCCTCGCTGGCACAGACAGCTACTTGTTTGTTAGCATGGGGCAACAGGTTAATGATAAAAAGAAGACTGCTTCCCTTTAAGGGCTCATCTGAGGGTGGGGAGGAGGAGCTGTCAGTGTTCTCTTAGACCACGTTCCTAGCCTGTACTCCTCACTGTGGGACATCTTCTACAAAAAGGCATCTCGGGAAATATAACCAGCTTAATGACAGTCAGAGCTTATGTGTGAGAGAAAGGGACTGGTTTTCCCAAAGCCTTGAGGTGCCCATATCAGCTGAGAGGCCAAAGAGATGCTATGGTTATTTTTCTGATCTTTGAAGGGGGCCAGGTTTGGGCCAAGGATGCCTCCTGTTATTGCATAGGGGAATTACAAAATTCTCTTCCTAAGCCTCCAGGACTTTTTTGAAACTGATTTTCATTTAAAAAGCAAAACCACAACAATCTAGACCATTTAGTCCTTGGAGGTGGGGAAGCAAGCAATTTGTACATCCATCCGAAGTGGAGGATTGTCAGGTTTAGGAATGAGAACGCTGTGGAAACAGGAGCCACCTTCCTTATTTCTCAGCAGAGGCACTGCCTGGCCAAAGGAGCTTGTGCTGGGCTGCTGGAAATGTTGGCAGTGGGGCTGGTCCCCACTTTTTTTTTTGCTTTTTGCTTCAGAAGCATGCATCATTAAAGGGAAGAAAGCAGAAAAAAACTCTCTGGGAACATACCAGTGCGTCAGCTTTGTGCTTCAGTTTCTTGGCCTCCTGCATGTAATAGTCGGCATTGTGAGGCCTAAACAAACACAATTCAGTCTTTCAGTAGGCTTCAGTATCATTTGACTAAAAGATTCAATAGCCCAAATATTTCTGCTATGAATCCCTGTACAGTGCCCAGCAAAATTAAGACAAACATATCTATTCCCATTATAATAGATCTACAAAGAAATGGGTAAAATGGCTATCTGAGGTAGAGAAATGGCCCATTTTAACAAATTCCCCCCTCCCTCTGAGTAGGAGCATAAAGAAATTCCTATTGGTCCCCCACTGTAGGAAGAAAGCACAAAAGTGGGACAAAGCAACTTAGAATTAAACCTCCTTAGTTGGAAACACTGAAATAGCACCAGCACAATCAAGAGGACAGCACATGGGGAAAATGCCAAGGTTTGTTTATGCCTTAGCCTGAGCCTGGCCTAAGGGACTCATTCTGGTCAACTGTTTTCCATTACTTGATTTGCACAGAGATGACATTTACATGGAGAAAAGGATGGGGAAGCCTTCCCTTCAAGTCAGTGCCCCCACCCAAGACAGGAGTGATACATCTGACAACATACACGTCATCAAAATGAATCCGAGGTCTTCTGGCCTCTGAGCTCCCATTGGTTAGGGAGGACATTGAAGACCAGGCAGCCATCTCCAGTTGATTACTGTCCAGAAGCCCACTGCTGGGACCCCGACTGTAGGTATCTTCACCCTGTTAAAAAAATAATAACTTTTATTAACTCAGGTTTTTAGTAAAATCTCTCACCATGAATGCTTTGACCAAGTAGACGTGACATGTCTCAAGGTTAAAATAAGATACCTTTGGGGTTTTTTTTAGCCTAATCAGTCACTAGGTTTGTTTTTCCTATGACACTCAACTCTTAAAACAATAACCTTCTGTAATTACATACCTCTAGCATCTCATGAATACCCCTTCCCCAAAGGTTTAAAGTCCGCAGGGAGCCACTCAACAGAATTGGTGAATGAAAAGGTGAAGGGTCAAAGAGTGGGGCAGGATGGGAAAGCACGGCATTGATAATACTTTACAAGGCATCTTGTGAAACACCCTCAATTCCATAGCATTGGAAAGACCTCTAAACACCATATTTAACATCAGCTCATGAGTTGCCTCTGTCTAAGAGCCTATCCTCTGCTGGAAGGCTTTGAGGCTAGTTAGACATACATTTGGCGGGGCCGTCCTAGTAGCTATCTGTCTAGGAGCCTTTTAGACTCATAAATGTAACCTTTTTGCCACTGATGTGGTCTGATAACTTCTCTCAGCCTGTGCCAGTAAGATGTGGATAGCAGAGAACAGACTGGGAAAGGAAGTGGGAAAAGAAAGACAGGATGACTTGCCTGTCAGTGTCACACATCCTTAGACTAGGTGAGCATTGGCTGAAAAGACCCAGGGACTGGTGAGACACTGGTGATCAATGAGTCAGGGGCCTTTTACAGGGTGACCTCAATTGTCTGTAGTGACAACCAGAAATCACCATGATTTTGTGCTGGCTTCCAAGAGGTAAAACTTCTAGGGTTAAGGAGATGGGAAGGCCACTCTGTGCTGTGCTGGTTAAGTGAAATTGGGAGTACTGTGGTGAGCTCTGAAGTCTCCGGTTTAAGCATGGCATTGATGAGAGAAGAGTGTACAGAGGAGGGCAATGACATTATTGAAGGGCCTTGAGTCCGTGTAATCTGAGGATGGGTTGAAGGAACTGGGACATTTAGCCTGAAGAAGAAAAGGTTCAGGAGGGCTGTCGTGAAGTGTGTGAAGGAATGTCATGTAAAAGAGAAATTGGATTTGGACTGTTTGGCCCAAGAGGGCAGAACCAGGGTGCATGGGTGACAGTTGCAGCAGCCAATTTTCTTGCTCTCCAAAAGTGAGAGGGGCCGTTTCTGGCAGTGGGGAGTCTTTCATGCCACTGGGTATCTTTTGGCAAAGGCTGATGGCCAGTCAGTTGTTGGGCATGTTATAGAGGGATGTCTTTTATGGCTATGGATTGGCTGCTGAAGTCCCTGTTGTAATTCTGTAATTCTGTGAGATTGTGCAATTTGGGACTAATATGGAGGAGGTCAATAATCCAATGGACAAAAATAAAATTCAGGTTCCCTTATATTTATGTAGTGTATAGTGATACCTTTATATTAAGGTCTAATCATTTTTTCAGTCAATAAAAAGCAACAGGGCTGAGCTAGACCAAAGGAGTCCCTGAATGTCTCCTGCCAATGTAGAGTGGGCCAGCAGGCCCCAGAGCTCCTGGACTGGCATTGGTGCCGTCTCATTTTGATGTGTATAATAGCCGTGGGAAGTAGGCAAGACAGGCACCATTATCTCCATTTGACAGATGTGGAAACAGAAAACTGGAAAGAGTTCAATGACTTGCCCCAAATCACAGTAAATTTGTAATGGCCCAGGCCAGAGCCCACATCTCTCAGTTCTTTGTTTAGTGAAAAACAAACTGTCCCCACACTGCCTTACAGCCTTCAACCCTGGGCGCCCCAGGAGAATTGTGACACTATGAACAGAAATGGGATTATTGTGGAAATGATATTATCAACATTAGCATGAAAAGTCTTATGATTGTTATGTTAAAAAAAGCTTTTATTAAGCACCTAATTAGCCTTGACAATAGACTCCTGCAAAATAAAAACAAAATTCCATAGACACATACTACATGACTTTCCAAGGGCTTATCAAAGACAACCAAAGAGGAAGTTTTTAATGTTAATTATAGTCATTATGCTAGATAGGGTGAATAGTAAGTTACTGTTCTGAACATGTGGTGGAATAGAAATATATTGGAGTACGAAGATATGGGTTCAAGGTCTTGCTCTGACAAAGCTGTGTGACCCTGGACAGGTCTCATCTGTAATATTAGGACAAAGATACATTCACTGTTTTACCTCCCAGGGTAATCATGAAGAAAAACCCAAATGAAGTGCTATGTCAATATGGGGGATTCTTACTTAGTCAACTTGTTATTATGTTGACATTAGGTTCTTGTTATTATGGCTGGCATTATTCACCTTAGTACCAATTCAGTATAAAGCATAGTCTCTTCCCTCTGTCCCAGTTGCAGCTGTAAGAATCACTTCTGATAATCCAGAAGCATAACTTTAGGGTTAGCTCTGGAGCCTGCAGGCCTTTTCTGCTGGGGAACTGGTCACTAGTAGGAGAGATTTGGGGACTTGTTTTGTCTAGTTCAGCACTGCTGCTTTTTATTGACTTAAATAGTGATTAGACCTTAGTAAATGTGATACGTGGAGGCACTTATGCCCTTTATAAAACATTGTATTTTAGTGCTGCTATCTTTGTGTGTAGATGGAACTTAAAAGTTTTCTGTCCTTTCTACCCCATGTACTTAGGGAAAGTGCTAAAACAGTTTTGCAATCATCTCTAGCAGTCACTTAATAGCAGTGATAAGTCAAACCATTGGAGAATCCCAAGTATGGCTCAAGAGCAACATAGTGTTTTGGCAGGAAACTCCTCAGCCAGGTTTTGATTTAAGCTATAAGATCAAAGCTTCAGGGCTGGAAGGGACCTCACATGTCATCTAATACAATCCTCTCATTTTACAGAGGAGTAAACTAAGGCCCAGAGTGTAGAAGTGGCTTAGCCAGGGTCACCATAGATCAGTTTGTAGTCTCCCTTAATCCTTTAACCACACCCAAGTGGCACCGACCCTCACATACCCCCCCCCCACCTATTTATTTGGTTCAGGATTGAACACTGCCCCCTTCCCCCTAAAGTACTCACACATATTCTGAAGTTTAAATGGATCTTGGTCTCATTCTTTCTGTGTCTGGAAAAGGAACAACTGGCAGCCGGAAAAGCAGCAGGCATGGGAGCTTCCTGACTGGAGGAACTGTTGCTGTCAGAACTGACACGTCGATGTAAGGGCTCATCGGACAATGGGGACAGTGGAGGAGGGAATAGCTTGTCATCTCTCTTCTTTGTCATTTTTTTGGCGACATTTCTGGTGGAGGAAAACAAAAATCGTTTGCGTTCTAAGCCCTTTTTTCTCCTCCTATTTCTTGTCATTTAGGGCAGCATTTTAAATGCTGATACACTCCCTTACTGATCATGGCCTTCCAATGAGCTTGAGTGTTTGGGCCTTTGAAGCAGATCTCTAGGATATATTTAATGGAATAATTTAGGCCTCAGTGTGATGTATTCAGCCTTAATTCACGTAATTGAGTTTTTATGGGAAATACAATGTCTACTTTAATTCTCCCTTCCCCCATTTAAAAAGGTTTCTCTGTATTTTGAAGTAGAACTTCTCAGCAGAAGCACTCAGTACTGTTAGGATAATGATCTGTAAGGCTCTGCTTAAGATAGATGTGCACACAGGCCACACACAACTACCGGAAAAGACTGCGAATTCAGGTGCCTCAGCAATAAGATGTCCTGAACACTTGCCTCCAGAGGCCCCGGCCAGACTGACAGCCAAATCTGAGCCCCCTGCCCCCCGAATAGGTCTCTTTTAGCCATAGCAAAACTAAGAATTTCAAATACAAGCACACCTTATTTTAGAACTTGTAGAAATGGGCAATCTGCCCAAAGAACCAAAGCCACAAAAAAAAAAAAATCAAAAACCCTGATAAAGAAAGGACTGCAGGCCCTGGTAGTTATTTATGATGGAAATGCAGGCACGGATTTTTATTTTAGTTACTGTTTTAGTCTAATCAATGAGGATTACTTGAAATTTCATTTTTTTCCTGCACAAGTAATATTGCACTGGATAGTCAGTCATTTACTTTCCACGAGTATTGACAACAAATTTTCAGTAGCAAATTAAGTCAACAAGAATTATGTTTTCCTCTTGGTCAACTTCAGTCAGTGTCAGAAGATATAGATTTACAGTATCTTAGAGCAGCAAATCAAAGCTGAACAAGCAGTGGAGCGGAATGACGTCCTGAACCGGTGGAAGTCAATATTGGCTTCTTGTTCCAGTTCATTGGGGTTGCACAAATTTGCCAGTTTTAATAACATTTGTCATCCTCTATTTCTTGTTCCATAATTGGGCCTCCCCTACGCCCCCAATGTCATTCTCACCATGCAGAAGAATTTGAAATCCCTCTAAGTGTTTCTACCATTATTATAACTGGCTAAAATGAATTTTTGTAAAATTCATTTTTTCAAAAATACTGCTTTCCCCAATAGAAGTCATTTCAAAGCAGTCATGATGTGTGACTGAAATGATCTCTAACATAAGCTTGTAAAATCTCTTCAAAATAGAGGACCAAGCCAAGCCCAAGAAATACATAGGTAGCTAAGTTTTAGAAATCTCTGCATACAGATCTCAAGGATGGCTTTAGCACAGAGGAGGCGATGGTCAATTAGCAGCAGATATCCCTCTGCTTCTGATCCTATGGGCCAAACTGGAAGGGAAGACAGCCATCATGGGAGGGCTGGCTCCTGTGCTTTGCCCATCACATAGGTCCACTATAGTCCACTGGAGTACATTGGGGAGGAGGGCCTTTCCTTATCTATCCAAAGATCTGACAGCCTGGGGTTTGGCTGGGGCATTTGACTCTGTAGAAATCCTTCAATGATGGGCTTATTCTAACATCATCAGCGAGGACATCCTGAAGCACTCTTTTTCCTTATTCTGCTAGTCAACTAGCTCCCAGAGGAGAAAGGGGTGAAGCAGCAATTCCCCCTTTAATAGGGAACAACTCTGCCAGCAAGGTGAGTCTTTAGGGCCCAGCAAAGACCTAAGATCATCTTCTCCGCATGCAAAAGAGATCTTAGTCTCCAGGGGCTTTCCACAATTTTCATGGAAAGCATCAAGTCAGCTACAGATGTACAGAGAAGAATGGCTGCCTAAAGGGAGATCCAGGGAAAGCCTTCAGCAAGAGAAATGGGTTTTTTTTTCATCCTTTTTGTACCACTGATTAGCTTATATTCTGATTGGTGGTTTTTAAATGACAAAGTAAACCCGTTTTCTTCTTCTGTCCCTTCCCTCTCCTCCCAAATTTCAAAAGGTCCTAGGTCCCTGGCCCCCCACTCATGGAAATTTAAAGAGAGTAGAAAGATATTATGGGAAATGAGATGTCTGCTTAGACAAACTGCTTCATTTCCTGACTTAAACCCCCTACCTATGGCATAGAAAGAAAAACAGAAATGGTCTGCTTGAGAAAAAAAGACAATTGTGTGAAGTGAAGAGGGCAAAAGACCAACCATGCAGGGAGGGCCCTGGCACGAATATTCGTTACCTGCAGGAATTCTGCAGGAAGAATTTCCCTTCTCAGGACCTCATTATCCTGACCAGCCTTAGAGATAGTCTAACTTTTTCTAAGTCTCCGGCTGTCTTCTGAACTAGAATTCTTTCCTTCCCCAGGGTTTGAGCCTGGCAGTGCATGCATCAGTACCCTGGAAACATGAAGTACGATTGGGAGGGGGCGCTCCAGAATGTGCTTCCCTGGCCGAAGCAATCCATAGTCTCAGGGAGTGACGGTGGAGCTACTTTGGTTCTGAGTGTGCAGTGGGAGGGGAAGTGGGAGCTGGCAAAGGGGGGAGTAGTGTCTTTCAGGAACCAGGGAGGTATGAGCAGTGAGAGAGCTGGAGTGTATAAATAGTGGCAAATAAGATTTATGCCAACTCACTGCTACTAAACAGCAAGCTGGGAAATACATTGCTATCAGTATTTAGCCAGGCTAGGGCTAGGCTGTGGGCTCCTAATAGGCTCAGGGACTAGCATTTGATGGAAGTCATCTTCACTTCTGTATGAATCTATGGCAATAATTACCCAGGCTGAATACTTTCAGCAGCTGGCATGACTGTTAGCTAACTTAGAGTTAGAATCCAGGAAGAAATATAGTCAAAATATCAGGGAGGAACAGAGAGCTGGACTTTGCACTGGAAAGTTGAATCCGTTGGAGGAAGAAGGGGAGGAGGCTAATTGGCAGACAACGAAAATGTCACAGCCTGCAAGCCTCCTGCCTTTTGAGGGCGGTCAAAAAGATGCATAAAAGTGAGTGCCATTTAAAGGAGCAGATTGCCCCCTTATTTGTCCCCAGCCCTTCCTGACTGCTTTTCACTAAGGCCTGAGGGAGCCACTAATTCTGCCATTCTTCCCTCTCAGCTCTTCCCTCTCTCCCAAACAGAGCCAGACTATTTTAGACCTCAGGACTGGGGAACAATGAGTTCCTTTTTTTGTGAAGTGACCTGCTTCATGAAAGCTGCCGCTGGAGATGGTCTATCATTGGGGTAGAAGTATGAGTGCTGACCTGTGTTAGGTCACTTTGGGAGACATGCCATTTTGGTGCTTATGCAGTGGTTCTATGAGATGGTACGTAGCAGTGGTGCCAAGATCAATTTGGGGCAATGCAGTGAGCCCTTTTGCTCACTGGTTGTGCCAAGGGGTGCCTACCTCTTACCTGAGGCTCCTCTGGCATGGGGTCCCCCCCAACTCTGTAGGTACTTAAAGTTCTTTAGAACACTTAAATGATAGAATTCATGTCCAAAGGAACAAACCAAACTTACTCTTTAGTGTTTGGGAATCTGTGACTACTGGGTATTGGTGAAATGCAAGGTGGGAGCAGACAGGAAGGTGGGATATCTTCTAGCCGCTGCTTCTTGTTCTCCATGAACAGGTCCAAAGGGTCAGATGGCTTAAATAAAAAAGAAAGCATGAATCATACAGGATCTGCATACAAACATTCTACTTTTAGGGAATAGGAAGGTCTAAGGTTAGGGCAGACTGCTTTTTATAAAGAGGAATATGGGGTGGGTGGGTCACAGATGCTTATATAATTACAGGTGTCTTTTATATGCCAGTTGCTGTCTGGCCAGTGAAACACCAGGCAGCACAGACAAAGCTGACTTTTGCTCTGAATGCCTGATTGGGCATGTGATGGATATGGTAACATGTGGCCTGCCTATTTTCTCTCTCATGATCCTCCCCAAATGAACAGTATAGAACCAAAGTTGTAGCCACAGGTACAAGGCTTGTTCAAGCTGATAGCTAGTACAGTGGTAAGCGATAGAGGAGGTGAGATGGGAAGGGTGGCTAGGGCAGTCCACAAAGAGTATGGCATCTTTTCTGGGACTTTTCCCAGGGTGCCAGTAATTTATACTTACTCTACTGGAGGTAGCCATTTTAACTAAAAACAGAGCTCCAGGTTTATCTGCCACAGAATTTCTGTCAATTGCAATAGTCACCAGGTTCTGAGATTTCACAATGATTGCAGATGTGTGTGCAAATCAGAGATGTTCCTCTCCTGCTCTTCCGGTATCCCGGAAACGAAATCACTGTTTTCAAAAGGCATTGAGGTTCCTCTACTGGACATTACTACAACTCTGGTAGGGACAGGACACTTAGGAGACAGGGAATGAGAGAGATCTTTCTGCCTCCTTTACCGCCCTCCTGAAGGTGATGTGAGCAACGTGGGGCGGCATTACTGAGAACCTCCTCACTAGCAAAAAGCCATGATGTTCATTTGCCTTTTCTCTGAGAAATAACCTGAAAAGGTAGCACCATGATGTGCTGATTTGATGGAGGAAAAAAGAAATGTTCAAGAATATATTATTTGGGGGTGGCTAGGTAGTGCAGTGAATAGAGCACCGGCCCTGGAGTCAAGAGGACCTGAGTTCAAATCCGGCCTCAGACACTTAACACTTACTGGCCGTGTGACCTTGGGCAAGTCACTTAACTCCAATTGCCATGCCTTACCCCATCCAAAAAGCAAAAACATATATATTATTTGTCATTGAAAAGTTTGTTCTGTGCTTCATCTTCAGTGTACCTCTTGTCTGCCCTATGAGATATGGGCTGTCACAAGCTAAAACGACCATAGAAACTGAGGCTCAGCAATCTTGCCGGTTAGCCACTCTGCCCTAGGTTTTCTCTACTATCCATAAACAGCTTCCCAAAGATCTCTGTTGCTTAGAATTTTGTCTCTGCCTGGAACAAAGAGAACCAAAGTGGAATGTGTCGTAGGTATGTCAGCGCTCATCAGGAAAAGGTAGATAAGGTGCACTTCTGTGTGTCTGAGGAAGAACAAAGGGTGGGGGTAGAACTTTTACAAAATGGGGTCATTTTGACAATCCGTGGCTTTCATGGAGGGGAGAGGATGAGCAAGTCAGGAAAGTAGACTCTAAACCTCATGTGAGGGGGTAGAGACCCTGGAGAGAGGGGGACTAACTCTCCTTGTCCAATTCTTTCCCCAGTGGAGAATGCAGCTGCCATTCCTGCCTAACCTGGGGACTACAACTGGTCAGCAGGACAAAGGCCCAGATCCTACTTTATTCCTTAAAAAAGGCACTACTGTCCTAAAGGAATACAGCCCTTGGAACTGTGCTCTCATAAGCAGTGGGATCTTGTGACCTTCAACAATGGGCCAGCCCACTCTTAGATGACCTACCTTGTATTTCCTCTTGTTCTTGACAGGCATCTTCTCAGCAAAAGAAGGGCCAGGTGACTCTCGGGACTGGAGGAACTGTGATGGTTGTGGTAGTTTTGTGTTATTCTCTCTAGGCTCAGTCTTGGTAGAAGTGGTTTCAGGTGGGTCTCGGCTAGGTACTCTAGAGAGTAAGCCAAGATCTATTTTGACCCAAAGTTCTCTAGGGTCATCATAATCACGTATTGGGGACAGAAGTTCTGTTTGCACGATGGGTAGAGGCGAGAAAAGCTGCTCCTCCACCTCATTGGTGGTGTTGTCCATACTGAGGCTGCTGCTGTTGCTGCTTCCTGTTAAAGTGCTGAAGCTGACTATGCCATTACCTGGAACCTCCTTAGGTTTGACAGCGCTGGTCAAACTGGGAACAGGAGGAGCAGCTTTGACTTGTAAGGCTTCATCTTGGTCAGTGTTAGAGTCTGAGGTCGAGGAATCAGTTTCAACAAATTCTCGAGACTTGGGTACAATTTTGCCAGGTCCTCTGAATTTCTTCTTCTCAGCAATAAATGCTGCAGTAAGTTTGGGTTCTTTCCTCGGGGCCAGTTTTCCAACTGTTGCTCTATTCCGAGCTTTGGCCTGTTCTGGGGGTTCCAGTGTGTCTTTTTCTTTGGGAGTGTTGCTGGGCTGAATATTTGGTCTAGGCCAGGGGTATTCTTCAGTGCTGGGTGTCCTCTCGACCTTCTGCGGTTGCTTTTTGCCCGGGGTCCTTTGTGAGGCTGCTTCGTTCTGAGCGGGCGACTTCTGTTTGGAGTTTTTGACCTCTACAGGAGGAGGCGGTTTCTGGATAAGCCGTTGTCGAGCTTTCTCCCGGAGAGGGCTCAGGAGAGGCCTCTCTTTGGGTTCGATCTGGAATATACCAGAATTGACTTTTCCCTTATTTTGTACTTCTGTTTGGGGGGCGATGGAAAGTAGAGAAGTGTTCTCATTTGAAGTCTCATTTTGGTTGCTTATAATTGTCTTGTTATGGGGGTTTACTTTGTTTAGCCATTTGTCGAGCTGCCACTTGTTGGTTGAAGGAGGCTCTGGCTGTGGGTGGCAAAACAACACCAAGTTAATTTGACGTTGGCTGGAAGCCAGCGGTGTCCTCAGTATATCGACCCTGGACTAAAGCACAGACTCAGTCACCACCTCTCTTTCAAGGTTGCCTATAATGTCACCACTACAGGCCCAGGACACACACACACACACACACACACACACACACACACACACACACACACACACACTCCTGCTTCTAGGTCTTGGCAGTTCCCCCGGTCTGCACTGGTTTCTCTTGTCCTATCCATTCACCTAGGTGTCTCCAAGTCATCTTTCTCAGCTTACTTTGCCCCACACGAAGCTCTGAACTAATTCATCTGCTTTTCTCCCTCTCTGTTTTCTTTAGCACCATTTTTATTTCCTCTGGGAGAAAATCTGGGGCAACTCTTGATGGTAAAGTTAAAATGGGCTAGCTCTGTTATCCTCATTGGCAAAAAGAATTTGGTATAAAATACTTTCATATCTTTTCTCTTTTTTATCTGTTGTCCTCACTCCGGTTTCATCCTTAAAAACCCTTAAGAAATCTTTGTGGGTGGCTAGGTAGAGCAGTGAATAGAGCACCAGCCCCGGAATCAGGAGGATTCAAATCCAGCCTCAGACATTTAACACTTACTAGCTGTGTGACCTTGGGCAAGTCACTTAACCCCAATTGCCCTGCCTTCCCCCCTCCGAAAAAAAAATTGTGTAATGGGGTCTTGTGCAAAGCTGTCCGTAAAAGTGCATTTGTTTTCCTTTCCATCCCTTGCTGCTTACTCTGTTATGAGATGGCATTGCTCATATACTTCCACCACTGTTTCATGAGTTGACATGGCTGAGGAATTCATTAACAAAGGCTAACCTGTTGCTAATGAACCCTTTTGACCTTAGTTTGCAACCTGGTTTGTAGACACAGCATTCATTATATGATACGGTCCTACCTCCTAAGATAGGCCTTGTGTAGTATCTAGGGTGTATTTTGTGTTATTGACCCCTTTGGCAATCTGGTGAATCCTATGGACTCCTTCTTAAAGTAATGTTTTAAAATAATTAAAGGAAATGCTAAATTTCAGTTAGAGGTTGGTGAAATTAAAGATTGAATTTTTTTTTCTACCCAAGTTTACAGACCCCTGGAAACCTAGATCTGTTGTCTTAGAGAGCTATGTAGGACCTAAGAGGTTAAGAGATTTGCCTATGGCCACACAGCTACACCAAGAAAGGACTTGAACCCAAGCCCTCCTGACTCCAAAGCCAGTTCTGTATGCACTAATAAAAAGAGCTCAGTTATATAATTGAAGTTTTGCAAAGCACATTCCTTAGAATAGTCCTTCGAGGTAGGTAGCACAGATGTTATTATTTCCATTTTATAGACAGGGGAACTGTGGCCTGGAGAGGTTAAACAAACTGACCAGGGACACACAACTAATATTAGAACTGCCATTAAAACCAAGTCTTTTGATTTTGATTTCAGCTCCCTTCCCCCTAAGCAAAGAAAAGAACAAAAGAGTGACTTGAGTGGAAGAAAGAAAGAAGAAAAAAGGAACTAAAAAATCCAACTGGGATCAGGCCTTGCCTGCCCAATGCAAGGCAGGGAGTCAGTTACCTCGGGTGTGTTGCTACGGGATTCCTCATTGCCGTCGCTGTCACTAGAGCTGCTCTCACTGTCAGAATCAGACTCCGAACTGCTGTCAGATTCACTGGAGCTTCCAGACCCCCCACTGGAGGCGATGACGACGGGCTCAGGGGCAGGTGGCGGCAGTGTTGGGCTGAAAGAGATAAGCAGCATTCTTGGCATTTTACTCAGCAACATGCAATGGCTGTCCCAAGCCATTGTTCACTAAGTACTTATGCTCCATGCCGCCCATTTTCTTGGCTTGCAAAAGGACTCTGAGACATGCTTAGTGCCCTCTTGGAGTTTATGTCATTAAGGACACAAGACACCCATATGGACTCGGTGATGTAGCAGTGTGACTCAGGACGTTGCTGAAAGGGCTGCCCTGTGGGTAAGAGAGGTATAAACTCCCTTCAGCACCAGGAATGAAACAGATCTTTTTCTAGTGTCCTATTTCAAAATCATCATAAAGACTCTATTCTTCACTTTGAACCTTGCTAGATTGGATCTAAGTGAGGCTGGGCTGTACAAGGTCACCAGCCTTACTTTCTCCTCCAGAGCCATCTGGTTCCATTGGCCAGATATTCATCAGGATGACTGGAGATGGCCCAGGATGCATTGGGAGACCCTGGCCCTTGTAGGCTGAGGCCTTTTCAGGTTCTCACTTTGAGTGAGGTAACACCCATTCAGTGAATAGGCAACAGGGGTGACCCCTTAAAGCCAAAAAGCAAAAAATCAAACTGGAAGGGGAAGACCCTCAGGGTTCCTGGTCAAAAGAGAAACAGTAATGTTTCTACATTTCCTGTCATCATTTCCCTGATGTCATGGTCCTCTTTGAGAACAAAGGACAAACACAACCTGTAAGTAGCCTCTCCTCTGGTCTGGTCTCTGCTCCTCCCCCTCCTCTTCTGCCTCTGGTCTCCACTCCTCTTCTCCCCTCCCCTCTTCTCCTTCATCTCTGCTTTCCTCTCTTCTGGTCTCTGTTCCTCCTCTTCTCCCCTCCCTTCTCTTCTCCTCTGTTCTGGTCCCTGCTCTTCCCCTTTCCTCTTTTCCCCTCTGTACTCCCCCTGTCCTCTGGGGACCTTTTCTCCTCCTTCCCCTCTTCTCTATCTCCCCTCCTCTCTTGTCTCTTCTGCCCTCTCATCTCCTCTTCTCCCCTCTTTTTTCCTCTCCTTTGCTGTCCTCTCCTGTCCTTTGGTCTACTCCATTCTCCTCTGGTCTGGTGTCCTCTCCTTCCCTCCCCTCTTCTCCCCTTCTACTCTTCTCCATCTCACCTCTGGTCTCTCTTCTCCACTTTTTTCTCTTCTCCCCTCTCAGAGGGGAGGAGAATAGAGAGTTGGGAGGAGACCTCCTCTCCTCTCCTCTGGTCTCTTCTCCTCTGTTCTTCTCCGCTCCTCTTCTCCCCTCCTCTCTCTTCTCCTCTCTTAGAGGAGAGGTGGAGAGAAGCAGGCAGAGGAGGGGAGGGATGGAAAAGCTATTATTCATAAGAGAAATAATTTTCTGCTCCTTTCGCTGCCCTTCCTTCCTGCCCCCCTCCATTCTCTCCCCTCCTCTAAGGGAGGGGACCAAAGGACAGGAAGGGACACCAGAGGAGGAGAGGGGGGGAAGAGACCCTCTAACCCCTAAGAGAGAGAGAGAGAGAGGAGGGAGGAGGGAAGGAGACCCTCTCCTCCCTCCCCCTCCTCTCCTCCCTTACCTGAGGATGTTCTGCCCAAGGGAAGGTGCATTTTCTATGGCTGAAAGCTGTCTCATTAACTTGGGGTTTACAGGCTAGACCTCTTTCTGAAAACCCCTTGGGGTTCAGACTGGACACTAGGTCCCTGCTCTCCTAGCACAGAGTGAATGTAAATACTAAATAGTAACTATTTCTCTTTTAACCAGGAACCCTGAGGGGCTTCCCCTCAGTTTGATGTTTTATTTTTCTGATTTAAGGGGCCATCCCTTGATTAACTTCTTACAGAGGCCTACCCACTGATGGGCGTTACCCTGCTCTTAATGTGAGTACCAGAAAAGACCTACCAGGGCCAGGATCTCCTATTGCCTCCTGGGCTGTTTCCAGTCTTCCTGATGAATATCTGGCCACTGGAGCCAGATGGCTCTGGAGGAGAAAGTGAGGCAGATGACCTTGCACAGCCCTGCCTCACTCCATGTCATCATCTCCCTGATGCCACGGTCCTCTTCGAGAATGAAGGCCAAATACAACCTGCCAGCTACTCAGTGAAGTGACTGCAGATACTTTTATTCCCATTGTATAGATCACGAAATTGAGGTCCCCCACAGTAAAGTGATGGCAAGAAAATAGCAGAGGCAGGATTCAAACCCAGTTCTCTCCTGGCCCTAAGGCAGTTATTCTTTTCATTTCTGTATTGCCCACATTGCTTGGCAATACACCATCCATTAGACCCAATGATTCAATATTCATTCATAAGACTGCCAGCTCCTCAAGGGCAGGAGTCCCAGGCACACAGTAGTCAATAAATACTTATTGAATGATTGACTGCAAGACTCAATAGATCTTTTTATCTGGTTGTTTTAAATGTTGTAATTAGACGTTGTAAGTAAAGCTGAGTTTGTGGCAATAGTGCATTAAGAAGGAAGGCAGTACAAAGTTTATTGGTTGTTCATAAAGAAAGGTCATTTTGAGTTATTTTACAAATCAACCACAGCCCAAGGTGGTCAACTAGCAAGCAGCCAGTACTTGGGATATGAAAAGATCCTAGTATGGGATCACCATGGCTTCCCCCACATCTCTTCAATTTAATTCCTTTGAAAAAAAAAATCTATTCTGAACTTTCCACACCTGAAATCAAATGGGCACATCCATACACATAATGGGACAGAGGAAGAAATGGTGAATCCCTATGACTTTATCTGTATTTTGAAAGCCACCAGTTCCTCTGAGGACCCAGACCAGATTCAGGTTTGGTTTGGCACTTACATATGTTTTCGATCTATTTCTTAGAAATTCCATCATCAACAAACATGAACATTTGGGTATGCGGAGAACAAAAGAGGAACACATATGAAATCATGGATGTGTTAGTTTGTAAAGCGCATAGTCAAACAAGAGTGACAAAACTGCCATGTGTATTCCCTTCTGAGCTTTTTCACTTCACATCTGTAGCTTTAGTTTTCTTGATTCTTCCATCCCTATTTTTGGTATCTCCATCAATCCCTGCCCCCAACACACCCTCTCTTTTAACAAAATAAACACACATTGGCTGAAAACAATCCCCCACACCCCGGGGGGCTAGGCCACTGGCTCTGTGCCAAGAGCTGTCCCTCGTGTCCTTGGAGGAGCAAGCAGTCTACCTAAGAGAACAAGCCTCCCCTCCAAGAAGTCCTCCTAAGTTGCTCAAATCATTTAATTTGCAACTATGTACTGTTCCTCGAATACAGGGAATTCCTTCCGACAAACCCCATATTTCTCAGGACTCATACTTTCCCATCTCTCCCCATCCTCCAGGCTTCATAAAATTATTTATTGTTTTCTGTGGTCATATTATTCAAAATTGTACATCTACATGGTTACAGAGGGATATAAATGGTCAGAGCATTGATAGAGGCACAGGTAAAGAGAATGTTGGACCTAGTAAAGATCATTCTGTCCCATCCCAGCATTGTGCAGGAGAGGAAGTTGGGCTCATAATGTTTAAGGAACTTCAAAGGTCCAAACCCCAAGGTCAAATTGCCATTTACTGGCAGAACCAAGACTAGAACCAGGAGTGCCTCATTCCCTGTCACATCCTGTCTCCTCCAGTAAAACCTTTTAGGAACTCTTTGAAAATGGTACCAGAGGGGCAGCTAGGTGGCCCAGTGGAAGTCAGAAGGACCCGAGTTCATATCTGGCCTCTGACACTTACCGCATACACAAACAAAAAAATACCTAGCCATGTGACCTTGGGCAAGTTACTTAACCCCAATTGCCCTCCAAAAGGCAAAAAAAAAAAGAAAATGGTACCAGAAAGGGATGGACATAAGGAACCACCTTGATTGATTTTAAATTTGGGAAGCCAATCAAGCAAAATGTTTGACAGCTGACAGCCTTCCCAGCTCTGCCTTTAACGATAACTGATTTCTTAAGCCATGGTTGGCTCTCAATGTTCATGTGCGTGCATTTCATAACTTGACTGCAAATCATCCAGAGCTTTTTCTGCTTCTTATAACCTTTTTGATCTGCTTTGTTAGATATGAGGACCCCCTCCCCATTTTAAAGTAAATGTCTCCCTTCAACTTACTTAGACCATTCCAAAATGTTGGGCCAAGGTTGAGCTTGAGAAAGATGACTGAAGGAGAGCAGTGCTATCCTATTTTTTTCTCCCAAGGGTGAAGCATGCTTCCCTTCTCATCCCCTACCCAACTTCCTCAAACTCATTCTGCCCAAGGACAATGTGGGTGGCCACTCTTGTTCCTCTGATACCAGGCCTTGGGCTAAAGGAACCCTGAGGTACGATTATTGAGGAAGCTGGACAGAACCGTGGGAGAGACACGAGGCTTTCATTCCCGTCTTTAGCCTAAATTAGTACAGACTCTCCCTTGCCCCTCCTCTTCACATAAGCCTATTCTTCTCCAAGATTACAGCTCTATGAGCTGTGAAGAAAGCCATCTTTACCTGCTGTTCAGGAAGGGATGTAATCTCTTTAAAATCTCCTAGACTAAAGACCAGAGAGGCTATGGGAAAATGGCTACATTGATGGCCTGGTGGTGGAGCTGTCAACTAGCCCAGTCATTCTGGAAGGCAATTAGGA
Organism: Gymnobelideus leadbeateri; assembly: GCA_011680675.1. Taxonomy (NCBI): domain Eukaryota; kingdom Metazoa; phylum Chordata; class Mammalia; order Diprotodontia; family Petauridae; genus Gymnobelideus; species Gymnobelideus leadbeateri. Next base: position 376,561 of record WOXC01010459.1, read on the forward strand.
ACTAGATTCCCAAAGTCTATTAATTTGTGCACCCTCTTTAACCCAGGGATATGCTACTAGGTTGATGCCCCAAAAAGGTCAAGGAAAGGGACCCATGTGTACAGAAATACTTATAGCAGCTTTTCTTGTGACAGCAAAGAACTGGAAAGTAAGGGGATGCACACTAACTGGGGAATGACTGAACAAGTCACATGTGAATGTAATGGAATACTATTGTGCAGTAAGAAATAATGAGGGGCACAGTTTGAGAAAAACCTGGGAACACCTATATGAATTAATTCAAAATGAATTGAGCAGAACTAGGAAAACAAGTTATACAATAAGAATAATATTGTAAAAATAGATGAATTTGAAAGAATTTGGAACTAGACTAAGATAGATATAGATATAGGTGTGGTCATAATGTTACTGACTATAAATAGGAAGAGAAGGCAGATTTTCATTTGAAAAAATAGAAGCATCCCTATTAACGGTTCCTTCTATTACTTAACAATTCCCCTTTAATCTTTTAAGTATGTGTTTTCTTTTCTATAATCAAAGCCCATTTAAAATTACCTGCTAAACTCAAACTCTTCTGCCATATACACCAAGAGATTAAGAGGAGTAGGTAGTAGAAGACAGAACCCTAAAAACAAATGCCTCACTTTACAAGCATTCACATCAGCGTGTGCTTTTTTGTTGTTCCACTGACAGATTAATAAATGTGCATTAAATACAATCAGTAGTTTCTTAGATTAAATATTGGTGAACACAGGAGATTAAACCAATCCAGAGACTGAGAAATGACATCTGGTTTCAATTGACCCTGCTAAATGTGTGCATAAGATACAGCTATTTTCTGGGATCCGTAGAAGGGTAACATCCTGTAAAGGAAGCTGAAGGCCAAGGAATAACCCAGATTGAGTTGGATGAGCCTTCCTTTAATATTAGTTTTGCCTCTTTCCATCTTTGCTTGATAAAATAACAGTGATGCTGAAAACTAAAAATGTCATTTTTTTCATATCTACAATTTGAATTACAATTACTTCAAACTTAAAAGTAATCTTGCATTGTCTCTTGAAATGATTTCCCAATGATCTCCTAAAGCTAAATCTCTCATCTTATTGTTAGCTAGGACCATATGCCAACTTCAAATACTGCCATAGCAGACAGACAGATTGGCCATGAGCATAAGTAATTGAGATATGGACAGGAGTCAAGTCAAGAAGCATTTAGTAAGCACTTACTACGTTCCAGGCCTTGTGCTAAGCACTGGGGATTTACAGAAAAGCCAAAAGCCTGTTCTCTAGGGGCTTGTTATCGTCTGCCCGGGGAGACAACACATGCTGCCCATACCCCTGAGAACACAGATACATGTCAATATTAAGTAGGTGCTATTTATATGTGTATGGAAGTTTGGAGGAACTTGGATTTACAAAATTTGCAAAATGCATCATTCATTAACTCCTTGTGAGCTTTACTACTGACCTCCAAGTGGTGTGTGGGCTACCAGTGAAGGCTAAACTGGCTCACAACTGGCCTACCCAATGTGCAGCATTGTTTGATGCTTCTGTGATCTTAAGAATGTGAAGGCTGCTTCCAAAGGGGCACAAGCTAGCATCGATAGAATGAAAAAATTGTTTCAAAAGATCAGGGTGAGGAGGCCTGCAATGTTTTAAACAGGCCATAAAATGAACCAATCTCCAGGGCAATAGAATAAGCTATGATGAATCTTAACTACATCACTACATAACAATAAGTGTAATGATAATTGTTGGTTGCTCTAGAAACCACCCAGCAAGATTGGTGAACATGGGTGAAGGTATATTTTGAAGCTTTCTAAATTGTGGTAGTTAAACATCCATAATATTTTGTAAGCAAAGGAACCATCTCAAAGATCTTACAATGCATTTGATAGAGTAACCAAAACAGATGTTTAAAAAAATGCATCTAATCATTGTGTACTTTTTGGCTCTAAAGGCCACGACAAATGCAAGCCAAGATGAAAGAAAGGGCTTGCAAGGTAGTACTGCCTTCTGGGAGCCAAAGCCTATGTTGAAGCTGACCCCAAAATATGGAAAGTTTTTGAAGAGAGTCTCGAACAAGATCAGAGTCTTCCAGTGACCAATCAAATTAGCCCAACATCCTAGAGACAGGTACAAAGTCCCACAACTTTGCCTCTTGCTGTTTCTACTCTGGAATCTTATCGCTGTTTATCTGATAAGTTCTGATAAGAGGCCCTTGGTGTTTACATATTGAAACATCTGAGCTAGAGAATCATCTCAGGAAAAAAAAAATCAAGTAGAGGGAAGAAAGGAATTTTGGTGAGCCATGCTAAGGGGCTGATGTGAAAAAGTGGAATGGCGCCCCCTGATGGACGTTTCCTTTCATGTTGCTGTTATAGTCAAAGCTGCATCTTCTCCTTCCCTACAAGTGGCCTGTCCAAAGTAAAGTCAGGATTTCAATCCAGGTCCCCTAACTTGAAATTCAAGACTCTTTCCATTACAGCACTTTATCTCTTCATGGGGACATCGCACAGTAGAGGACTCAATCTGAAGGGGACTCAGAGGTCATGCAGACCAAGTCCTTCACTTTTGTGGATGAGACTGAGGCCTACAGTGACGCCCAAGATCATACAAATAGGGAATGGCAGTGACAGGATTTGATCCCAGGTGTTCTGACTCCAAAGGCAGTGCTTCTGCCTCTTACAAAATAGCTAACAGTTGCAGGTAAAGAAGGGGATTCCAAGAGAATGAGGACTAAGACAAGGCCATTAGATTTGTTAAGAGGTTATCAGTGACCTTTAAGAAACATTTTTAGGCTAAAGGCAGAGAATCCAGATTGCAATGGGTTAAGGAATGAATGGGTGGCGAATAAACAGAGCCAGTGATAGGGAGTTGCTGATTGTTCTTGACTGGAACAAAGAGCTCCAATGCAGCTAATAACTCAATGCCTTGTCCCTCACTCAAACTAGCTCCCACCTACCTTCTTCCAAGGGAGACTAGTGGCTAAGACTGCTATACTTTGTTGACACAGAAATCCATCATCTGGTAAAAGGATGTTGGGATTCTGTACATCCCCAAATCATATCAGTACATTTATGGCTCAGTCAGTTCCATAAGATTTTTCATTGAGGTATCAGTAAATTCAATCACATGCCATGAAATAAATAAATGACTCTATTTGTCTTGTATTATTACTTTACAGGAAATCTATGTACCACTAATTGGGTCACTAATGTGGCTTCTGACACATAACTTCTGACTATGAAACTTCCTTAAGAACCTATAAGGAGTCATGTCCTACTTCATGGCGGGTCTAAACTCTTAGGCAACAGGGCTTTTTAGGTCCTCTCTGACCACCCCTACCTGCTTAGCCCCTATTATCTTCCACCATTCCTCCACTCCAGCCAGCCTGGGTTCCTCACTCTCAGTTCTTTTCAATCCCACCTTTTGTCAAGATTACTCTGGAAGGCCCTCTCCCTTTTCTTTTACTTATCTCAATACTACTCCATCTCTCAAGAGCTCTAGGACAGAATGAGATAATGTAAATAAAATGTTTTGCAAAGTGTAAAGCACTATCAAAATGTCAGCTCGTATCAGAATGTAATGACACTTCCCTCTTCTGCAGGCCTATTTTACTAACTGCCCTAAGAAAGGAAGGAGCTTAATTATTCTTGAATGCTGTCATATGTGTTCTGGCTCCACAGCTAGAGTATAAGCTCCTAGTGGGAAAGAACCATATCTTACAATTCTGTTGTATTCCCAAGAGTACAGGCCCCAACCCTCCCGCTTCTCCTCCCACCCTCATATCTCCTCCAGGATCTCTCTCACAATTTTATTCTCTCTCTTCTTGGCTCTGAGCTGCTGGTATTTCTCAGGCCTCAGGCCTCAAGAAGAACCTTCTGTTCTTCCTACATCCTGCCTCACAGAACTAAGGCCCTCCTTTCGAGCTTTAGCAAGTATCTTTCTACAGAAAAACAGTCCAAACCATAGCAGCATCACCCAAAACTTTTTCTCTAAGCTTTAGTCTGTATCTCTAAGCCTTAAGTTATTAGTGCATTAAAGTCTAGGGTGGTAAAACTCCTCACCCCTCCTCTCGTCTCCATTTCCCTCAGCCCTCTCTGAATCCCTAGCCTTCTCTGACTTCCCATTCCAACGTGCTATCTCAAATCCTCACTCTTGTTCACAGATTCCCCTTTACCCTAAATCTCTTTTCTACCTCCTTGCACTCAGGGAACCAGGCTCTTTCCAGATCTTCATCCCTGGCCACCCTCTCTAGTACTGGCTGAGCCTTTTCTCAGGACCCCAAAGCAATGGGTCTGGAGGAGAAATAGTCACACTTCTTACACCCACTTCCTGAATATCCCTTTGCTACCATCACCTGGTAACCTTTATGGTTCCTCTCCATCCATTTTTATCACATAGTCCAACTCTACATTGCAATCACATACTGGTTTCCAGGTAAATCCCTTTTCCTTCCTCAAGGAGTTTAGGGTCACAGGAGGCCTATTCTCTCCAACCCTTGTCCCAGTATTTGGGAGATTTCAACATACACATCAATGTTCCCTCAAATATCTGGTCTTCCAGTTAATCAAATTCCTTGAGTCCTGAAGTTATCCACTCACGGGGATAGTCACACTCAAAATCTGACCATTACTGATTAACCACTGCATCCCTAGGATTCTCTGAGCACTGTATTCTATCTTCATTCTCACCTTTTGCCTCCTCTAAAACCTATTCTTCATCCTCACTGTGGCCTTTGGCCCACCAGCTTCTCTTAGTCCATTAACCCTATTCTTTTTCTTTTTGAGGGGGGAAGGCAGGGCAGTTAGGGTTAAGTGACTTGTCCAAGGTCACATGGCTAGTAAGTGTTAAGTGTCTGAGGCTATATTTGAACTCAGGTTCTCCTGACTCCAGGGCTGGTGCTCTATTCACTGCGCTACCTAGCCCCCCCTATCAACCCTATTCTTGTCTTACTTTCTTTCCTTCACAGCCTTGATCCTGCATTTGACCAGTTCAACTGGAGTCCCTTGCCCTATTGCCATTCTCATACCTTTGCTAAATCCTAACCTTATAAACCTCTTCTATTCCTTTCCACTTTCGCATGCTGCTGAATGCTCAGGAGGAAAGTCACAGTGACTAGCCAAATGATTTTAGTAGAATTTTCTATTATTTGATCTCAAGCAGGCCTTTACTACTTGGCAATTCTTTTGTTAGTTCTTGACTCTCCACAGCAGGTATTAGAAATGTTTTCTTCTCTCCCACATCATGCCCTTCTCAGCAAAGGACATTGCCTGAGGCCATCTGATTTAACCGCCTCTTTTTCCACCGCTCTGTACCTCCCAGATCCATCCTCATCATCCCAATCCTTTCCTTCATTATGCCAACTCTCTGCCAAGATTTGGGCCTTTACCATACCCAGGCTGACCCTGGCACTTTTGCTCTTAATTCCATCCTTTCCTCTGTCCTTTCAGAGCTTGCCCTTTTGAGCTTCCCCCTATTTCTTTATTGTCAATCTCTCATAACCTCCTAGTTCCTCTCCAACCATCTATAAATTTGCTTACAACTCTCTCATCCTTAAAATATCTCCACTTGACCTTGCCTTGCTTCGTTAACATCTTAAAATAGAAGATCTTCTCTCTTTCATAGTCAAACACCTAGACATAGTTGTCTATACCCACTGTATTGATTTCCTTATCTGCCACTTCTTGCTCCCTGGCCAATTGGCTTCTGCCTCCAGCACTGCCCTCTCCAAGGTTACCAACTATCTCTTACCTGCTCACTACACTGACCTTTTTATTCTGCTTTAACCTCTGTAGCCTGTGAAACTTGCAGCCTCCAATCCCTTCGCCTATACCCGGGAAGTACAGGATGATACAGTAGAACCCTGGCCCTGGAGTCAGGAAGGTTTGGGTTCAGATTCAAGCTCTGACGCTTCAAAGCTGTGTGACCTTGGCAAACCACTTAGGTTCTCTGTGACTCAGTTTCTCCATGCAAAAATCAAGGAGGTTGGATTTGAAGACCATCCCTTCTAGGTCTAAATCTCTAATCCTATGATGCTATGACATTTATGATATTCTTTTAGCTTTTGTAACACTGTTTTCTCTCTGGGTTCTCTTCCTCAGGATAATGCGTCCTCCTCCTCCTCTTACACACACACACACACACACACACGTGAACATCTTAAGGCTTTGTCCTAGAATCCTTCCTCTCTTGGCAGTCTCAACAGGTACCATGGATTAAATGATCTCTATGGAGATGATTCCCACATCTATACCTCCAGCCCTTATCTATATCTTGACCTCCATCCAGGCTCTTATTACTAACTGTTGCTGTAATAGTACTACTGGTTGTCCCATAGAAATTGCAAATTTAGCTCTAAAACACAGAAGTCATTATACCCCCCCCCAAAAAAAAAATCCCTCTTCCCAATGTCCCTATTTATTTTCCTGGTACTATTTTTTCAGTCACCCAGTTTCATAACCTTAACCAGCAGTGAATTATATCTAACTGGTTGCTTTGCCACTGTATCTCATGGTCTAACTATAAGATGTTTTCTACAGAGTAAGTGCCCAGCACGTGCAGCTTGATATTTTTAAAACAACGTCAACATGTCCAAGGGTCATATGGCTTGCACATATGAATGACTAGGAATAATAAAGGGTGCAAGCCATGGTGAAGGTAAGTATTATATTAAGCAACACATCTCCTTCCTAATTAAAATGACAATTTTCATTTGAATAACAGGTGAAATTCTTGTGTCCTTTTATTTTGATACTTTGATCAACCCACAATCTATTCTCCCATGGTGATGATTTTTCTGGTAGTATAACTAATTGCCCAATGGAAGACAAATATTCAATCAATTTAGGATTAAATTCTAGCTAGGAGGACTTCTGTAAAGGCCAGCACTACTTCACTGAGACCATGGGCATCGCTAATTATGACATACCTATGCATTAAAAGCATGAAGGTGTTCCCTTCCATGATAAATTGGCCTGAAAATAATCCCTAACATTTTACTATAAATCACAAAGACTATTAATGAAAAATCAGAAACAATAACATTTCCTACAAAGATTCCCTCCCATCTGTTGCCTGAGATGATCAATGTTATATTTAAGCATGACATCTTAAATCTCCTACGTGTAGAAACCTTCTAAGTCCAAAAGCTCAGCTCTTTTCAACAGTGCTTCCCCTGCTTGTTATTTTGAATGACAGCAAAGGAAATACTGGATCTCTAATCCTATAACCTTATCGTACTGAAAAATCTTGCCTTCAAGCTAATATTTTCCCTTCTCATCAACACTAAATTAAAGGGGGTCAGGTGTGAGTGAGAGGAGTTGAAAAGCCCCCCCACATGGTCCAGGCACTCAGGGTTTAATCCTAAACCCAACTCACCTTTGACTTCACAATGAAAAGACTAATCATGGCTGCCAGTAAGAAGACAGCTCAAGCTGGGGTGCCTTTGCCATGGATTCCAGCATGCTCTATTAGAAGGACAGGATCACCTACGTTTTCATCTAGATCAATAGGAAGAGGAATGCCAATCTCCATGTTTAGAAAGAAGACAGAGCCCACTTAAAATTCAACCCAGAAAGAAATGGAAACAAACCCACACATTTTTCAGAGAGCTAGAAAAGCCTTTGATATGTGGGCCTGTAATTTTGAATACAGGGAAATTTTTGTCATTAAGCTAGGGAAGAAATTGGGCAATCTAACACTTTCAAATGAAGTTTGACTCCAAAAATAGTAATAATAAAACAAGAGCTTTCTTTAGCTGGTGGGGCAAGCCCAAAACACTTTTTTGTATATATACATATGTGTGTTTACCTCTTTCCCTGAAATAGCTATTTAATCTTCTAGTTTGGGGGATTATCACACATTTTCTTCTGATAGGCCATCTTCTGAGAGGAGAAAATCATAATTCTATATATTCTCCATCTACTAGATACAGCAAACAAATGAATAATTGAATGGTTTCTGATCTTTGTCTCTGAAGAGGTATACAAAGACCCCTGGGACCGTCTGCTAAAATACAAGCAACAAGCAAAATACTTTTGCTCACAAACTTATCATTGTTTCTCAACTTGATGACGGTGCATTTACCAAGATGCAAATGTGCCTCTATCCTGACAGGGTCAATCTCTCCAAATCCAGGGGGCTTTGCTACTTAATTGCCTGCCCCATGAAACCTATGCTATTATTGCTTGTTAATGACAAGACCACAGTAGATCATTTTGCTAGTGGAAAAAAACTGGGGAAAAAGTTGTAAAAATAAATAAAAGTATTTCTACATTAAAAAAAGTGTCCATGTTCATACTTTGTCCTTTGAACTCCATTTTTGATTCAGGATGTAGTTGATGCTTCTATGAGCATATAACAGGTGCTCAACTTAGTCAAAAACATATCACATATTAACTACTCATTGAAGCTGACTGGTCAGGTAATGTTAATGTTAACTAAATTCTGATTTTAGGCATATGTTACTGGCTATGTGACCATAAACAAGTGATTCCACTTCTCAGAGCCCCAGTTTTCTCATCTGTGAAATAGGGACAAGATATCTGCACCACTTACTTCACTGTGTTATTGTGAGGATAGCACTTTGCAAACTTTAAAGCACTACACAAACAGCAAATGCTGGCTGTAACCGCCACTGTTGTTATCATATACACAAATAAACACGTAGCTTTAATTGAGCCCTTACACTCCTGTTATACACTTAAGGGTTAGTGAGTGGATGAAGAAAACTTTTCTTAAACACTTACTATGGGCCAGGCACCGGCGAAGTCCTGAGAATGAAAACACAAAAGCCCTCCATGAGCTCACCTTCTAACAGGGAAGTGGTGACGGGGGAAGGCTGGAGACACAGGACCGGCGAATGGCACCATGGGGGCAATGGCCCGGCATGCTCTTTCCATCCAGGAGTAATGAGAGTATGGATGGGATGGGATTTCCATTTCCAGAGCAGGAGGTGGAATGAGGGAAAGGATAGCACAGAAAGAACACTGTGTGGGGTGGTAGCTGTGGCTGGTTAGACGGGCTTCATTGTCACCGACAGTCAGCTGGATGGCAAAACAGCTGATGATGCCATGGAGGAGATTATGAAAAGGTCAAGGGACTAAAAAGGTGAAAGATAGATCTTTTTCTGTCTATAGACCCTGACTCATCAACTATTTCAAAGTTCTGCTATCTCTTCCTTTGGAGTCAGCAGGGGGGTTCTTTAAAGACAATGGCTGCCGCCAGTTGGTGGCACATGATAGTTTCTGGCAGAGGAGCTGGGCTTCATTTCGAAGTGAACTCACCCTAGCTTGGACTGGAATCTTTGAGCATCTCAGTTCTTTCATTTTCCCTGAAGTAAAGGCCAATCTGAATGGCTCTCATTTATATAAGTTTTTAAGGTTTGCAAAGTACTGACATTAGTAGTCTTCTTTTTTTGAACCTCCTTTGAAAGGTGCGTCCTTGAATGTCTAATGATAACGCCGAATTGGAAGCCAAATAAACAGTCATTGATTTTTTGGTGCTAGACCATCAAGGGCCTCCTGACACATCAATTTTTAGTGATGCTTCCATTTTTTCAGAATTACTTTAGTTGTTCTGATAGGAGGCAAAAAAATAACAGAAACTTTCTAAGCATCTTGGACCCCATTACCAGGAATAAGGTATGCAGAAAACAAAAGTGAATAAAATATTATGGGAACTCCTGGAATACAGGGTGTCCCAAAAGTCTTGGTGCCGCTTTAATAGCTTAGCACTGCACTGAGACTTTTGGAAAGCCCTGTACATCTATATTAAAAATCTCCCAAGGGCAGCTAGGTGGCACAGTGAATAGAACACCGGCCCTGGAGTCAGGAGGACCTGAGTTCAAATCTGGCCTCAGACACTTGACACACTTACTAGCCGTGTGACCTTGGGCAAGTCACTTAGCCCCAATTACCCTCCAAAAAAAGAAAAAAAAATCTCCCAAAACAATTTTTCCTCACACAACAAAACAGCAAGAGATGTTCCTAACATCTTTTAGGATCTAACTTGCATAGCATGGTTTTTGTTGTCATAGTCAAAAGGGCAATGGCACCAGCCATCTCGAGCAAGGGGTTTTTGCTAGCTTCTTTCCCTTGATATATTTGTTGTTGTCGTAGCCGGTGTCAGTGCGTTGCTGAATGGTACGTAATCATGGAGCTGGGAGGGAAGACAGAATCAACTTGGATTCCATGGCTTGACTTTGCTTTAATACTATGGTTTCCCTATGGTGGTTTATTCATTTATTGGTCTGATGGTTTTTATGAGTCGTGATTCAACATAGGTCCTCTCCTAGTATTGAGTTTTCTAAAGATATGGAGAATGTAATAGAAGTCAGATACAATTATTTTTATGTGCCATGGCAATCCGGTAAATATGGGGCCAGGAGGCAGAGCTGCTTAGCAAGGCAGTGTGAAAATGGAAAGGATTAGCCATTCGCTCTCTAACCTTATTTACAGAAGCAATCAGAGGTATTCAGGTCGAGTTAATGACCCTGTCTCCAATTAATTCAATTGTTTACAAACAACACTGATGCAGATGCTGTCTCCCAGGCTACCACCCAAGCTCCGAGGGAATACAGAAGACTCCATTAGAAGTGACAATAACAATGCATTTCTTCCTGAACCACTATTGTATTATAAATAAATTCCTGATGTTAAATTATGTTCCACGCTTTAACAGAAATTCAATTACGGAAATAATAAAAAGCGCTCGTATTTGCCAAGCGCTTGGCCGGTAATTTGGCTGTTCTGCAATTTCTTCTTTGCAGTGTATTTCTTTTGAATAAATGCCAGCCTTTTTCATACACATTTTATGAACAAGTTGCAAAATGAAATTTGGAGCTTTTGAATCCAATTATGAAAGGCATAACTAAATCTATTATTGAAAAAAAAGGCGTCAGAGAAGCCCCTCAGCCACCGTTGTCCCGAGCCGGAGGGTAATTGAGGTAAGCACAGGTGCGGCTCATTATGGGCCATTGTGCACCATCTGAATTCTGGGAACTGTGGAATTCAGATGGTTTCCACTCTGTTTGTGTGAATAACAAACAGGCATGATTCGGAGGTTGTTTGTACAAGCTTGTACACAGCTCATTTGGGACTCCTAAGACACCTGCTTACCCTCTGGAAGCCAAAACAGTATCATTTATGTGCTGGCTATCCTTGCTATGAAAATTCTGGAGAAGCAACATATTTCATGTGCTCCCTCCATCCTGTCCACCCCCTGCCCAACCCCTCTACCCCATGCCCATCCCCTTCACCCCTATCAATGAAAGAAATGGGATAAAAACAAATCAAAGATGGAACAATTATCTACTGGAAAGGGGTCCAGGGAGCTCTGAAGCAGCTTTTGACTTGAAAAGATTCTGACCATTTGGAGAAAACAAGAGCCATTTCTCTCTTATTGTCTTTATATGGAAAAAGAAAGAAAACATTTCCATCTAAAAAGACATGTGGGTCCTGGTCAGAGCACAAATGCAAAGGGGGTTCCCTTTTATATCCTGATGGGAGAACACTGGGGTACAGAAGTCCTCCGCCTGTGAGCATTGCTGGGTCTCAACCCAGAGCATCTTCTCACCTTGATTTCAAACGGATTCCATTTTTCAATGACCTTCCTTGTCACTACTTACATTTCACAACATTGGAAAGTCTGGTTCCCTCTACTTTGCTGTCCCGAAAGCTAGTTCCATCTATAATGATGCCACCTTGGGAATGGTGGCAACCGGCACCAGAAATTCCCACAGAACACAGAAAACGAAACCTGATTTCCTTTCTGCTTCTTTCTCAAATGGATTTCTCAACTGTTAGGCTTACAAACTCAGATTCCTGTGGATGTGGGAGAAAGTCAAAGCAAAGGGAAAAGATAACTAAAATCAACACAGGAAATTAAAAGTCTATAAGGAAACACTGCAATTCCCTGGCAGTACTTATGAATCCTGGAATATCATTCTTCCAGTTTACCAAACTCTTGTACTGCAATGCCCAGAGGTCCTGGGGGAAGACTTGCATTAGCGAAGAGCAGTCAAAGAGAAGTCCATTTGGAACAGGGTAATAAAATATCATGTGGAACAATCGAGACTTCATTTGTACACTGTACATTTGTACCTTTTAGATCACACAAAGGTACAGATGTGGCAATGACTAAAATAAATCCAATAGAAACATAGACCAGCCAAGGGAAGTCCTGGCATTAGGTATTAAATATGACTGCTGTAGTTTGCCAATGCTCAAAAGGAAGGATATTGGAATTGCACTTCTCCCCCTTATCATTATCCCAGAAAAAGTAAGGTAAAGTTATACGGGCATATAAATAATTTGGAAACCCTCATAGACAATATTCTAGTGTGTGTCTCATTTGCACTTAAAAAAGCTGCCCTTCAGACCTTATGTACTTTTAAGATTTATCTGAAAGATACATGAAGAAGACTTCCAGCCAAAAATGTACATATTTAATGGAATTAGCTATCTAGGCAAGAGGATGTCAGAAGAAAGGAGAAATAATAGAGAAAATGCAAGGTGTTCCTTTCTTGTGCTTTCTTGCTTTGATAAATATCTTCTTGGATGTCATTTACTAAAAAGTCATGATTCTACAAAAAGAAAAAAAAAACCTAGAGGATAAAATATAATCTATCGCTGAAATAAGTTGCTATTTTCATATTTCCCTTGGATTACTTTATTTTTTTTGTCAGCTGGGGGCCTTGATACTTGTTAAAAACCTGGGAATTACTGTGAAATACTTAAATTCTAGACAAGTGTCTGTGGCATGGCAGGGGGTGAAGGCCAGGGATCCTAGACACCAGGAGGTCATCTCCCATTAAAGCCTAGGTCATGGTGGCCAGCATGATGCATGAGGACTTGGCTTAATTAAAAGACTAGAACTGAGAGCACTGTTCTTGTCAACCTTCCTTGCCTGTCCTTATGTATCAACTAGGATACATGCATGGAACAACATCCCTTTCTACCATTAGTGTCCAAATTCTAGGTGATTAGTTGACTCCTACAAGGAGAAGCAACTACAAAATCTCTCTGTGTGTATTCTAGCCTCCTGCTAGAGCTTTGGCTGCCTGTCTTTTGGTCTTAGAGGGAGAAACAAAGGTTACTTTAACAGCATGGGCCCTTCACACAGTGGGAGCTTAATCAGCACTGGCCAAATTGATGTGAATTCCCAAATAGTTATTGTGTATGTTAATACACCAGCATGGTGCAGGGGAAATAAGGCTGGATTTAGTCAGAAAAAGTGGGCTTAAATCCCAGCCTTTCTGGTTTGCTACCTGGGTGACCCTGAACAAAGTATTTACTTTCCCTGGGTCTTAGTTGGACTAAATGATCTCTGAGGGTCCCTCCTGGCCCTGAAATCCATAATCCTTTGGCCATCTAAAGAATTTCCAACAAATGAAGAGAAACATTCTGTCACTGAAGCTTCACATCTGGACTCGATGGCCCTGAAGGACTCTTCCACCTCTAAACTCTTCAGTCTTAGACTATGACCAGTTGACAGCTGCCTATTCCCTAATTCCTCCTTTTCTCCCTCTGTACTCTACCCATTTTCATTAACCTCAGTGTGTTCCAGGTGGAAAATCAGCTCATCAATTGGGCATAGCTTTATGTATTTTCATATTAATAGTCAGACATGTCTCCACATGAACAAAACCTATAACTGGGAAGTGAAAAGTTAAGAAAGGCATTGGAATATTCTACAGCCACAGGATAAGTTTTATAGACACATAACAGGAAGCATCTTGATTTCCTGCAGACATTTGGACATTGTGAGGCTACTGCCTCTGTCTAGGTACCATAAAGATAGAAACATCTTGGACGGCATCCTTGATTTCATTTAACTTCTTTGGATGGGACTCTAATGGTGGTTTTTAAAATAGGCAATTTTATTACTTCATTCTAGGATAGTACTTTATACACAGTAGATGGCTTCGATGATGGCATTCACACCCCCTCACTCTGCTTTCCGGAGTCCAGATATTATTGTTCTAGGGCTTCTTAAACTCTTTCCACTCGTGACCCCTTCAGCACTTCTTAAACTGTGGGTCATGACCTTATATAGGGTCACAGTTTGTAATCTAACACTGTTGCTTGGGGCAGGGAGAGAACTGAGGTTTCAACCCAGCTCCTGTGACTGATAATCTATCAATGGCTTCCCTGTCCATCATCCTGTGCTCCTTGTCAGATGTCACTGGCCTCAGTGACCACTTGGGAATTTCCCTTAGGACGAACTCTCAAATTCATCCACTGTATGTTATGTTCAGAAACTCAGGGGCCATGTTGTGTGTGTGTGTGTGTGTGTGTGTGTGTGTGTGTGTGTGTGTGTGTGTGTGTTCCAACTTGGATTTTCTGTGGATATGGTAGCAAGACAAAGAGAAGAAAATTAACATAGAAAGGGTTTGGGACTTGAAAAGCCTATAAAGAAACACTGCAATTCCCTGGCAGTACTTATGAATCCTGGAATATCATCCTTCCAGTTTACCAAACTCTTGTACTTCAATGCCCAGAGGTCCTGGGGGGAAGACTTGCATTAGCAAAGAGCAGTCAAAGACAAGTCCATATGAAAAAGTATAACAGAATTAGTTCATGAATTCAGATGGCTCATAATTTGAAACTTTCTTAGTGACCAGCTCCTTGGGATTAAAGGGCAATAACTCTTGAGCTGGAAGGGGAAGGGACCTCAGTGGCAATCTAGTTCATCCCCTTCATTTGACAGATGAAGGAAGCTAAGGGCCCCAAAGAGGTTCAGTGACTTATTGAAAGTCAAAGAGGGAGTAAGTAGCAGAATCAAGATCCTTTGACTCTAAATTTAGGGTCATGCCACTGTACCATATTGAAAGCATTTTGTGATTGAATCAAACCACTGTGTGTGTGTGTGTGTGTGTGTGTGTGTGTGTGTGTGTGTGTGTGTGTGTGTTTTAAAAGAAACTGACATGTCTTTGAAGCAGTCTAAAAATAGGCTACATTTTAAGCCCATACTAACAGGTAAAAGCAATGAAAAGGAAGGGTGTGGGTTAGGGTAAGTGACAATGAATGAAAAAAAATGGCCACGTGTACTCCATGTTAAGAACTGGGGGCACAAAGAGAAAGAGAGGCAGTCCCTGCCCCCAAGGAGCAGACCATACATAGAGGGGAGTGGTGGCTGAGGAAGGCAGTTTTGTCTGGTGAAGTTACAGAGATGGTAATGTGCATGACACATTCTTGCCAGAAATAATTCTTGCCATGATTTTATTATGGCTAGATCCTGAGGTAACTAGGTAGCTCAGTGGATAGAGCACTGGACCTAGAGTCAGGAAGACCTAAGTTCAAATCTGGCCTCAGACAGTCATTAGTTGTGTGACCTTGGGCAACTCACTTAACCTCTATTTGCCTTAATCCATTGGAGAAGGAAATGTCAAACCACTCCGGTATCTTTGCCAAGAAAACCCCATATGGGGACATGACTGGACAACAACAGGCCCCTATTAGTGTGAATAATAAATCCTCTGAATTCAAGCTGTGTATTTCCATTGAAGTGGAGCCAATTACTATGTTTTATAGAATTATAACTACAAATAATACAAACTAGAATAAGGAACTGCTTTAGGGGACTCATTCTCACTAATCAGGATCTAGCTGTACTATGCCCAAAGTAAGAGGCAGAAAGGTAGAGTATGATGAAAGAACTTCCTCAGGAACTCTGGAGGTCTGTACCTCTTTAGGTAGTGTTAGTTCCTCTATTAGAATGGAAACTCCTTGAGGGCAAGAAACATTTTTATTAAATCTCCCACACAGGGTCAGGGACATACTAATCACTCAATAAATGCTTGCTGACTGACCAAGAGATGGCTAATTGTAGCCTATCCCTCTCATTTTACAGAAGATTCCAGTCCAGTGTTCTCTCCACTATATTGTGATGGGATAAGAATGAAGCTAGACCAGACCAAGTCTACCATCATGAATGAAGGTTTAATTATCACCTAGTACATGCTAGGCCCTGTGGGGCAGATAATAATTGTTCAAGTCATTTTGATACTTCCAAGTGCTACCTGTGAATCAGGCAGAATAATCAGGAGGTAGTCATTGGAGCTGGCCAAGAATCCAAGCAAATCTGAGTTCAAGGTCTGCGTCTTCCAAAGACTAAGTGGTCATGGGACCTGGGGCAAGTGATTGAACCTCTCAAAGTTCCTGACAACTCTCTGGTATTATAACATGCAGAAAAGAAGCTTCCCTGCAGGGGTAGAAGCATTTCCCTGTACCAATGAAATGATGGCCTAACTCCCCATCCCTTCTTCCTAATAAGAGTAATTCCTGTCCTT
This sequence comes from Gymnobelideus leadbeateri, assembly GCA_011680675.1. Taxonomy (NCBI): domain Eukaryota; kingdom Metazoa; phylum Chordata; class Mammalia; order Diprotodontia; family Petauridae; genus Gymnobelideus; species Gymnobelideus leadbeateri. Next base: position 392,857 of record WOXC01010459.1, read on the forward strand.
AATGGTGTTCCACAATATTCCTTTGACTCACAGCGATTCGAAGTACAGGGCTTCCTAATGTTTTCTTAGAATTAAATACCTAATTTCCCTCAACACTGAGGATGATATATTACCTACAGCAGGGAAAATGCATTTCAGTCTCTACCTCATTAACACTCACAAGGGAGAAAGAGATAATTTGCTTTTGTCTTTCTGAGTCATGTTAAGAAATTTATTCCAACAACATCAGTCATTATAGATGATAAAAATGGTCCAAAATGCAAATGAGGAGATGCCAGCTTGGCGCACTGTTTTTATATAATGACTGAGGTTACTAATTAATTGAGGAAGCGCTATTTATAATTGTCCTCCTCTGATAAATGGTTTAAACTTATTACATTTTTCCTCTTTCTCTCTTTATTCGAAGAATATAGCTTTTATTTAAAATATCAACACAGAGCAATGGGCATATATGGTTAAATAACTTAGGGCTGAGAAAATCAACCAAGATCCCTTCTTGCATACAAAATCAAAATTCTCATAGTCATATGTGTGTGTGTGTGTGTGTGTGTGTGTGAGAGAGAGAGAGAGAGAGAGAGAGAGAGAGAGAGAGAGAGAGAGAGATCTGACTAAATGGCTATAGCCCATCACTCAGGAGTATCTGCAGCTTGCAAAAATATCACTTATCCCCAGGCACCCAATGCACCTATAATGCACCTGAGCACCCTTTTCTTTGTGTTGTCCATGGTTTGGAACCTATGGAACTGGGCTGATATGTGAAGGTCAAAATGCCAGTGGTTAACCAAATCTGAAGGCTGAGATACAACCATTCTGACCTTGTTTCTTTATCTATCAAATAGAGAGAATGCCAGCAGTACTTAGCTCACAGTGTTGCGAATTTTAAGTTCTAGACCATATGGGCTTAGGTCAATTTAAATATCTTATTCCTTAAACTTGTCAATTTCTGGGTAAATGTCTTCTATTCCTTAGCATTGTGAGCTATGAGTGAGTTCCCTGGCTGCTAAGGTTTATGTGACACTTCCAATCACCTGCATAACTGGGCCATTATGACACATGTACGTGCACATACATAGAGTCACAGACTAGTTTTGAAACACAGAGACCCCTACTCTTGGCTCCACTGGTTATTATTGGGACCAGTTGGCCCCCTCAATAGGACAGCAGTAGCTAGTCATTACCGGCAGCACAGTTGCACTTGGGAGTCTCACATGGCATGCAAGAAACATGGGGTTTTCCACTGCCCAGACAAGGTACAGTGTGCTTAGAGATCAACTCTCCATACAGTGTTTTTCTTTTTTTTTTTTACTAGTTTACCTATACTCACAGTAGATGACTTAGCCTCCTTCACAAAGCTTGAGGTGAAATCTATGGACCCCTTGTCAAAATCATGTTTTTAGATGCACAAAATAAAACTACAAAGGAGACCCAATTATATTGCAACAGTTTGCCTGAATACCTAAAACCAAACCAACTAGGTTCGTGGATCCCAGATTAAGAATACCTGGTCTAAACAGATGCCTATAAAAACCTCTGATCAGCACCTTTGGATTAAATATATACATATCGATATCTATCTAGGATATATATCTAGAAGATTCTAAGGCAAGCAATCACACCCTTGCAGCCCTGAGTTACTACTGGTCTCTCCTAGATAAACTTCAGATTTTGATTGACCTAGAAAAAAATCAGGAATAGGAGAGGAAGGCCCTTACATTATCGAAAGAGGTAATCACTTGTCCAGCCTAGGTCCTAGGGACTCAACCACTAACCATGTTTAACTGTCTGTGAACACTGCCAAGAATCACCATACTCTGCTTACAGTCTCCTGTTTTCTCTTGGTGTGTCCTTTGCTTTCTTTTCAAAGGCCATTAGAACATCAAACTACTGAAGCTGTGTTAGTAGACACTGCTTTGGACCATCAGACTGGATCTGGACAGAACCTCCTTGCCAGTCACATCTATTTCTCAAGACTCCTTTTTGAGAAAGCAGATAGTAAAGCCTGGGCACTGCCCCTTGTTCTACTGCCTTGCTGCCTGACCTGAGAGGTGGGCATAGGAAGCTTGTCCTTGTCCCTAGGGCTCCACAGGCCAATGCCTCCAACAGGATAAGCAGCAAAGGGAAGGACACCTACTGTACCCCACTGTTTTCTCGAATAAATTCTTGCACTATGACCTCTCCTTGCTCACTTACCTCCTATACCAATAGCCCCCTGGGGGGGGAACTGTTTTTCCATCAGAAAAAAGATCCTCAGTGAATCCTAAGAAGCTTCGCCATATTGGGATTCCAGCCCCAGATGACCCAAGCTGAAAGCTAATTCTGGGATGTCCATTTTTCTAATTATATTTTTAAAAGTGACAGTATTACTTCTCATGGTTTGAGGTAATTTAATTGAAGAGTACAGAGATAGAATTTCATTCCACATTAAAGTGATATTGCTCTTTATGGAAAATTGTTTGCTAAAGAGAAGTCAGAAACTATTTTTATTGCTCAGCTAGGAATACAAAGCTAGGTAGGCAAGCTCTACAGTACCTTGTAATCAAAAGTGAATCATAAAGAGCCTTCTTAAAAGGCTGGCAATTGTAATCTAATTAGGGTTTTCATTGTTTGAGCAATTAATTTAGAGCCAGTCCATGGAATTTTCCAGGCTGTGATATGTCAGCTCCTGTCTCCTCTCATGGAAAAAGTAAATGCTGGCTATTGATCTGGCAGGGGTGTGCAAGTCTCAGATGAGCCGTCCTGGTGAATGCATGGGGCTCCTTGACATCCTCTGACATGAGCGGAGGAGCTAACTACTGGATAGTAATCTATGGGGAGTCTTGACATCCCCAAGTAGTCCCTAGCTAAGCCAAAAAGCCTGACAGGCTTTCTGACTACTGCTCTAATCTCTCATCGGGAGCATTTCAAAAGTATGATTTGTGACATCACAAATATATCATGAAGAGTGGCACAGAGTGTCCTAAGATATATCCCAAATGGTCACCAACTAACACTTTTGCTGTTAGGTGACTCAGTGAATAGGATACAGGGCCTGAAGTCGGGAAGACTTATCCTTGTGAGCAAATCCAGCCTCAGATACTTACTAGCTGTGTGACCCTGGACAAGTCACTTTACCCTGTTTTTCTATAAAATGAAGTGGAGAAGGAAATGGCAAACCCCTCCAGTATCTTTGCCAAGAAAACTTCAAATGGAGTCCCAGAGAGTTGGACGTGACTGAAAAAATGATTGAACAATAACAACAAAATCGTCTTTGGTGACACCTTCTTCTTCTGGTAGAAAAAGAAGCCACAGAACCACTAATTGCTTTGAAGTTAATAAAGACTTTATTGGCTTCAAATAACTGGTGTTTGGTTAGCTGCCAGGATGACTGTTATCACAGGCTCACTCAATAACCTAAGCTGGCAGAAGTTTCTACCTTTTACAAGTTTTAAATCCCCAAAGAATTGACAGAAAAAGCTATAACCACAAATTGGTTTGCAATTTTCCTCTTTCTTCTCAGCAAGTCCAGGATGGTTATATTATGAACCTTGCTTCAAACAAACTGCTTCTGACTTTTATGGTCCTTTTGTGATCTAAATGGTGAGCTCATAAGATATTCCATGGCCGCTTCTGTTTTCAATTGCTTTTGCTGTGAAATGGCCTTCTGGAGATTTCTGGGGACCGTTTCACACTCTTGCAGTATTGATTTGCTAAACCTGATGATAGGTTTCTATTTAAGATACAGGGTAGCATATGAACAATGTGGGAAGCTTATGAAAAACACAGCCAGCACTTACAATACAGAAAGGTGGGGCAGCACCATGGGGTTCAGGACATGGGGAGCCCCTAAATCACCCTTGTCTTCATTTTATAGAGGAAGTGGGGGGAAGATGTTCAAGAAATGCCCTCTGAGAAAGGCCAGTGGGGTTGGCTTCATCCTTCCTCCACAAATATTTTAGCAATTTTCATAAATAGTGAATATGTATAAACACTATAACCTGATTTTTCAGGGTAGCTACATGCAAGGACTGTCATTCCGCCCATTTTTTCATAGCCTTCAGCACCAGAAGTCCATATCAGGCTAGAATGTGAAAGGCAAGATTTTTCTGCCTGGGAGAGCATCCTTGCTCAGTGCTCAAAATACTAACCTAGATATTTTTTTTTTTTTAAAGCAATTGGGGTTAAGTAACTTGCTCAAGGTTACACGGCTAGTCATTTGATTTATGCGTGGGTGCTCATTTTCTGAGGCCGGATCTGATCTCGGGTCATCCAAACTCCGAGGCCGGCGCTCTTACTCACTGCGCCACCTGGCCGCCCCTTTAGGGCAATTGGGGTTAAGTAACTTGCCCAAGGTTACACGGCTAGGTTTTTGTTTGTGCGGATTAGGTGTCGGAGGCCGGCTCCGAACTCAGGTCCTTCTGATTCCAGGGCCGGCGCTCTATTCACTGCGCCACCTAGCCGCCCCTAACCTAGATATTTTAAAGCACAGCAATAAGGAGATAAAGCTAAAAAGAAACAGATTACTTAGATGCACCTTATTTCTATTCCTTATTCCAAGCAACTTTTGTTAATAAAGGGGTGGGGGGGGATAGGGAGAGAGACAGAGAAAGAACAGGAAGAAAAAGAAAAGAAAAAGGAAGAGAGAAGTGAGAGAGAAGAGTGCTATTTGTTTAAATCAGAACAAGATACATTCTAAAATTCGCTTCTGTTTAGTTGTTCTAACACACATCCCCCCAGCATTTCTTGCCTCACTCACATTACTTCCAAAGCAGTCTTCATGAGAAGCATTAGTAGCATTCTTAATCAATGACTATGTCCAAGGTCCCAAGTTGCTTTTCTTTCCAGAAACCTATTAGTTCTGGGGACAGACTGAAAAGTATAAGTCCCAGGTAGACTATAAAGAGATGGCAGCGTCACTCACAAAAGCTTAGAAACATAAAATCGTGATGTGAATTCATAAGGAATCTTTTCCCCAGTCCAGAGGGAAATGGGATGCTACGAGGTGTGGGGATCTGGAATAGTAAACTTGCAGAGGATTGGAGCTTCTGGAGGAAGAACAGCCAAATGGACTCAGTTGCTTTGAAGCATCCAAGAACCTCTAAGCCAAGCTTTCTTGAGGAAGGATGCTTGGGCTTTGAGTCTAAGAAGTCATCCAAATTGATTCTCCCAGAAGCTTTTGTTTGAGGAACTAAAATCAATGACTTTGTATTGAAATGGAGTGCTTGGTTCAATCTCTGGGGAAAAGGGGGAGAGGGCAGTGAGAGCTGCCAGTGCCCTGAGCTGCTCTGAGGGAACTCTAACCTAGGCCGACTGCTGCCAGCTGTTCTGTTCTCTGCTCTGTCCAGGATGCTTTCATCTAGAAATCATGGCTTCCAGGAATATACCAATTTCTAATTGCAAATCAGTCTGTACAGGTATTCGAGTCAACAGAAATTTATTAGACACCAACTGTGTACAAAGCACTGTGTGAGCACTGTAGATACAAAGAGAAAAAAATGCCTAGCACCTGCTTCCAAGGAGACTGGGGGTGAAGAAGATATGCCACATACACAGATGAGTCTGATACAAGGCCTAATGTGATGGGGGAAAAGGAGGAAGCTGCACTCCTCTGAACCAGATTCAAACATAATATAGATAGTTAATTCATGGTTTTCTAAATCATTATGCTTTGGGTTTGATCTCGGGGCTCTGAATTCTCTCCACATGATCTAAGCCCTTCCTAAAGCATGGTACCCAGAAAGGAACATGAGGCTTCAGATGAAGTCTGACAGAATGAATGCTCCCTCAGAATTGGAGACTTACAATTAAACAATCATGGTATATATTTTTACAGCATTTGAAGGTTTATAAAAGCTTTTCTTACAATAACTTTATATGGCAGGAAGTTTAAATACTATTAGCCCTATTTTACAGAGGAGGAGACTGAGGCTTCAGAACACCAAGAGACTTGCCCATGACTATGCATCTAGTAAATGTCAGAGCTGGGATCTGAACTCAGGTTTTCACATGCCCAGTACAGAATGCTTCCTCCTATACTATGCATATTTTCCTATTTATAGGTGGAAGTAGAGACAATGGAAGTGATTGGAGCAATTCTATACAGTCCATATGTACCTGAGAGCCCCAGTTTGGCATCTCCTTTTAAGAAAATATGAAATAATCCCAAGATAGTCTACATAGAAATTAGAAATGAACAACTTACTTCCCCTCTTAGCAGTGATCTTGGAGGTCACTGAATTCAATCCCCCCATTTTACACATCAAGAAGTAACTTGCCCAGGGTGACACAGATATATCAGGGGCAGGTCATAATGCAAACCCTTTAGCTTCCTCCTTGGGACAGACGAGAATCAGAAGACTTGTCCTACCTATGTCCCAGGCCAAGGAGGCCGAGTGCTTTGCACACCCCACAGAGGTACAGAAACATGCCATCATTGCCCCAGAATGATTTGGACAATTCAAAACACTATTGCCAATTTTCAAACATAAGTATTATTTTGAGAAGACATGAAAATCTTTCAATATTGGCAGGTGATTTGTCTCTTTCCAAACCCAAGCTGTTATTTCCTTCTTTGCCAAGAGCATATTGTTCTAAGAGAGTAGTCAGTCTTGTAGGCAGTGTGGTGGAGTCTGCCTCTAAGGGACTCTGAGAGCATAGTCAGGCCAGTGGCCTGCTTAGTGACTCAGTGACAGACAACTTGCTGCTCCCTACCAGGGGAGAGAATTTCCATACAGCTACCCAGGACCTTCTCTTCAATCTAAAGAGTTGCCATCCAGCAGGGAGGCAGAGGCCAGACTTGAGCCAGTTTTCTGTCCATCAAGTCATGCTTTCTCAAATAGAAAATGTATAAAAAGTCAATATAAAATAATTTTGTGGGAGCACGATGAGCAAAGGCCATATGTCAGAGGTCAATCAATAAACAAACATTGGCTAGAGTATTGGACTTGGGATCTGGAAGATCTGGTTTAGACCTTGCCTCTCAGTCCAACTCCAACTAGTTGGATAAGCCTGGCCAAGTCACATCTCTGTGCCCCAAGTGACTCCAGAGGATTCACATACTAAGTCATGGATGGTTTTGATCATGGATGGAAAAGTATGCCATATGTCCATGGAAATAGACTACTTTTAAGTATCTTTTCCCTTTTTTTCAAGAGAGTTAAATAGAGTAAGAGGCAGAGAGAAATATGAACAAAATATAAAATACACTGAAGGAAAAACCAAACTCCACAGAGTCCAAATGCTCAAGGTAGAATTATATAATTCCATTAGCCATAAACTAACACTTGAAAATCTTTGTTTTCTTGAACTATTGTTTTTAATAATTTGTCCCTGGTCAATATGGAAACCGTTTCAGTGGTGCCAGATGGCTTTCCCAGACTAGTTCAGGTCTAATTGCCAGACTCTGGGCCAACCAACTCTGAAAAAGTTAAGGAAATAACATCTTCACTCTATTCTGTCTCTGGGGAATGTGCAGACTATGCCTGCTAGTTCATACCCAGCACAGTCATGCCATCAGTTTTCAAGAGAATAATTTATTCAACCTCTAAGCCAAAAGAAATGTATCAAGGGATAAAAAAAGCAGAAGGTAGTTGCAAAAAATTAAAATATGCTGAAAACCAGGGCAAGCATCCATGATGGGCTATCCAAGATTTTATGAGAAAGTGCCGGCATCCTCTGAGCCAACAGTGTTTACAGGTGCCGCAATGAAAATTCTAATTTTGTGCTCTAATGAACACAAAACGACCCATACTCAACCTTGGCAAAACTTATCATGACTGTGTAATTGAAGAGACTTTGTCATATTAAAGAGAGTTCAGAAAATGGGAGGGAAATGCTAAGAGGTAAGGATGTGAGTTTGGGAATCCTGGAATAGGGGATGATAGGCAAGCTTCCCCTTGCTTTGTAAGGAGGGGGCCACATTCACAAAAATCAAGAAGCATGGTTAAAACCCAAAACTCACTCCCTCAAAATGAATATACAAGATGCCCCATGTGTTGGAAAAAGTAGTAATAGTGCTTTTATTTTAAAAATAAAAATAGATCATATTACAAATTGCTTTTGTTCCCAGTTTCTCCCAACACAATACTACTATCTGATTTCTCCTCATAACATTCTTGGGATGTAGGGAAGGGAAAACAATATAACTCCCAGTTTAGATATGGGGTTCCTTAGGCATGGAAAGTGTGTTACCTGTTGACTGTTAGAAAGCAATTCAGGGGCATAATCAAGATGAAATTTCAATCCCTTTGACTCCTCTGCTTATATTAACCAAAACCACCATGTTGTGCTCGCTCTCTCTCTCTCTCTCTCTCTCTCTCTCTCTCTCTCTCTCACACACACACACACACACACACACACACACACACACACACACACACACACACCCCTTCCTCTTTGTCAATCTTTCTCTAGATTCTAGAGAAAGAAGCATGATATAATTAGTTGCCTCTCCTCATTCTAGAGATTTTTTGGCAACTTCCATAGCTGCTCTCATTGGTGACCCCTCCCTTCCCCCCCCTCCCGCCTCCACCTTTCTTCAGATCTCCAGCTTTCTCATGTTTACCCATCTCCCCTCCCTTCCTTTTCCTAATGGGTTTTCAATGAATATTTTCTGTAGCACAAGAAACTCCTCTGAACTCTCTCCCAGAGTGAAGGATACAGGAAATTCAGGCCCCTTGAAAAGTTTCTCCATCAGAGAAGTTCATGAATGTGGATGCATGGATGATTTCTGTCAAAGAAAGCTTTAGCTATACTCTGTCTCAGAGACTCCTTGAAGAGATTTTTTTAAATGCCTGACCAATCTTGTCTAGAAGAGGCCATTATTTTTCCTATAGGTAAGGAGCAAAGAGTACTTTCTGGCAGCTTGCTTTCTGACACTGCTTAAAAATGGCCACAGCATTCTGGGCCACCAGTACTAGGAGCACTTGAACCAAGGCAGCAAATCCTATCAGAAAATACATTATGCACTGGGCTAAGCAGTGGTGATAGAGTAACTCAAAGGGTAGGGGATCAAAATCCACCAATAGAAAAGACCGAGAGCAACAAACTGCAATTCCTTACATTTGGATGCTTAACAAGCATTTATTAAACACTTACTGTGTGCCAGGCACTGCACTAATCACTGGGCATACAAGTATAAGCAAAAAGAAACAGTGCCCCTGTCCTGAAGCAGCTTCCATTCTAATGGGGAAAGGTAATACATAAAAGTGAACTGTAGTGTGTGTGTGTGTGTGTGTGTGTGTGTGTGTGTGTGTGTGTGTGTGTGTGTGTGTGAGAGAGAGAGAGAGAGAGAGAGAGAGAGAGAGAGAGAGAGAGAGACTTTGTGTATGTATGTATAAGTGTGTGTCTGTCTGATGGGAAGAGGATATGGCAGAGGAACAAAGTCAAGAGAGGAGTGAAGTCATGACTAGCCAAGGCATTGCTTCAAAATGGGAGTTCCGAGTGGAACTGTCCAGTGGGAAGCACCAGGATGATGGGATCTTCTTTATTCTTGGGCTCTAGCACTGGGCACTGTTTTCTACCTCCTGCCCTTCATCATCTCAACAATATATATTCCTCTTCCTGGCTTTACTTTACGTCACGATGAAGACAACAGCCTTGTACCCCAGTCCACTCATTCAGGGTCCTGATTCTGCTCAGTCTTAACCCGAAATGAGTCCTCTTCGTGGCCCCATTAAGGGGCCACAAGAGCTCCATTTTCCTTTTTGTTGCCAGTCATTTCCTTCTTTCTGATAATCTTTCTTTTTAAAAATTTTTTAAATTAATTTCTATTTTGCTTTTTGGAGAGTAATTGGGGTTGACTTGCCCAAGGTCACACAGCTAGGTTTTTGTTTTGTGTGTGTTAAGTATCTGAGGCCGGATCTGAACTCAGGTCCTACTGACTCCAGGACCAGCGCTCTACTCACTGCGCCATCTAGCCGCCCCTCTGATAATCTTTCAAAGAGAAAAGGAAATTGTGCTGACTGACATAAAATGTGTTCACAAACAAAGAGAACAGAAGAGTTAAACTATAAAGCCGAGTCCCTTGGGCTAAAATACCTGTAATGGAAGGGGAAAAGGGGGGTTTTTTTGGGTCTGTGTCCAATTATCTGGAAAGTAACTAATCAACTTTTTGCTACTTTACCCATTTGCCATGGAAATGGTGATTTGTGCCCTTTGTAGGCTCTGATTACTTACCATTTATGATAGATAGATAGATAGATAGATAGATAGATAGACAGACAGACAAACAGATAGGTAGGTAGGTAGATAGATAGATAGATAGATAGATAGATAGATAGATAGATAGATAGACAGACAGTTTGTACATCACTGTTTGTGTGTTATCTCTGCCATGGGACTGTGAGCTCCTTGAGAGCAGGACTATCTTTTGCCTTTCTTTGTATCCCTAGTGCTTGGCACACACACAGTACATGGCATATAGTAGGGACAATGTTGACTGATTGACTAGTGAAACTTCTAGTGTGTGCCTACAAGGCTCCATGTGTCTGTGGAAAGCTCACCAAAGGGAACAAGAATTTTATGTTCCAATTTTTTTTAGAATGCAGTCATCTAGGCCTTGAATATCAATCAAATCATGGTGCTAAGTAAGGATTCTATCACCTAGAGCTTTCCTAGTAAGTAGCACATCTACATAATAACAACAGAAGAGGGATCATGTAGTACCTTCTGCATCAAAGACAAAAAATGATGCTACAACAATGATAAATATATTTTGTTACACCGCATTCCCTTGTTTTAGAAATTACCAGGCCATATGTAAAGTAACTCTCAGCAGTCTGTACATTTCACATAATGCCATTCAGTCCCTAACAGGGCCAAATAACAAAGAATAGACTATTTCCCCAAATGCAGCACTTTGTTTTTGAGATTCATTTCATAAAATGAATTATATATAAATTATATATAAAATGAATCATATTCTAGATTCAGAGAATCTTAAAGAGTGTCTTTTTTTGCTATGGTAAAAATTGTTTCAAGGAATAGATTACAGATGACTTTTTACAATGCTATTCCACCTGAAAGGCAAATCCAATTCAACACAAAGTTTCATTATGAAGAAACTGTTACATGCGGTGATACTAGTTATTGAAAATTGAAATGAAGTGAGAGGAAGCTAACACCATCTTGTATGAGATTCTGCTTTCTTTGAGTGACAAAAAGAACTCAATATATCTCATCATCTCACTTACGCCTACTGGGGACTGGGCTGCAGTTCTATGACAAGGCAGCCTGATTGGTAGACACCAAAGGGCTCAGCCATACATGAGACACACACACACATACACACACACACACACACACACACACACACACACACACACCACTTATTTCTGTAGTTAAATAGAACTAATGTACACTGCGAATTGTTTCTCTTTATTTCTCTCAGTTAAAGTAAGTTAATGGTGATGTGTGGGGTATAAAAAAATTTTTAAAAAGAAATTAATGATCAGAACAAGCCCAGGAGTTAGTACAGGCCTAAATTTTCTCTATTGCTTCTCTAGCTAATTTGTTCTAAGCTCCCAAGTAGGTATTTGCATGTCTTCCTGGGGGAAAGGGGTTCGGGGGCCCTTCTGGGGGAGAGAATGGCCTTAGCAGAGATTTCCCAAGGGGCTGCACTGGAACCTTGTCCTCTGATTGTCTGAGAAGCTTCAGGGCTGGATGGCATCGGTCACTTGACTAGAGTTTCTGCTGCTATTTTCTCCTTTCATGCATAAACAAACCTTTTGATTTTCCTCGCCAACTCACCTGTCTTCTTGAATCAAATCAGTTTTTCGTGCCTCTGCTGTCAATGTCAACCCAAAGTCAGCAGTGCCTCTTCTTCCTCCCTCCCAGAAGCTAAATATATTCTGTTTACAATATGCTTCGTTTCCACTTGATGGGGTCAGGAAGCCAGTGCACATTTCTGAATTTGGGTTTTCTAGTTAGCTGGACTTCCCTGTGCTGTCGAGATATCTCCATATTCCTTTTCTAATTAAAAAGGCCAACAAGCAGGAAATGTCTGATAGATGAACTAGGGCTCATGAGAGTTTCATGACTTAGGTCTGAACATACAAAATGAAAAAGAATTCTGCTGAGGACTTTTTCCAGTCACCATGCATTGCCCTTTCCTACAATTCTCTATCTTCCAGCAACATCATGCCAATATGTCATATATGTTAGGCACTACAAAGAAAAAAGGTATAGCCTCCTCTGTTCTGATTATTAAAATATTTATATTCATGTTAGGAAGTGCTATTTGATTACTGTCTTATCCAAAAAAGGCCTCTAAAATATTGTAAATAAATTTCCCTAATATGACTATGTTTTCTGTCCTGTCAGATGGGTTGCTAATAAATTTGCTGCTTGAATGAACAGAGAAATTGGGAACTGTACTGGCCAGGGCACTAGGGCATTGCTGTCCCAAAATGCTTTGCCCCTATCTGAAGTTTCCTCAAGAGTAGGTATTTTTTTCCAGAGGTGATTTTCCAATAAAATCAGTCTTGATTATTGCAAGCACAGGAGCAATCCCCAGGGGGTATACCAGGCAATTCAATGCAGGGAAATGTTGTACGAGGCAAAATTAAAGTTGTAGCAATGTTATTATTTCTGGAAACATTATCTTGGGGTTTTTTTGCTTTCCTTTTGCATACATGAATCTTAAATGACCACATTTTCATTGATGATAGGCTATTCCACAAAAGTACCCAGAACAATATAGGGCTTTATTTCTCTCCAGTGTTCTTGCCTAAGTACAAGGCCTGGTTTATGACACAGTGTATACTCAAAAGTTGCTACTAAATTGCTAAGAAAGTGTATGGCAATTGGCCCCCTTAATTCTAAATCCAACTGGCAAGATTGACTGGCAATGCAAAAACCAAAATGAGACCACATACATCACGATGGAAACAGAAAAAAAGGCAACAATCTCAGAAGATATGGGCAGGAAAAAAAGAACCTCCACAACTCCCCTCCTAAAAACTTTGGGAAAAACCCAAACATCTTTTGGAATTTCTTGGTATTGGATTTTGTGTTACCACCTTAATGCTCTTGGAATCTACAATGATCTTATGTCATCGGTTTATAGCTAGAATGGATCTTAGAAAGGCTATCTAGTCCAATCCCCTCATTTCAAAGATGAGGAACCTGACATAAAGAGAGATGAAATTTCTTGTCCCAATTCATATAGGTAGTGAATGACAGATCTAACATTTGAAACCAGGTCTTTGGGCTCCCAAATCTAGTGATCTTTTCCACTGTGCAACCATACTTCTTTTAATCAAACAACAAATATTCCCACAGTATTTCCGTTCTCCAATGGGAGCAGTACCTCTTCAAGCAAGGCAAAAGTAAAGTAGGAGTAGATATCTGAGTCATGTGAAATAAAGAGGAGGAAGGGGAAATTGTGAGGTCCCAGGTAATGGCATTTTTTTAGTATAAGTATGAGTCAGGGGCTTCTTCTGCAAGTACTGAGATGAGACAGAGTTTAGGAGGCTTGGGAACAGATGAAATTTTTGGAAAGATATCATAGGGAAAGGGAAAATTAAGATGTAATGTTGTTTTGCCACAGTAAAGGCCCAGTTGTTATATAACATCACTTTATAGAGGGTTCAATCATATCCATAACTTTCTTAAGCTCTGTTCAGAAGCTCATGAATAGAAATAAAGACAGCTGATGGTGAGAGCAATCCAAGTTTGGCAAGTTTTGGCAAGACACAAATAGTGATAGGTAAACAAGGGGCTATAGTATAGAGTGGAGGTTTCAAACATGCAGTTTTCAACACACCGAGTATGGCCAAACCAGACAAAACTGTAGTTGGAAAACATTTAACAAAATAAATGCAAACACAATAAAACAAAGAACATATTTACTGTGGTTTTCTAAGTCCATGTGTGGCCTACAGGGATCCTTATGTATAGCGTAGTGTCCCCCTCCTTTCTATTTGAATTTGCCCTGATACAGAGGATGAACTGACTCACCAAGGAAGTGGGGAGATTCTAGCCAGTACATATGGTGATGACTTAGGAACAAACTGAAGGGGGGGGGGAGCAGAGAGGTCACAGTGAGAACAAACAATAGGGTTATTAAGGGCTATTCAGTAAAGATGGAATGATAAAAAGCCTGGGATCATGTAATGGTGGTGTGGCTGATGCTGAAATGCCCTATGATGGCATCACCCATCTGGAAGATCCTGGATGACTGGAACACACCAGCCTACTCCATGGTGGCTAAGAGCCTTTTCTCATTAGCTTTGTAACTGGAACCGTCCAGTGGCCTGACTCAGCACCTACTTGCATCTGAGGGTGAAGGACTTGGCTATGTCCATTTCTTTGTCAAGAGTTGATCAATGTTGCTTTACAATCCATCTGCAACTCTAACTTACAAAAAAGTAAATATCTTCAACACTGTTTCTGTTCACATTTCACTGTTCTCTTAACTAAAACTTCTTTAAGCCAAGTGTTCAACCAACATACCTGGTATTCTACACAGCCACTGGTTCCATCTTTTACCAGGGGATATTACAGCATTGCATTAGTTTACAACTTTGATACTAAAACGACTATTTTTTTCCTAATAGACTGCCTTTCTGGACTTCTTGGGATGGTTTTCAAACATTACAGTGAACAGTTAAAACATTTTCTTAGGGGCGGCTAGGTGGCGCGGTGAATAGAGCGCCGGCCCTGGAATCAGAAGGACCTGAGTTCGGAGCCGGCCTCTGACACTTAATCCACACAAACAAAAACCTAGCCGTGTGACCTTGGGCAAGTTACTTAACCCCAATTGCCCTAAAGGGGCGGCTAGGTGGCGCAGTGAGTAAGAGCGCCAGCCTCGGAGTTGGGATGACCCGAGATCAGATCCGGCCTCAGAAAATGAGCACCCACGCATAAATAATGACTAGCTGTGTAACCTTGAGCAAGTTACTTAACCCCAACTGCTTTAAAAAAAAAAAAAAGAAAGAAAAACATTTTCTTTCAGTCCATGCCTAAGAATCTCTCCACTGATGCAAATTACTAACTCATCTTTTAACTTTTATTCTTAGGTGCCCAAGTCACTGAAGAGTTAAGACACTTGCCCACAGTAACACAGCCAGTTTGGGTGAGAGGCTGGACTTGAATCTGGAAGACCTGGGTCTTTCTCACCCAGTCCTTTTGGATTGGGAATATTTAAAGAAAATTGTGAGTATGCCTGTTGCACACCAAATGGGCTTGAGAGGAGATAGCAAACTTGAGAGTTGAGATATCTTCTGTAAAGGAATTCAGAAGTCTCTCATGCAATTTACCCCAAAGCCCTTTCCCTTACTGTGGTGGGGAAAAAGTAACATAAAAGAGCAAAAGCCATGGTTGCTCTTTGTACACAAATAAGTTTCTTTTCTTTATAATTATTTTATTTCATATTTCCTGATAGTGTTTCTGAAAAGACATCTTGCAATTAATGACATCATAGGCCTGGCCGCCTTCCCACAGTACTATCAATGAAAAGATTTCTGTTTTCATCCTGTTGATTAGCAGGGCGTTTCTTTGAAAGCAAAACTGTTAATGGCACTTACAAGGTGTCTGTTTAATCAAATATTGGGCAAATTAGAATATAGGATCCTTGTAAATAGGAATTTTCATTCATTCTATTTGTGTCTCCATTGCCTAGTACTAAGTACCTGGCAAGTAGTGAGTAGATGATTCATAAATACTTGTTGATTAAACCGATAAAAAAGCGGAATTACTTTAAGTGTAAAAGGGGTTCATCATTTAATCATGTAGCCTGAACTTATGTGAGTTTAGCATAATATGGCAGCACAGTAGTGAGTGACCCAACTGGAAATTTTTCAGTGAAAACCAATTCTGTTCTCTGTGACTCCCTAAATGCTCAGATCTTTGATGCTGGGGTTGGGATTGGAAGGGTAAGTTGTGTTTGTGTGTGTGTATGTGTCCTATATGATTAATGAAACATGATTTTAAAGTGGTGAACCTGGAGACGTTGAAATGATGAGGTGAATCAAATGAAGAAATACATAGAGCCTTAGGCGAGAGCAAAGAGCCTAATGCTGGTTTACCAGCTGGCCATCTAAGTGAACAAGGCACTTCATCTCTCTAAATTTCCTAATCTAACAATTTAGGGAGTAGAACTTAGTGACTTCTAAAACCCTTTCCTTGAGTGCCTTTCTCCTCTCTCCACCCCTACCTCCATCTCTACCATTCTATTAAGAAGGGGCTGTCTCCTCTCACAATGAGAATTGGCCAGTGTTCCGGTTTCCAACAGTCATGGAGGTCAGACCAATTTGGAAGAAAAACTTGTCTTAGCCTAGAAAAATATCACTACCACCATTTCTGGTCAAGTAGATGGTAAAAGTCTTGTTAAGGATAGAAAAGACATTTATAGGCAATTTGTTACAGTTTAATAAAGGTGGCTGGAACCACCTGGATCCAAATATTAATTATCTTGACAACATTCTAATAAGTGCTATTTATTTTTTATGAAACCATTTGGAGAAAGTTTGCATTGCTTTTAAAAGGCCAGACAAGGGAGACTCTGGATTGTAGGGGGGAAAACCCAACCTAACAACTAGAGTCAATAAAAACAATTCTGTGCCCTGAGTTAGGAGGTTTCCTTTAATTATGTCCCCCACTCTAACTGTCCCCTTTTTTCTCCTCAAATTAGGGCTTAATGGGGACTCCAAGTCTAAACAGATTGGGTGAGTGAAGACACCTGTAACATGGCAGGCACGTTTCATGGAAAGCTACCCCACCTCAAATCTCTTCTAAGCAACTGGGACTATTTTGGAATATAGTATAATATTAAAAACCAAACACATTATACAGCTTTCCAGAGATGCGAGTTCTTTTTTTAAAAAAGCCAATTTTAGAGTATTTTAACAAAATCTTTTTATGCAGAAAGGAAAGTGAACTGTCGTAGCACCTCTATCTGTAATATCTATGGCCTTTATAAAGTCCCCTTTCCTGCAAGGTGCACTTTTTGTGTGCTATAGTATTTTCTCTTTTGGGTTACTGGACTTAGAGCTGGAAAGGACCTTAGGGATAATACCTTAAAGGAAACTGAGGCCCAGGGAGGTAAGGTGATTTGTCTTATTTGCTCAAAAGTGGCCGCGTTAGGGAAGTTTTTCATTTGGTTGGTCTATGACTATATTGCCCTTGTTATCCATTAGATAGTTAGAAGCGTGTTAGCAGACTATGTTGATGAGCTTCCTGTACCCTAGTCTTCCATATGCTTCTCATCAAAGCTATAACAGAATAATTGGGAAGGAGAGGAATAAAATTAAAAAATGCAAAATTCTACTTGTCCATTTGTAAGAATTTATGTTAACTTAAATAGACTCACTTTTTTATACTGGTTTAAACACAACTCCAGACAATTCCAGAAATGAGGCCGGTCACCCATAGTAGATCATATAAGAGAAAAAGTGCTTTCCTAGAGTGTAGAATCTCAGAGTTGAAAAGGATCTTGGGAACCATGTGACACAAGGGCTCCCTTATGGAGGAGGGCTACCTACAACAAGCCTACATGCCTGCAATGAGAATTCATACAAAGGTTCTCTAGGTGATATGGGGAACTACATGATTTACATGGAGAGAAATGAGACAGACTCTGAATACTTTCTAGCACTCTTCTAAGTTCTCCTATGCCATCAACGAATCAGAGCACTGTGCATTGTTTACAAAAGTAAGCCAGAGCTTTGAAAGTTGAATGAGTCCACATGTGAGGTCAGGGAAAGATGGAGACCGTCAGTAAAGTAGAAAAACAAGGGACAATTTTACACTTATGACAACTAAAGATATTTCTATTTTTGGTGGGGAGAAGAGGAAGACATAGAGCTCACTTCAAGTCAACTCAACTTATTAGTACAGGGCTTTTAGAATAAAGCAAATAACATCTGCAGGAGTGCACTAGCACATAAGGTTTAATAATAGAAAGGAGTCTTTTTAACATCTAAGCTAGGCCACATATGGTGGAAGAGATGGCTAATCTTTCAGGCCTTGTTTTCACAATGGAAACTACTAATAATATGAGAAGTGCAGAACATTACAATTCAAACAAAATTCTCTTTGATATTTTAAGAGCCAGGGATGCTGTAATATTATAGTTGTGGCTAAATTCTGAGGCAAGTAAAATTCTTATGTATTTCCAAAGACCTTGGGAAGCAATTATCTTAAGGTTATACATATATATTGTTTTGATTCTTAACCCCTGAAGGAACATTAAATGTTTCAGGGTCAAATACTTAGCACAGGTATATTCTGTGTTTGCCTTTGCTGTATGTGTCTAAAATTTTAGATAGACTATATTTAATGTGTTGAATGATCTCCTTAGGTTAAGGCGATCAGTTGTAACCCTGAAGGTATTGAAAATAGAGTGGAATAAGGAGGTGGGAAAAAGGCAGCCCTTCCTATCCTATCATGACAAACACATACTGACAGAAAGGGGTACAGTCTATTGGCAGCCATTGGGCTACACTGAAATACCCTTGGTTAAATTTCAGGAGGTAATAGCAACTTAAATGAGTAAAACCCTTTGCAATGGATATATTGACGCATAACTAGGAATGACTAACAGCTAAAACACAATACATGTTCCTTATCAAAGATAATCCCATAGAGACTGAAATGTACACTGGCTTCAGACCCATCAAGTGTCCTCAGTTGCTGGTATATAAGACATTTCCTTCCTCAAACTATGTCGATAAAAATGTCTTTCATCAAGTAGGATTTCATGAGCACAATGTTGAGTGGTCAATAAATTCTCATCGGTTGGTTCGTTGGTTTTTAATGGACACAAAGAGAATGGGTTAAGAAAGTAAGGCTAGGCTGTCACAAAGTAATTCACATCTATTGCCTTTTCCTAATCCAATGACAGTATTTAATACAAATACATATTTGTGATATTCACCAAACTGCATCCCAATTTTCCTGTGGAGTCACACAATCTCTGCTTCTTCAGTGCCAGATACAAATACTCAACATTGCACACTCAAAGAAAGGGAACCATGGAGATCTAGGAGTGAGTATTTTATAGTGACTGAGTAGGAGCACACTCATGAATCTGAGAAATGTGAAGGGAGAAGTCTGTGGTCAGTCACCTGCTACCTTTTCAGGTGGGAGGTAGGCCCTCACTAGGATATGGCCTCTCCAATTGTGGGTTGAATTCAAATTAATTTGAGCAGCATGGTTCTGCCAGTTCCTTGTAGGGGAGGGCCAAAGAGGGCACTCTTTGGAAGGTGCTAAATCTAGGTCCAGTTGTAGGCCTCTGACAGATCCACTTGGAGAAGGCCGAGGGACCTCTAATTGCTGAGAGTTTTTCAGTATCATCTAGAATAACACTCCTGCCACAGAAAGTGGAAGGGTTGCTTAATTTGGTCTCTAGATCTTTTCTTGCATAAGCATATTAAATATCCATAGGTCAGGCAGAGCTGACTACCTGGAAACTATGAGCGTCTGTTAATTCACTGACAAAACAACAAGAATTTTCTCTGCTGTCAGTTGGACTCAGCCTTGGTCTGCAGCCATGACTTCCAGGGCTCAGGTCTCTATGATTCTTGGATGGAAAGGCCCAGATAGTGAGTTGGTAACATAAACCCAGGTGCAAGAGAGTGCAAAGCCCCACTAAGCTCAACAGCTTTTTATATTAAAGGGCAATTCTAAACACCCAGGAGTTGGTTGTAATGGGTCTGTTACCAAGCAGATTTAAAACACACTACAGAATAAAAAATAATCTCAAAGACTCCACATTATTTTACTAATCCTTTGGTGAATTGTTATCTCCATGTGACTCCCTATCTACTTTTTTCCTCCTTGTTATAGTCCTGAACTTGCTAGATATTATATAGAATCTTCCCTATGAATAAACGGTCATCTAAAAAATACACTTTTTTGCAGAAACCATTTCTATCAGTAAGTGAAAAGAAAATTGCTGCCACTTTCAGTGTAGTTTAGTGTAGTTCTACACTAAGAAAAATGGCCTGATATTCAGGCATTCAGACATGAGGCTACCCTGGGACATCCATTGGTTCTGAGGGGGTTTCTCTCTGGCTCAAACCCTCATGACTGAGGGTTCACATTTGGGAGAGGGCTAGTCAGGGTGAGTGGCACACAGTCTGTGATTGTGGGAAAGTAGAACACTAATGAACCCACCCAGAAATTGAACCCATGGCCTTGATCTCATTAGTGCCATGCCCCAAACCACTGAGCTTACTGGCCACAGGAACACTGTACGAAGGACTATTAACCACGAATGTGCAACTCCTGGGGACACGGTACTGCTAGAGATGTAATAACACAGCAACTAGGTTGGTTCTTTCTTTTGGAAATGAAACAGCTGTCGGAACTTGTCAATGTTGGAACACTGAAATAAGATGCCACGTCAACCAGAAAGACTAATGACCAACCACCTCTTTAACTGAAAAAAAAAAAAAGCTATCTTCTGGAGATATAGACCAGATGTCTAGAAAGACTATAATGAAAGGAGAACTATGCTGCTTGCTTATGACTGTACAATATTCCAGAAAATGCCCTGGAAATTGGCCCCAGCTAGGACACCTTTCAGAAATCAGCAGCCGGAAAAGAAAAACAGAATTTTCTGAGCTTTTCATCACTAGAGCAGAGAGGCCTAGGCACAAAGGTAGGTGTAAAACATTCCCACGTGGCTAGAAAGCACTTGGCACACTTTCAGTGATTTCCCTCTCTGTCAGATCTTTCTAAGGCTTGCAATTAAAAATGTAATCTTTTTAGCATGTGCAAAGCCCGCAAGGCCAGAAGTACTATTTGTCTAAAATGATTATAATATTATTTGGCAGCTATTCATAGAACGCACATATTAATTTATGTAAACTGGGCACAACTTAGGGCGTTTGCTCATCAGGGATATGGGGAAACCAAAGCAGGCCCCTGCTGATTAAGAGAATTTTTTATGTCCATAATTCAGGATTAAATCAAACTCCAGTACATGCCTGCTTCCCTCCCTCCTTCTTCCTATGCCTCTCTCTCTCTCTCTCTCTCTCCCCCCACCTCTCTCTAAAACACTAAATCATTTTTCTTTTCATGGAGATTGTTAAAGTTGAAATATCCAACTGATATAAAAAGGAACTTACTTTGAAGGAATGTCCATGGGTTTTGCCTTTTCAATGTCCTGTGAATTAAAGAAAAAAATGCAATTAAGCAACATTAATAGGCACAGACTTCCAACTGATTACCAAAGCAATCTACAGTATCAGAATGCTTCACAGCACCATACTAAGTGAACCAAAGCAGGTTGCCGCAGGAAACTAAAGCTGGAGATAAAAAAAAATCCAATTCATCTCTTTCAGGGAATACTGTCACCTGTGCCAGGTCTGCTTCCAGATGCTGATGTGACAGCACATGCCTACATCTTGGATTCAGCAGGAATCCCACAAGTACACAGTAGAAAGTACTACTTGAGCCATAATCTTTGTCGTGTGGCTTTCTTCATTCTAACATCTATGAATCTGTTTTTTTTCAATGGGGGGAGGGGACTGCTTACACAAAATCCTTGATTCATTTTGAAGTTGATGACATGAAACCACTCATCTGAACATCATCATAGATACCTCCTATGACCATCAGCCACCAGAGCACTCCCATGGCCATTGGTCCAAGGGGCATTTGTTTCCAAATTGTTTTTTTATTAGCCAACACCACAAAAGGACAAAGGATCACCAAAAGCTCAGATCAATTTATATTTGTGAAGCCTTTGAGAAAACACTGCTTGAATCATCTAAATGAGTCAATCTCTGGACCTCTTGGCCTGCACCAGCTTGGACATGGAGCCTGGGTTCCAGTTTATTGCTGAATCCATTGATCTGTGTACAGTCCATTTATCATTCATGAAAAGAGCTAGTGATCTTCACAGTATATTAGAAGAAACAACTCAGATCATCTGTCAACGGCCCTCTTATTTCTGTTTCCCTCTCCACAGGGATTTCATCTCCTTCGATTCTTCTTGAATTAAAATGTTGCTAAGCAACACAGCTGGGGGCACTGATGGTAGAATGGTTACAGTCTACCAAAGTGTTTAAACACCTGGAGGTTTTTAGGGATGATTTCCCGTCTCCCCGTCTCCCCCGCCATTTCTATAGCATAATTATGGCATAAGAAACAAACTCATAGATTTCTAGAATGCATTTAAGCTAAATAAATCATATTAATAGAAAGAAGGGGTTGAAAAAATAAGGACAATATAAAGCTATGTCCTTTTACAGTGTCCAGGTAGTGCTATTAGTTTCATAAAGACTTTGCAGGAGGTATAAGGGAGATGGGACTTGACAAAGGGAGGGGAGGACCAGAGATATAAAAGAGAAAAATGTAAATTTGTTACAGGGATTGTATTGTATATATTAGAACATTAAAATATGGAATCATATTTAAGAATTCTTGTTTAATAACTTCATCCTTCTGAACCTAATTTCAATCAATCACATTTTGATTTTGGAATCCTACTTCTGGTTTGATGAAATTTAGAATCCCTTGCTAAAGAAATACCCATAACTTTTATACAGGGATAGGGAGTCAAGAATTATGTCCATCATTTGCCTGACTCTGAAATTTGGCATTTGCCAAAATGGCAAGAAGGCAAGTGGAAGATAGAACAAGTTAAAGTAAATAAACAGGAAGTCTCTTGTTGGCTCTTGTAATGCCTGAAATTTAGTGACATCATCATGGTGGAGGGGAAATCACTAATTCAGATTGTTTATCAAAGTATATATTTCTGCTAATGCAACTTATCTTCCCAAGTCTGCCAAATGAGGTTAGCAAAAGAAGAGCAGGATGCTGGGTAAAACATCCATCAGACTCTTCCTGCTCTAAGCTTCTCTACACATCCACAGAACTCCTTTTCCCACCTGCTGATCTTGGCTAGAGGGAAATGGTTTATAGCAGCAGGAAAAAGAAAGATAATTCTGGAAACACTAAGACCAAGCCTTTTGTAGCTCCTCAAAACTGTGAAAACTAGCTGGATTTTTCTCACTTTTTCTTAGAACAATTCAGGTTACTAAAAGTAACTTGGCACTAGATTCAAGTGTGTATTCAATTTCTTTCTGAACAGAGAGATTGCATCATTGTGAGCATGCCCAGTGACAGAAGGCGGGGAGAGAGAAATCAAAGGGGGGACAATGAAGAACTGGAGCTTTGATTAAGAAACATATCATTTGAAAATGCTATCAGTGCATCAAGCCAGCCAATTTGAGCTAATTATTTCCCTATGATCAGGAGCAGTGCAATTGTGTTTGGGGCAGGTCCCTTTGAAATGTAGTCTTTTATAAAACCATTACAGGAAAATATTTCCTTCAAATGATTTTTTTCCTGGGTTGCTATTGACTCAGATAGTCTCGGTCGAGTCATTCCCTTTGCTTTAGTAATTAACTTTTCATTAGTTTGAAATTCACAGCTCTAGTCAGAGGTGTTCCTAGATATCCCTCTCAAATCTCTCTCTACCCATCCCTTTTATCCTCATGAAAGAGAATGACTATACTGAGTCCATTCAGCATGCTTCAGCCCCCCTCATTTAAAAAATCGATTTTAATTGATATCTTTTGTTTTTACATTGCTTAGATGAGTCCCCGTACTCCTTCTTCTCCCAGAAAGCAACTTCTTGTAACAAAGAATTTTTTAAAGGGAAAAATTTCTGTAAACTCGTTTAACACTGAAACACTTTGCTCTTGTATGTCATGTTTTGTAACCATGGACTTCCACCTGTGCAAAGCAGTGGGGTTGAGGAGGATGTCTGTCTTCTTATATCTGTTCTTTGGGACTAAGCTCATTAATTGGTATCTCACAAGATTCAGTTTTGACTGTTTTGAGGTACTCCTTACATTTCCATTATTGTAGTCATATGCATATACTGCTTCCTTAGCTCTGTTTACTTCTGTTTTCACTAGTTCATGTGTAAATCTTTCCAGGCTTCTCTAGATTCAGCATGTTTCTTTTTTCTTATGGCATCATATTATATTACATTCCCATATCAATTTGTTTGGCCTTTCCCTAATTGATGGACATCTACTTAGCTTCAAGCTACTCATTATCACCAAGTGCTGCTATAAATATTTTGGCATAAATATATGGAGCCTTTCTGTTTGTCAGTAACTTTCTTGGGGTATAAACCTAGCAGCAAGATCTCTGGGCTAAATGGTAGATAATTCCCAATTGCTTTAAGAATAGCTGTACTAATTCACAGCTCTAACATCAATGAATTATTGTGCCTGTATTTATACAACTCATTAGATACTGTGCTCATCTTTTGTCATTTATGCCAATCTGTTGGATATGAAGGGAAACCTCAGCAGTTTGGATTTGCATTTCTCTTAGTACTAGTGACCTGGGGCATTCTTTCAAATGAATGTTAATAATTTGCACTTCTTTTGAGATCTCGTATTTTTAAAGAGAATTAAGTGACTGCAGAAATGTGAATGAAAATATCTTTTTTTAAAAAAATAGATTATTTTTGTACAATTTTTAAGTGGCCTTAAAGGGCCAAAACTTTTCTGTATAAAGATGAGGAGATTCACCTCCTAAAATGATGGGTGCTGAGCAGACAATTTCACATGACAGATACATGTGCCAGCATCAGAAATAGATTGCAAGTAAGTGAAATGACATGATATAACATCATGTGATTTCCTGAGCAGTAAAAAAGGGATGTATTGGGAATGCAGCTAATTGTGAATTTAAAAACATGTATTACAGTGATTTAAATAGATTGGAAAAGGTAGGTAAGATCATCATGCCACTTTAATTTGTCATTTCTGGGTTTTGGCAACTTACTGACTCCTTACAGAGGAGGCTATGTGGCTCTTCTCTGAGGGCAGTGATCTCTACTGTTAGAAAGTACTAAATAATTCTCCTGAATTTTATGCTGTTCTCCTAAAATTATACTTAAAATGCAAGGTTGGGGTAAAGCTTGAGGATAAGGATATATTAGGGAAGAAAGTGAAATGGAGAAGAAGCTATAAATCATTTGCTTTCCCTATGGATTTGAGCATGCATATATTCATAATCAAATAATATACCAGATAATAAAACACCACAGATCCACAAAATGATGCAAGTGACCATTATTTCTTTTTAAAAAAATTTTTTTTTGCTTTTTGAAGGGGGGAGGGTAGGGCAATTGGGGTTAAGTGACTTGCCCAATGTCTCACAGCTAAGTAAGTGTGTCAAGGGAACTCAGGTCCTCCTGACTCCAGGGCCGGTACTCTATTTACTGTGCCACCTAGCTGCCCCTAATGATCATTATTTCAATAGAGAATGGAGCCTCTCCCCCTTATGCTCCATACTAATGGTGGCTTCATACTGACCATGTCTCTGACAACTCTTCCTTGTGGCATGTATTTGTCTTATTTTACAGCTACGTGGTACAGTGGATAGATACAAGTGTCGGGTCTGGAGTCAGGAAGACCTGAGTTCACATTCTGGCACACAGTAAGTGCTTAATAAATGCTTGTTTCCTTCCTTTCTACTACTCAGAATTCCTCAGCTCAATTGCACTGCCTTCCACATGTCTGCCTAGGAAATCCTCCTCTTTCCTTAAAACCTAGCTCAAGAGCTAACTTTTCCATGAGGCCATCCCCAGTTTTCTCAACTGAAAGTGATCTCTGGTTCCTCATATTTCTCATGGGATTTTTCTCAGGTCCTACTATGGCTCTCATGAAATACTTATGTGGCTTCATCTCCCTTATTTGTAGATTTGTATTCCTTGTAAACAGGGACCATGGCATATTTCATCTCGAATAGCCAGCATCAATGATGGTGCCACACATCTCAGTGCTTAATAAATGGGTATTGAACTCTATAGAATTAAACATTCCTTAGTTCTCTCTCAAGTCTTTCTTATTAGCAAGTGCAGAGATCAGGGAATGATGCCTTCTTATGAGTTCATCACAAATGCCTGGGACACAGAATTCACAGCAACTGAGATGATCCTCACCAGCATAATAATACATTTATGGAGAATTTATTCACAGACATAGATGATCGATCAATCAACAAATCTCTGTGCCAGGCACTATGTAAGCATGAGGATACAAAGAAAAAATTAAACAACCCTCACTCCAGAGGAGCTTGCAATTTACCATGGGAGATACAGATAAATATAGTTATAAGGTAACCATAGAAGAGAAGGTATGAGCAAGCTGGAAAGGGAACCAGGAAATACCTCCTGTGGAAGGCATTGTTTGGGCTGAGTGCTGAAGGATATAAGGGATTCCAGGAGGTAGAGGAGAGGAGAGAGGGCATTCCAGGAATTACGGATGGCCAGTGCAAAGGCATGGAGATGGGAAGAGCAAGAACAGTTAAGACCTACTTTAGTATGCATGAAGGGGAATAATGCAAAGCTTTAAAAATTCCAAACAGAGGAATTTCTATTCTATCACAGAGATAATAGGAGCCATTGAAGTTTACTGAGAAGGGGAGTGACGAGATCAGATGTGTTCTTCAGGGATATTACTTTAGCAGTTTGTGGAGGATAGATAGGTGAAGAGAGAAGAGACAGTGTCAAATATAGAAACAACCAATTATATATTGGGGGTGGCAGTGGTGAGGGAGGGTAAAAAGTCAAGGATTTCTCCTAGATTGCAAAGGGGAGATATCCATTGGATATCCAGTTGGAAACATCCCATGAACATTTGTAGATGCTGGCTAAAAGTTCAGTGGAAAGAGTGGAGCTAGACATATAGATATGGGGAATATTTGCATAGAAATGATCATTGAACCCATTCAAAATGATGAAACCACCAACTGAGAGCATAGAGAAAAAAAGAAGACAGCCCAGGACAGAGTCTAATAAAATTGCTAAAGGAACCACGTATAGATCACTCCAGTATTAGACTAGAATCTTCCCTCCAAAGGAACCCATTACCCGATTCTCAATCCAAAAGTAATAACCATATTCTACATTCTCTCCATTAGGAAAGCATTCTACCTGAAAGCCAGTTACAAAAAAGCTAAGAAAGAGTTCAGATATGACAATTTCCTGATTGATCAGTCTCTTTCCTGGGTCGAAGAAGGAAATGAAGGTGGACTGGCAAAGCCCACTAATGAGGAATCCCAGGTTTGCTACTGGTTACCCTTGTATTTAATTTCCGTTTCTGGGCTTCAGGCTTCTTCCTCTTGAAACTGAGAAGGCTAGAGTCGATTATCTCTGCCATACTTTTCTGACTGAAATCCTCTGCTCCTGATGGCTACAGTCGGAAACAGACAATAGGACTTGAGTCACACTTCATTACACTAACCATAAAACTGCCCAGCCTTCACAGACAAAACCAACGACAGCAGCAACAACATTCCCCTGTCCAATGAATCTCATTGATAGCATGCACACAAAATTTTTCTAAGGAAAAACCCAAGCATCAAAGCACTTGAACACTTAATATATAACTATAGAAGTTTTATGAAGCTAATTTTTAAGGTAGTCAAATATTACCTAATAATCCCCAGATTTCTTAAGTGTGATCCTAACACATCGAATAGATGAACTCTATTAAGTTTCAAGAACGGTTTAGGATATTAAGAATTAACCCCTGCTTATATCAGATCTAACGAATTGCCTGTCTATCCCCTTCTGTGAGATATCATACAAAATAAATAAAATTTCTTTCTTTTACTAAATTACAAAAAGACTCAAAGGAGATAACTATGTTTTCTTTTTGGTAAGATTATCAAGATGAGCGTGGAGATGGCCTGGAGATATTCTAAACCCTGAACTCATTTCACAAGTCAGTTTGTTTGGGAATTGCTTTTTTTTCCCCTAGTCATAATATCACTCCTGTCAGTCACACATAAAATGTGATTTTTATTATCATTGTTCTATATACATCCCTTACATTTTCTCTCTAAAAATCTTTGACATCATGCTACTTACATTACCTTATTAGATAAATATATCATGTTGTACAGTGGTCAAAGCCCTTTAACAGATATCTCATAAGAATGCATGGGCAGAGGCCATGTCTATATGACACTGACTAATTGGGTTCAGTGGGCAAGGGTTATATAGGCACCTAGAAGCTTCCAAGTAGCTCAACTGTTCTCTCTCCACTTGACTGTTCTGGTGGTACAAAGACACAACTGTGAAATAACCTAGCAGGCAGTATTGGCAAATTGCATTGATCTGCCATTTCAGGAGAAAAGCCTGAAACAAACTAATTCATTAATAAATAAGCTCATCATTGATGTATTTGGATGTACTATAATCAATAACTCTAGAATGGGTTAACTCACTTAGGCAGACACATACCTAGAATAATGGTTTTATTATTTTACTGAGCACTAAGGAAGGAGCCAGCACAAAAGGACTCTTCTGCTCTGTGATTTGACTGGTTCTGCCTTGCTGCTTACAGGCTGTCTACATGAAATCAGAGCAAGAGGATGAAACAGATGAAATCAGAGCAAAAGGATGAAACAGGACAAATTCAGTCCATGCATCCAAGCACGCATTTAAATGATTGAGTGTTTTATTTCTTCTTATATGTCGATATTATCTGATTTGGTAGGACAGGCACAATCTACAAAAAGATTTCAACTACCATATTCAATTTCTTTCCTGCCTAAAAAGGAGTCAGTGTCTTATGTTTATACTTGAGTCCAGATGAAGTGAAGAAGTGGTCACTTTCCTCTACAAAGTCACGGGTAATGGAATGCTGCTTTCCAACCTGTGAGGCAGTAGATCAGGGATCCCACTTAACCCTCCAGCCATGACCCAATGGCCACTTGGAATCATGTGGCCAGAACCATGCCTTTGGGTTGCAGCAATACGGAGTAGCAACTCAGAGCTGGGTGGTGGGGTGGTGAATTATATAGATGTAATGTCCTACCAACCATCCACTGCCTCTGGCACCATACCATCTTTCCCATTGAAAAGATAGGGCTCACTGTCATCTTTAGTCTATGTATCAGGAAAAAAAGTGTCTAGATGTGAACATAGATAATTTGGGTTTTAGAACTTGTTCCTTTTGTCTTCGAGTGCATTGAAACAGTAGAGAAGGGATTTTTTTAAGTAGCAGGTCCAAAGCTAACATGATAACAGCACTCTCAAGTGCTTACATTTCATTAAGCACTATTCTCCCTAAATCTATTGTTCTGCTGGAAATAAATACCTTTAGAAACATCTATTTGTCAGCTGACCATATTCTTTAACTCTAGACTAGAGTTTCTGCTTCTAACTCACTGGAAAATGTATTAATTGGCTTCTGTTAAGAAGCCTCTTTCAGTCCCAAGAAGTTTTCTGTTCCCACTAATAATCATAAGTAGAGTAAATATAAATAAATCAGACAAAGCTTAGTAGAATTTACTTGGGGGCATTTCTGCCTCCGTCAAAAATCTGGCATTCAGTCATTGTGTTACACCAGTCACTGAAGAACAGGAAACTCTGGATCTATGGGTTCAAAATGTAGGATTTAAATTATTCTTCCTGTAATGGCCTCTTCCCTGTTCCTCACTCAGCTCAGGCCCCAGCCCCACCTTTTGCTCATAGCTGCTGAGAAGAGCCTCTCCTTCCTCGCTTAAAGAAAACAGGAGGATGAATATAGCAATCTATTGTTTGATAAACCCAAAGACCCCAGTTTTTGGGATAAGAATGCATTATTTGACAAAAACTGCTGGGAAAACTGGAATATAGTATGGCAGAAACTGGGCATAGACCATTATCTAACACCATATACCAAAATCAAGTCCAAATGGATGCATGATCTAGGTGTAAAGGATGATACCGTAAGCAATTTGGGAAAGCAAGGAATAGTTTACCTGACAGATCTGTGGAGAGGGGAAGACTTTAGGACCAAACAAGAATTAGAGAGCATTATAAAATGCAAAATGGATAATTTTGATTACATTAAATGGAAAAGCTTCTGCACAAACAAAGCCAATGCAACCAAGATCAAGAGGGAGGTGGGAAATTGGGAAAGAATTTTTACAACTTGTGTCTCTGATAAAGGACTCATTTCTAAAATTTATAGAGAATTGAGCCAAATCTATATGAATACAAGTCATTCCCAAATTGATAAATGGTCAAAGGATATGAACAGGCAGTTTTCAGAGAAAGAAATTAAAGATATCTATAAGCATATGAAGAAATGCTCTAAAACACTATTAATTAGAGAAATGCAAATCAAAACAACTCTGAGATACCACATCCCTCCAGTCAGATTGGCTAAGATGACAAAACAAGAAAGTGACAAATGCTGGAGAGGATGTGGACAAATTGGAGCACTAATACATTGCTGGTGGAGTTGTGAACTTATCCAACCATTCTGGAGAGCAATCTGGAATTATGCCCAAAGGATTATAAATAATTTCATACCCTGTGACCCAGTCATACCACTTCTAGGGTTATATCCCAAAGAGATCATAGAAGTGGGAGGAAGACCCATATGTACAAAAATATTTTTAGCAGCCCTTTTTGTGGTTGCAAAGAATTGGAAACTAAAGGGGTGCCCATCAATTGGGGAATGGCTAAACAAGTTGTGGTATATGAATGTAATAGAATATTATTGTGCTATAAGAAACAAGGAGGTGACGGATTTCATCATTACCTGGAGAGACTTATACAAACTAATGCTGAGTGAGAAGAGTAGAATCAGAAGAAATTTGTATACAATCACAGACATACCATATCTGTGACGACCAGCTATGACAGACTGGACTCTTTTCAGCAATGCAGTGATATAAGTCAATCCTGAAAGACTCAAGAAAGAGAGAAATGCGCCATCCAGAGATATAACTATTAAGAACTGAGCCTGAATCCTGATGGAAGCAAACTAAATGATCTTGTTCTTTTCATTGTTTGGTTTTATTTCTTCCTTACCATCTTTCATCCCACCTAGTACAATACGCCTTTGTAATTGGAATAATGTCTAACATGAATGCATTTGCAGACCCTATACTGGACGATATGCTGTCATGGGGGGAGGGGGGAGGGAAGCAAAGGAAATTTGAAAATCAAGGAACTATGGAATTGAATCTTGTTAACTCAAACTAAACTAATAAATTAATTTTTAAAATGTAATTGGGAAATATTTTGTTGTTGTTGAAAAAAAAAATAAATAAAACTATAATAGAACATAAAAAAAAGAAAACAGGAGGTAAATGGTGTTACAGCCAGCACACTTGTGGGGAAAAAGAAATTTCTGTCCAGTCAGATCAGAAGAAGTGAAAACCTCAAGCAAGCGAGAGCCCAAGGCCCCAAGCTTCCCTCAGATGCCACGAGAGGGACTTACAAGGTCGACTACACAAGGTCAGTTTTCTGCCTCAGACCAAAGTTCATGTAAACAAGAGTCAGGGCCTACACAATTCACTTATCTTAGCTTCAATTCTGGCAGTTTTTCTAAAGAATTAAAATATTTTCTTTTGCTCCCAATAGATAAATAGAGTTGGCAGTTTAACAATGAGCTACATTCTGTTTTCTTTCCAGAAACTATTCTAAATGAGAGGGCACAAGCCCTTAGGTTTTGTAGGTTGCCTCATGCCCTTAGTAGTAGGCTGCGTACATTTAAGGAGTAGGCTACATTAGGCTTGGCCTATAAACCCCAAATTCTAATCCCCAGCTCTTAAACTGAAACTGCAAACAAAATACCAAGTGAAATTGTTAAAAGCCTACTTAGGCCAATATAGAAACTTCAATCTCTTGAGTTTTCTGGTAGACAACTGCACAGATTTTACAACTTTATTTTGTTCCTGTTTATATTTGTTTTATCAAGGCATAAAGGCCTTAAACACAGATGATAACACATTACCACATCAGCTGAACTTGGCTCCCTGTTATCAAACTGATTTAAAATTTAAACATGTTTGAGCAATGGTCTCATTTATTGAGAATGACTAATGACCTATATTCATTTTTTCCTTTAATTTTTATAAAATTTTGAGTTCCAAATTTTTTTCTCCTTCCCTCCCTCCTAAATCCTCCTCCCCACCACAGGAAGCAATTGGATATAGATCATACATGAGCAATCATGTAAACATATTTCCACATTAGTAATGACCTATATTTAAGGGAAACCATTTAAAACAGTGTTTCCCAAACTAATTTGGCCCCAGATCACTTTTTGGCTTGAAATATAACAAGATAAATACTAATCCATGGGGACCTGAAGATATATTTGCAGTCCTGGGGAGGGGTTGCTAGTAGCCTGGAACATGCTAAATATATAACCTTCAGGTTAAAGAGCTGTATTTCCCATTGCAATGCTCCTTGCTACATGCAAATAGCATAGATTTATTTTTATTTCCATTCTTAGTTCCTTTAGACCAAAACAAATCTGCACCTCTGTCCCATCTACAGGTTACAAAAATGACAACAACAAAAGAGTTAAACATGCGAGAATTTGTTTCTGTAATTAAAGTATACACTGGAAATTAACGTGTACATTGGCTAACTGTTCCTCCTTTCTGTGGACATTCACCAGCTGCCACCTTGAGCTGTGTTGCATGGTTATACATCTGTGTGTATTCATGGATAGTCTATTATATGCATATCATAAGTCAAAACATTTGGTACTAAAAATAGCAGATCTAATTACAATGGAAAAATTCAGCATGCAGGTTTCTAAACAGTGAAATAGCTGCCTGGAGCATATTAAAAATCACATCATACAAGCCCTAAGCATTTTCTTATTAATCTAGTCTCTATGTTAATAAAGCAGAATGGCATACCCAATCTGGGGAATTATAAAGGCCAATGTTATTCTATTAACCTTATATGTTATCCTATTCACTTTCCTGTCATTAATGAATAAATTAAAATTTCCTCTCTTATTATCTAATTGCTAGATAATTTCAAAATTACAATGTGAGAGTTTTCTTCAGTCAGCCTTCAACTGTCCCCATTCTGCTGGGGATTTCAATATGTGCCAACAAGAGAGAAACCATCTACATTCAAAGACTTAGTTACTTGGCAGTGAGTTTCATTCTAAGCCATGTGCTTTTTCTATAGCTCTGACAAGCTGACCTCTCTCACTGTGCGCCCTAGTGATGCCATTACAGAAGAGCTATTGGGCTGATAACAAAGTCAATGGACGTTAAGACAAACCTTGAGGAGGGATAACTGTGGCTGCTAAGAATAATTATAGCTGGAAAGCCAATATGTTGTCAGAATGAATGCATGTAGTTAGAGTGTATTCATTTCCAAAACAGAGGTTGGGATGATGGGTAAATGGGCTTGCATCTAGTTCTTTTTTCCTAGACTATGGAGTTAAACCATTAAGAAGTCATTACCGGGCAGGCTAGGTGGCGCAGTGAGTAGAACGTTGGCCCTGGAGTTAGAAGGATCCGAATTCAGATCCGATCTCAGACACTTAACGCACACACAAATAAAAAAAAAAAAACCTAGCCATGTTACCTTGGGCAAGTTACTTAACCCCAATCGCCCTCCAAAAAGGCAAAAAAAAAAAGAAGGCATTACCTTAGACACACTAGAAGTAACCAGAGCACAACTTCATTTGTATTCATTACAATTTACCCTATCTTTTATCAGTGTCTCTAGTTTTGGAATGATGTCAAAGGTCGTCTCTCCTGCTCTTTCATTTACATGGACCCCTTTTGGTTTCCTTCATCCTTCCTGTGCCCTCAGGTTAAGTTCTGGTCATTAGAAGGCTTCCACCACAGAGTTTCAACCAGTTCTGGCCTCCTTTAGCAGTCGGTCCCCCCCCCCCCCCCGCTTCCCCTACCTCCACCCATGTATTGGGTGAATCTTTTCTCTTTCCTCCCCACCACCTTTCTTTCATTCACCAATTTTAAACATGAGAAATTGCTTTTGATCTTCTCAGACCAAATGCTTTGAAAGTTTCAGTGTGTAAGGCACAGGTGGAAGAATCACCCAAGGCTACCACAATTTTGTTGTTTCTGCTGCTCCTCAGGAATTCATTTTACATGCAATTATCTGGTGTTAATCCAGGTCTCAAAAGGAGACCAGGATTAAATAGAAAATCCAGATCAAAACCCTGGATTAAAATCAAATTGGTTTGTATGTGAGAAATAATCAGACAGACACATGTAAGAGAAAGTTAGGAAATAAAGGGGGAGAACACCAAAAGAACCCAAATATTTTATGACATTTCCTCTTCTGAAGTACTACAAATGTTAGTGACCCCAATAGCAAAGTTGTCATGTTTCCAAAGTCATATTACTAGGAAGGTGACCATCTCAGAGGGGAAGAAGCTCTCCCTTAGGCAGAAGAAGAAAAGAAATCTGGTTAATAAAGAAAATATGACAGTCACTATAAATACCATCTCCAGGTACAACTTAGTAGGATGCTTTGTACTCAAAATTCATTTGAACTATGCAGCTTGGCTTATGAGGCACAGAAACCATCAGCTTTGGCTGATGCTGGTCTCCAGTGAAACATACCTAGCCCTATTCCTCATTCCTGAAATACCTACTGAAGCTATGATAAAGCCATGTTGGGGAGTGGGGTGTCCACTGAACAAGATCCTGTTACTACTCAAAGTCCTGAAAAGACATTGTGGACAGTGCCTACTGCTTCTGTGGCCCATCTGTCTGCATACTTGCCTGCCAATCTGAGCCTGTTGGGTCCATAGAGTCCTACATGTGGAGTTAGCAGTGACTTAGGAAGGCTGCATCATTGCAGTGTAATGTCTGGCCCCTTTGTCCTGCATAAATCAAATGTAATGAGCTTATTCGGTGAAACATTCAGCAGATGTTTACCTGGTGCTGTGACTAGTCCATAGAGGGCTGTTGGGCCTGATCCCCATGTGTTTGAAAGGCCTTTGGAATAGGTCAGGCTATGGACAGCTGAAAACTTTAAAGACAGCCATTTTAATAAACCTGTCAATACAATTTCTTTG
Source organism: Gymnobelideus leadbeateri (assembly GCA_011680675.1). Taxonomy (NCBI): domain Eukaryota; kingdom Metazoa; phylum Chordata; class Mammalia; order Diprotodontia; family Petauridae; genus Gymnobelideus; species Gymnobelideus leadbeateri. The sequence goes on from WOXC01010459.1 coordinate 427,623, forward strand.
TAAAAAAAACATTTGTGACTGATTAGGCTGCTTCTATCGAAAGAGAAGCACTAGGTCTATCTCTTTAGATCTTTTATTGAACTGCAAGAGTGGCATCAATAGCTGCTCCTCAACTGTAAAGGAAAATTGATTCCAGATTTAACTCCTCATTTTCAGGGTTCCCTCAATCCTACATAGCCAGAAAGCAGTCAGAAAAAGAAAACACAACAAAATCAGGAGGAAAGGGGGCTAAAGCACCTGCTCCAGACACCTCAAACTCAACATGTCCAAACATGTCCAGAACTCGTTATCCCCCCAATTTTCCCCTCTTCATAATTTTCCTGGCATGGCCAAGGTACCACTAGCCTCCCAGTCACTCAAGATGCCAACCTCTGCACCTTCCTTGCCACCTTATTATCTCTCACCTCTCAGACACAATTTGATGCCAAGGCCTATCACTTCTCTGTTGACATCTCTTATATAGTCTCTTCTCTCTTAAGCTGCTGTTGCTGCTGCTATTGCCTTGGTGTAGGCCCTCATCATCTCACACCTGGATCATTACAATAGCCTTTTGGCCCATCATCCTATCTTGTGGAGTCTCTCCTCAATGCAGTCTATCCTCCACTCAGCTCTCAAAGGGATCTTCTAATTGCAATCTATCCATGTCATTCCCCTCCTGCTCAATATGCTCCAATGGTTCCCTATCACCTTCAGGATCAACTACAAAATTCTCTATTGGGCATTCAAAGTCCTTTCCAAACAGGCCCCTTCCTACCTTTCTGGTCTTCTAGTGCTTGCCTATGCTCCATTCTATGATTCATTCACACTGACCTCATTAATATTCCTTGTACCCAAGGCTCCTTCTCCCAACTCCTTGAATTTTCACTGCCTCCTCCCCAAACCTGGAATGTTCATCTTTGCTTCCCATCTTCCTTCAAGTCTCAGTTCAGATTTCACCTTCTGAAAGAGGTCTTTCATGCCCGCCCCATACCTATATCCTGTATGTAAATTGTTAAAATGTTGTCTCCCCCATTTTTGTCTTTCTTTGTATCCTTAGTGCTTAACACAGTGCCTAACATATAGTAAGCACTTAAATATGCTTGTTGACTTGGATCATCATGATGCTACAGAGATACCAGCAAGTCAGTTATGATCATAAATTTGAGTCAGGGACCTTAGCAATCATGAAATCCAGCCCCCTTCTTTTACTGAAAAGGAAACTGAAGGCCAGACAGGAGAAGGGACTTGCACACAGGTAAAAGTGGTAGAGCCAAGTTACCTGGTACCACATCTTAACACTCTTTCCATTTTATCATGCTACTTTATCTTTGACCATTAGACTACTCAGCCTAGGCTTACATGTGCACTCAAAGCATGATAGCCAACTTAGATTCTTGAAAAGACTATGAAAGAAGTGGGAGGAATAAGGGGTAAATTGGAAATCTAAGATTGCTTAAACACGATTCCCATTAACTGTCTGAAAAGTGGAAAGGCCTATCAAAATGCTCCTTAGGCAATAGAACCAAAGATATATTAGAGATGCTTACTAAAGAGCACAGAGAGCTCATCTAGTCCAGCATCCTAATTTGAGAAATGAGGAAACTAGAGGCCAGACCCAGCAGGTGACTTGCCCAAAGTCACACACTTAATATATGTCCAAGCTGGTACTTGAACACAAGTATTTTGCCTGCAAATCCAGTGATCCTCTGTTATCACACTATTTCATCATCACAATGCCCCCAATTCATTCTCTCTCATTTCCATGTTTTCAAAAAGTTGCCAAGGTTTGTAGATTCTATGTCTCCAAGTTCTCCTGCATGAATTCCCTTTTCTCCACTCACATGACAACCATCTAATCTCTCCCTTCCCCAGTCTATCTTCCAAACAGCCACACAAAATAATATTGCTAAAACACACCTCTGATCATGTCACTCCCTAACTGAGAATCATCAATGGTTCCCAACGGCCCCCAAGATAAAATACAAACTCTTCTGTTTGTCATTTGAAGACCTTCACAATCTGTCTTCATTTCACACGACCCTCTCCCCACAACATTATGGGCTGGCCACACTGGTTTACTGACTATTTCTTCTAGTTAGCATTCCATCTCTTTTGCACCTGTGCTTCTGTACAGGTTCTATGGCCTCTCTGCCTCCCATTCTGGGAATCCTTTCCCTCCTCACCATATCCTATTGTAATCCCAAAGGCTTGGCTCATGTGCTACCTCCTACAGAACCCCTCCATTTATTAGGGTTTCTTTCCCACCTTGAAATTACTTTGTTTTCATTTTACATTTTATTTTCCTCAGCAGTATGTAAGCACTTCAAGGGCAGGGACTGATTTCTTTTTCTCTGTATATACCCAGAATATAGCACATAGTAGGTACGTAGTAAGTATAAGGAATGGTCTGATTAATATTCATTTTTCTATTCCCAATGCCTGGCACAATTTATGCCTCTTATACAGTAGGCACCAATCAATGTCTGCTGAATTGAACTGAAATTAAAAGAGCACTTGGAAAAAAATTATGCTTGATAAACATGATTAATATCATTTTCCTTGGGGACTGGTATAGAGGCATTGGCTGCCTGTCATTTTAGCCTCTGATCAGTGGTTCAAAATTAGTCAGAACACAGACATTAGGAGACTCATGTCAATTCCAAACTGATCCTTAACAAAAGCCCCAAACTGCCTTCTGTCACCTGAGACCGAGTAGATTAAAAAGCTATCTGTGCATACAGAGAGGTTCTATTAACTTCATCCCTAGGCATCACAAAATGAGGGCTTCTAAGTTCGGGTGAAAATGTTTTGGTTTGATAAGCAGAGAAAAGGTGTGTGTGTGTGTGTGTGTGTGTGTGTGTGTGTGTGTGTGTGTGTGTGTGTGTGTGTGTGTGTGTGTGTGTGTGTGTGTGTGTCCGCCCTCTGGCTCACCCAGTAAGGATATCTTTCTCTAGGACCCTCCAGCTTTCAATGAAGCACTAACTATAGCTTATATTGTTAAATAGCACTTTCAACTAGAGCCTTGGGATTGACGTTAAATTATCTTTTTTGAGAAAAATCTTGATCCAAAGAATGGTTTAAAAAATTGGATGCAGAACAGAGAATATGAAGATATCCTCAAACTTGAAAATGTTTTCAGAGTGAAATCTTCTTGACAAGTAATAATATGCATATGTGACTTTGGAGATATGAACTGCGAAAGGCATGAGAAGGTAACATTTCCTTTTAGAGAGGGATTTTATTCTGTTTTGTTTGCAAGCCCAAGCTCCAGAGCTGAGCATTTGGTATCTTTAATTTGTATATGATAATGTTCCCATTCCAGTCTCATGATCCGTCTAGATATTTGAGGGAATTTGACTTAGCATTTAAACACATTCTAATTACTTTGTGGATGTTTATGCAGATGACCTGTATGCCTGCTCAGCATGTTTAATATTGTTTTTGATGGGGGGAAGCAGCAAAAATGTAAAAGGCATGGGACCAAAATGCCAAATTGGAAGCTATCACATTTAGAATCTGGATTTGTCTTTCATACATGGACTTGAAATACTCTCTTGGGGTCCTTGATACATAAAGCTGTAACATTAAAAAGTATTTAGAAAAGAGAATGTGTTAACCAAGTTGCTACTAACTCATTGGCAGTATGGTACAATAGAAAGAGTACTGGATGGGGGTAGGAAGATGTGGGTTCACATCCTGGCTGTGCCACTTGGCTATGTGTGGCCTTGGTAAAATCACTCAACTTTTCTGGTACTAAAGTTTCCTCCTCTGTAAGGTGACATGGTTGGCCTAGATTGGGTGTCAAAAACATGGTCCATGGGCTGCTTTGCAACACTCCCAGTGCCCCAAACCAGATTCAAATGCAACTAGAAAATATTTAACAAAATAAATGAAAAGACAATAGAATACAGATGATATGAACATGTGGTTCTCTAAGTCAGCATGTAGCCCACAGGGATCCTTAACATAGTATATTGGCTTTGCTTCCTACTTAAGTTTGGCACCACATCAAAAATCCCTTCCATCTCTAAATAGATGACACTATGATGATGGGTTCATGCCCGGGGGTTCTTACAAGGACCCCTTATAAGGCCCACACCCATCTAATATAAAACCAATAGCTTTTGTCTAAGGCCCAACTTACAGTTATATAAATGGAAATATCAGACTACCCTCAGAAACATTCTAACCATAACATTTAGACTAACAATACAACATGCTGGCAGATTTGGGGCAATCACAATTTCTGAGCTATTATCAACTGCATGGTCAGGTAGCTAGAGAGACTTGGGGTATGGCGCTATGGCTATATTCTGCCTCTAACTGACAGGTCAGAGATAAAGGGGATTACCAGGTGAGATTTCACACTATTGTAATTGTTGTCACTGTTTGTTGTCGTCGTCGTCGTCATAATCATCATCATCATCATCATCATCATCATCATCATCATCATCATCATCAGTAATCATAATATGAGCTAGCACTGATATTGTACCTACTATGTGCCAGGCACTGTGTTAAATACTTTACAAATATTCTCTCATTTGATTCTTACAACAACCTTGGGAGGTAGGTGCTATTAGAAGCTTCATTTTATAGTTGAGGAAATGGAAGCAGACAGACATTAAGAGACTTGCCCAGGGCCATGCAATTAGGAAGTGTCTAAGGCAACATTTGAACTCAGGTCTTCCTGAATTCAAGCCCAGTGCTCTAGCAACCATGCCAGCTCACTGTACTTGATGCTGGCAGCAATCTTTCATTATCTCCTATTAGCAATCTGTCTCCTGCCTCTGTTACTTTGCACAGGCTTCTCCTTAAACTTGGAATGCCCTCCTCATCTTTACCTCTACTAGTTCCTGGACTACAAACTTTTCTTGATCCTCCCAACTCTAAGTGCTCTCTCATGACTCAGATCATCTTGTGTATATATCATATTGGAAGCTGCTTGAAGGGAAGGATAATTTTTAGCTTTATCTTAATATCCACTATCACATAATAGGTACTTAATAAATGTCAGATTGTATTAGATTGCCAAATGACACGTTAATTTATGAATGTTAAGAAACAGACACAAAACTAATAAATGAAACTTGCAATGACAAAGGTGACTGTTAACCACAAATGGTACTTTAATTAGATTTCAGTTTATAAATATATTGAACTTAGAGAAGATGGAAAGAGAACCAATTTAAGGTGAAGCTATGCCTCTCTGTACTGAAATGGGTTCAGAAGTGCAGCAGGAGGGCTGCGCTAAGGACAAACTCACAGTGACCCTGACAAGTTCAAATGTCAAAGGTAGGAAGGGCTTGTTACTTCAGATGGTGTAGAGCAGATACAGAGGCAATGTGCATGTCAGGAAAATCTGCTTGCCAATTCTGTGCCATGTTAGCGGTGTGGCTACAGTCAAGTTCATTAGTGTCCTGAGCAATTTTCTAACACAGTAACTTAGGGAGTGGTTGTGGGTTTGCACTAATGTGGGAGTTTGCACACTGGAAATTCTCTACATAGATATAATCATATGTGTCCATATAGGGGGTGAGGAGGAAAGGAAAGAAGAGAGAGGGAAGGGGGAGAAAGAGACAGAAAAGGAAGGAAACAGATATGATAACAAAAGAAAGGAAAGTTTTGAGCTTGTATGATTTGGGTCATTCTATTAGCTTGTGGAATTTACTGCAACCAGTCTGAGGGGTAATCACTCTTGCTTTAACCCTCTTGGATCTGGATTGCAGTCTAGGGTGGACATCCCAAGGTGTGTGACGAGCATGTGGAGGCTTGAGAGAGGGCACCCAATTAATACCTATGGAAGCTGAGAAAACCCCAGCATTTGAGACAGAAGCTCCCCTGCTAGTAGCAGAGTCCTACACCAGCAAAAAGCCCCAAAGTCAAGTAATTGAGTGGCAACATGTTCAGGCAAAGGAAGCAAAGCAAAGAGAAGAATCCAACATTAGACTCCTATTTGGGGGGACAAAAAGGATCAAAGCATGGAACAAGAGGAAGACAGTGAAGTCAGAACTCCTGCACCAAAAGCCTCAAAAGATAATATAAGCTGGTTACAGGACATAGAGGACCTTAAGAAGCAGATAAAAGAAGTGAAGGAAAAACTGGGAAGAGAAATGAGAATGATGCAAGAAAATTATGAAATGAGAGTCAGCAGCCTGACTGAGGAAAATAACACCTTAAAAAATAGACTAACTCAAATTTGAGCAAAAGAGGCTCAAAAAGCCAATGAGGAGAAGAATGCCTTAAGAAGCAAAATTTGTCAGATGGAAAAAGAATCTCAAAAGCTCACTGGAGAGAATCATTCCTTCAGAATTAGACTAGAGCAAATGGAAGCTAGTGACTTTATGAGAAATCAAGATGCTGTTAAACAGATCCAAACAAATGAAAGAATAGAAGGCAATGTGAAACATCTCATGGAAAAAACCACTGACCTGGAAAATAGATCCAGGAAAGATAATTTAAAATTTATTGGACTACCTGAAAGCCATGATCAAAGAAAGAACCTAGAAATCATCCTTCAAGAAATTCTCAAGGAAAACTGCCCTGATTTTTTAGAAACAGAGGATAAAATAGAAGTTGAAAGAATCCACCAATTGCCTCCTGAAAAAGATCCCCAAAAGAAAACTCCTAGGAATATTATAGCCAGGTTCCGTAATTCCCAGATCAATGAGAGAATATTAAAAGCAGCCAGGAAGAAACAATTTTAATATTGTGGAAACACAATCAGAATAGCACAGAACCTGGCAGCTTCTACATTGAGGGATGGAAAGGCATGGAATATGATATTCAGGAGGTCAAAGGAGCTGGGATTAAAACAAAGATTCACCTACTCAGCAAAACTGAGTATCATGTTTCAGGGGAAAATATGGTCATTCAGTGGAATAGAGGACTTTCAAGTATTCTTGCTGAAAAAACCAGAGTTGAGTAGAAAATTTGACATTCAGATACAAGAAGCAAGAAAAGCTTGAGAAGGTAAACAGGGAAAAGAAATCACTATGAACTTATCAAAGTTGAACTATTTACATTCCTACATGGAAAAATGATAATTGTAACTGATGAAACTTTTCTCAGTATGAAAATAGTTGAAGGGAATAGAAATATGTGTGTATACATATATAGTCTATATAGGAGGGTATATGGGCATATAAATACATATGTGAATGTATGTATATATGTTTACAGGTATATATAAATGTGTATATATGTTTACAGGTATACATAGATAGAGGGCACAGGACCAATCTAATAGGAAGGGATGATACTTAAAAGGTGAAATTAAGAGGTGAGAGAGAATATAATGAGAGGAGATGGGGGGAGATAAAATAGGGTAAACTGTCTCACATAAAAGAGGCAAGGGAAAATAGTTATAATGAGGGGAAGAACAGGAAGGCAAAAGGGAATGGGTCAACCTTATTCGCATTGAATTTGGCTCAGGGGGGGAAATGACATACACACTAAATAGGGCATCCTACAGGAGAGTAGGGGAGAAGGGGATGAGAGGGGGGATGATGGAAAGGAGGGCAGGCTGGTGGGGAGGGAAGTTGGAAGCACCCACTTTTGAAAACGGACAGGACCAAAGTAGAAAATAGAACAAGCGGGAGGTGGGATAGGAGGGAGGGAAATATAATCAGTCTTTTAAAATATATCTATTGTGGTAATGTTTTGCATTAGCTACACATGTACAACCTATATTGAATTGCTTATCTTCCCAGTTAGGGTGGGTGACAAGGGAGGAAGGGAATGAATCTGGAATTCAAAGTTTTAAAACGAAATGTTTAATATATATACACACACACACATATATATACATATATATACACACATACATATACATACATATATATATATACACACTATTATTAATACTATTTTACATGTAATTGGGAAATAAGATATACAGGTACTGGGGCACAGAGATCCACCATGCCCTACTGGAAAAGTCAGAGGGGGTAAGGGAGAAGATATGGGAGACAGCAGATTGGATGAGTCGATATCCTATGGGACTGCTATTTTGGGGTGGTGGGTAGGGGAAAAACAGGGAGAAAATTTGTAACTCAAAATCTGGCAGAAATGAATGATGTTAACCAAAATTTAATAAAGCATTTGGAAAAAAAAGATTTCAATAAAGTCTACTTTCGAGCTTGTGGTTGTGAGGAGGTCTGCAGCTCATTTGAAAAACTGGCCTGTCCTTTTGTATGTCTTGCTATGTATTAAGATGTGTGTGTTCGGACAGCAATTCCATGTGAAAATTATCATAAAATGCAAAAACCTAATTATAAAACAAAGTATTGCTGACTTTACTACTCTCCAAATAATTTTTGCCACTGCTGAAGACCCTCAAATGCCAAAAGCTCCAATCTTTGGATGAAAATGCCATTTCCTCAGGCAGTTTTCAGAGGAAGGAATTAAAGATATCTATAAGCATAAAAAATGCTCTAAATCACTATGGAATAGAAAAATACAAAACAACTCTTAGGTATCACATCTCACCAGTTAGATTGGATAAGATGACAAAACAGGAAAATGATAAATGCTGGAGAAGATGTGGGAAAATTGGAACACTAATGCACTGTTGGTGGAGTTGTGAACTGATCCAACCATTCTGCAGAGCAATTTGGAACTATGCCAAAAGGGCTATAAAAATGTGCATTCTCTTTGATCCAGCAATATCACTTCTAGGGTTGTATCCCAAAGAGATCATACAAGTGGGAGGAGGACCTGTATGTACAAAAATATTTAGAGTAGCTCTTTTTGTGGTGGCAAAGAATTGGAAATCAAGGGGAAGCCCATCAACTGGGGAATGGCTGAACAAGTTGTGGTATATGCATGTAATGGGATACTATTGTGCTATAAGAAACGAGGAGCAGATGAACTTCATGATAATCTGGAGAGACTTATATAAACTGATGCTAAGTGAGGAGAGCAGATCCAGGAGAAACTTGTACATAATTACAGATGAATTGTATCTGTGATGACTAACTTTGACAGACTGGGCTCCTCTCAGCAATGCAAGGCTATAATACAACTCCAAAAGACTCATGATGGAAAGGGATATGTACATCCAGAGAAAGATGTACAGAGTTAGAATTCAGATTGAAGCAAACTACTTGCTCTCCCTCTTTCTTGTTTTGTTTTGTTACTTCTTTGTCGTTACTCACTCCATTGGTTAAAATCCTTCTTTACAACTTGACTAATGTTTAATGTGATGCTATTTGTAGAACCTATACTGGATTGCATGACGCCATGGCGGGGGGGAGGGGGCGGGGGGAGAAAATTTCGGACTCAAAAGCTTGTGGAACTGAATATTGTAAACTAAAAGTAAATAAATAAATAAAATGTCCCTTTCTTCCACTGTCTTTCTTGGTCATATTGTATTTATTATGCCAAATATAAGAAAGGACAATGCCATCAATAAGTCTTCAGCAAAAAAATTCAGTAAAATGCCATATAATAAGAAAACTATATGATATGGATTTTGAAATGAGGTCTCAAGTGACATATCTGGGAAATGGGAATTCATGGGTGTGAGGTACTGAGTCTCATTCTCAACCAACAAAAAGTCATGCCTCTCACATACTAAAAATAATTATAGGTTAACTTATATTAAATATGATGACCACTCCTGCCCCTACCTTTTTCTTCTTCCTCTGTAAAATGAGGGGTTTGGAGAGTTTTAACCTTCTAATTCTATAGTTACCAAATTTTCATTTGTCTTCTCCCCCTCTCAAACCCTCCCCTTCTACTTTTCTCCTCCACGCTCTTCTTGCTACGCATTATAGAGACAAGTCCGAATAAGAACGATGTGACTGATATCAAGCACTCTACCTGCTCATTTTCGTCCTCGTCACTGCTGATTTTCAGGTCGTCTTCAAGCATTCTACAAGAAGCAAACAAACAAAGATCAGAGTTATGATCTTTAAACTCCTTTTCTAAATTGATAAGTCATGGAACACATCCTTTAATCATTCAATCAGCGATCAATAAAAACTTATCAATGTAATCAATAGAACAGAAATGCTATTAAATGGACTCAAGAGGATATCAGCTACTTGACTCTTTGATCTTTTGTTTACAGGTACATACTTTGCATACATTTTCTCCCTACAAAACACGGATCTGGGAGGGAGGGATCCAATGTATTTGGGATCTCATCAACACTGGTATTTCTTCCAACAATTCAGATTGCGTCCCATCCATGCCTACCTGCCCAGTATGTCCTACTTTTCATCAATGTGTTGGAAGTATTCCTCACTTTCTCTTGACTGTGTAACAATATCAGTGGAGCCTACAGGATTGATTGCTCCATTAAAAATTTTCCTTTACAAAAAATAATATTTTATTATCTCCAGAGACAGTCCATGCTTCCTATACACAGAACCTCTTTCAAGCATTTTGGACAGCAATTATTTTTGCAATGCAATCAGGGTTAAGTGACTTGCCCAGGGTCATACAACTAGTAAGTGTCAAATATCTGAGGCCCCATTTGAACTCAGGTCCTCCTTATCCCAGGGCTGGTGCTCTACTACGCCATCTAGCTGCCCTTGGACTGCAATTTTTGACTAACACAGTATCAAAGAAATGTAATGGGCTCATGTTGGAGACTGGCCAACAGTTTAAAGTACCAGGTTCTCAAGGTCTAAGTGTAGTCATCCTAAATGAAAGATAAAGCATCATGAGCTAAACTGATCAGCCTGTTCAAAGCCTTCTGACACCGTCAATAGAGAGAAACCGTCAACAGAGAGAAACCATTTAGAGAGCTTCATTGGTTTTTAAGTAATTTGTCTTGTGGTGACCTTTGTTGTTAGGCAGCTTAGTGGGCATGAAAGTTCTGGTCATAAAACTATCATCCATTAACCCCTGAATATATGTCTTCCTGTACAATTTGATCTAAAGATGTAATCCTATGATATAGATAAGAAATCTAAGGAAAGCATCTTGGGAAAACATAAGCATTTCCAATTTTAGAGATAAGATGGCACTTTCAAAATTATTTATCAAACAGATGCCTTTGTTTCTATGAGAGTATCATTTCCAGCGTCACCCACTATTGCCAAACAATCCTTTGTGATCTATTTCCATTATCCTTGGTCATGGCAACAGGATAGATATATCACTGAAAAGTGAATATCATGATGGCCTCAAAGAAAAGGCCATATCATTATTGGGTGGTAGTTAAGATACCCAAAGGCAAGAAGCATTTCTTTAGGCCTGCCCCACTTAGGAACAAGTCAAATAGCTTTTATAACCTATAAAGATGGACTACCATTGGGATCAGCTCAACTTACTTCGGCAACTGCCACAATCAAGGGAATTCTCATACCTGGAATTCTCCACAGTGTTCAAGTCATAGATCCTTCCCATATTTAAAAGCAACTTATATTAGATAGGCCATAGGCCCCGGTCTTTTCTATGGCACTACTCTGCTTCCCCCAAGAAAGGAAACTTTCAAATTGGCAATTTGAAAAAAATATATTCATGATTACATTAAAATTTGAAAAACAACCAAGAAAATCTTATAAATCTGCTAATAAAGTATCTGCTATTACCACGTTCTGCCTTGTAAGGACATGGCATATTTATTGAGGTCTGCAAAAATAAGATGGGTATAAAATATGATTGGTAGGAAGGACAACTGTTGGAGTTGGTTTCAGATAAACTAAATTTTCAGGATTTATAAGTTCCCTTCAAAAGAATAATGGATGCATAGAAGACACAAGAGAAGGAAAAAAATTGTGTCTTGCCATTTCTTTAGCAGTTGCAAACTTATCACTGCAAGCATATAATTTATTTCTGCATGCTATGACAAACAAGGAATGTGTTGTTCATTTTAGCTGGAGAATTCAAATATTAAAAATTCAGATGCTTCACTAAGAACCTTCATTATTCATTTTGCAATGAACAGTTAGAAATTCAATTGACAATATTCATGGAGCATTGACTACATGTGAGATACTGGGGGTCAGCATTCTGGGGTCAGTCAATAAGCATTTATTATGTGCTTACTATGTGCTGAGGGAGGGGGGAAGGGCAATGTGTGGATCAAATTTGAATTAGGAAGACAATATGCAAATAATTGAATAAGCAAAGCTATATACAAATGGAAGGAAATCCTAGAGGTAAGACATTAGCAGTGGGGCTCCAAAGAGGAACAAGAGAAGATTTTGGTTCTTTCCTTGAGCTTCTAATATAGGAGGGATAAGACAAGTTTGTAAATAATCAAGTACAAGGGATAATGTGATTAAGAAGAATGGCATAGCTCAATTGTGGTGTAGGAGAGGGAAAGACAGTGTACATGCTTTTGAGCAGATCGAGGAGGCAGTTTCAGGAAAATAGTGGCACTGGAAAGAGGATTTAAATGACAAGTAGGATGTAAACCTGTGGGGGGGGAGGGTGTGGTGGGTGTGTCTTTTAGGGAGAATCACATCTGGTATAAGGGGCAGCATGAGCAAAGAGGTAGAACTAGGTTTCTAGAGGCAGCTAGGTGGTACAGTGGATAAAATGCTGGGCCTGGTGTCAGGAAGCCCTGAGTTCAGATCCAGCATCAGATACTTGCTAGCTGTGTGACTCTGGCCACCTTATTTAGTCTCTCTTTGCTTTACTCTACTGGAGAATGAAATGGCAAACCACTCCAGCATCTCTGCCAAGAAAACCCCCATGGATGGTAGGGTTCACAGGGTCACAAAGAGTCAGACACAACTGAACAACAGTTATGGAGAAGCAGCTTGGAAGGAAGGCCCCTAGAGGGTAAATAGGAAGGCAGTCTTAATGAAAGCTGGGTAGCCAGGTTAAAGGCCCTTGACTGTCAGTCAGAAAATATGCTCTAATAATTTCAGCAGACCCTGAGTACAATGTAGTTTTCAGTAGAGTTGGAGCTATGAGTAGGAGAGGGAGATTGAGGTTCACATATGGGCTGGTGGCAGGTAGAACTTTCAGCCAATTTTTCCTTTGTCTCGTGGTCCTCTGCCAGTCTGACTACCAGAAGCATGTCAGCATGGCAGTGCACTCCCAGCACCTACCTTCCCTATATTTGCACCATAGTGTTTTGTCCTAAAAGCTAATTTCAGCAACCAACGGCAATCTTGAAGAGACACAAGTTACCTCTTTTTCTAGTCCTAGATATAAGAATTTCCATTTATAACTCAAAATATAACAGTCACATCACTAAGATTTGACTTTGGCTATAGAAGCAGCATGATACTGTGAACTAAGTACTTATTTGGAGTCAGGAATACAGGTTCAAAACCTGCCTATGCGTCATTCTCACTAGGAGACCCTAGGCAAGTCACTTGACTTCTGTGTACTTCCAGCAGCTCCCTAGGATTTATATACTAAATGAGACAGGTTGCAGCAGTTTTAGCAGAAGGAGCCACAGCTAGGGTCATACAACTAGTGTTTTGAGGTGGGATATAAACTTAGGTCTTTCTGACTCCAAATCCAACATTCTAGCCATTGCTTCATTGCTTAGGTGTCTCAGGTGGGTATAAGCACTAGACTGAGAAGTGGTAGCAACACTGCAAAACTACAGGAAAATCTGTCCATCTACAGAACTGCAGAGGACTTTTTTTTTTAAATAAAAGAGTATCATTATCAAATATTCCCATAATCAAATCAATTCTGTCACTGTGCCTGAACAGGACGTGTCAATCTACTCCCTTATTAACCAAGCCTCTAATTTTCCAATCTCAAATCTCCTTCCCTGGCTGGCCACCCCTTGACTGTATGTGCTGTTTCCCCCAGTAGAATGTGAGGTCATTGAGCTAAGAGGTTGGCTTTGCCTTTGTTCTTGTATCCCTGGTGCCTGACACAGAGTAATCACTTAATAATTTTTCCTTTATTCTTTCATTTTTAAAACACTAAAAAACAATTGTCCTTTCATTTTTCAATTGGATGGAAACAACCAAATAAATGACCTTAGTTGATTCATATACATATATTTTAAATATTTTTTCAGGGTCTGGTCAAATCGGTTTTTGTGCTAAAAGTTTCCAAATCATTGCTGCTAAGGCCTATAGTCTGTATAATACTAGGGAGATGAGAAGTACAGAAAAAAATTCCCAGGAATTCCTGGAAGACAAGATCATGCAAAGGTCCAGAGAATAGCTTAAGGGTCAGAATGGTAATAATAAAGGTCAGGAACCCGGGCTTCTGGTTTTGGAGTTGTGTGACAGGAGGCAAATAATTTTAACTCTCAGTCTCATAACTCATTTGACAGCCCTTTAAAAAGACAACAAGGCAGCGTGGAGTAGCAGTTACAGCGCTGGACTTGAAATCAGTTACTTATAAGCTGTGTGACCCTGGGCACTGGGCAAGATACTTTAACTGTAACTCAATGTGCCACAGTTTCTTCATCTGTAAAAGAAAGGAGTTGGACATGATGGTTTCTAGAGTCCCTTCATTAATACTATTATCCTTTGATCCTGATAGCAATTATATCTTTGCTTAGTTGTTACTTTTCTGAACCAAATATCCCCAGGTCCTTCAACCATTATAATGACATTTTTACAATCCATCATCATCTTGGACACCCCACTGAACACTTTAAGTGTTCTCAGTGTAGGTACCTCTTAAAATGGAGAGAAACATGGATTGGCTGGAGAGGGAAAATGTAGCTAGAGAGGTATAACAAGAGAGAATATGTTCTAGAATAAAGTAGAAAATAAAATGATCTGGGGCAGCTAGGTGGTGCAGTGAATAGAGCACTGGCCCTGGAGTCAGGAGGACCTGAGTTCAAATCTCGCCTCAGACACTTAACACAAAAACTAGCTGTGTGACCTCGGGCAAGTCACTGAACCCCAATTGCCCTACCTTCCCCCCTCCAAAAAGGAAAAAAAGAAAGAAAAGAACATGATCCTTAGGAGGTCCTAAATGTAACAGGATAAAGGAAACCATTTCAAAGGGTGAACAGGAGCTACTTCAAATTGTAAATAAATACTTTCACTCTTTGTGTTTTTGAAAGAAAGCTATCTTAGAAGCCTGGAAGTCCACATGGATTTTAGATGCCCACATTCATTTTTTATGCAAAACAAAACGGTACAGCAAATCGTGCTTATGCATAGTATAGTCCATGTGTATTTTGTGCTCATGTGTGCTATGGATTAAGTCATCCAGATTCAGGACCACAGATCTAGAGCTGGAAGGGACCATAGGGCTCATCAAGTTCAGCCCCCTCCTTTAAAAGATCCACATCTAATCTAATGAAAATGAGGCCCAGAGAGATGAAGGGACTTGCTTATTGTTACACACATAGGCAGGATCTGAACCCAGATCCTTTGCCTTTGCCTCTAAAACACTGGTGGTTTGATGGTGTTCTTAGCAGCACACGGACAATGAAATTCTGGGCCCACATTTTGAAGTTTCCCACTATCTTCCAAGAGGCAGGAATGATCTTGCTCACTGACCCTATAAACCTTGACTTTTTCTGAATAGGAAAAGATGGCAGTGGGTAGTGGGGTGGGATTTCTTATTTTAGCCAATCACTATGCACAATGTGAGAGCATAAACAGTTGCTGTTTGCTGTGGGGGCAGCAAAAAAAAAAAATACCTTCTAGGACAAGACAGAAAAATAAAACTACTGTTGGGGTGTAATTGTCAAAATGAATACAACGGTACTCTCCCTGTTCTAGGCAAGTCTGGAAGCATGGGTAGTCTAGCAATTGGTTGAACCACTACCTAACCATGTGACCGTGGGAATAGCCCATTCCTTCTCTGGAAGTCAGTTTCCTCTCCTGCAAAATTAGGATCTCTAAGGTCCCTTCTAGTGCTGATTTTCTCTGATTCTCAATTCCTAGATTATTCTACTACCCCCAGACCTCCCACCACTGTCCCTCAAGGATACCAGGAAATCTATCTGCTTCTGGAAATCCTCTTGAAGACAATGAGACAATTTCTTTTTTCTAGTCTAGCTATCCTAAGTCATGGAGCAAGGGCTATTTCAGACTTCTAAGTTATCATATGTCACTCAGTTCTTGGTGCTGAAAGGAAGGAAAATCAGGAAAATCAAGTCTCAGAAGACTTCCTGAAAACATTCTTCCCTAACATCCTGTGGAATCTTCTACTCAGACATATGCATCAAAGAGATTGTAACAATGGCGTACTCCAGCCTGCAGTACCCCTTCTCACTGAATTGTTTCAGGAAAGAACAAAAAGCAAGAGCCCATCTAGACTGGTTTGGTTGTGGAAGATAACGTACATAGGAGATAAGATCACTGAGCACAAGTGGTCAGTATTAAGAACAAATGTGTGCAATGGATGGAAGCTCCGAAAAGAATACATTTCTTCCTTAGTCACAATCCTCCTGAATGGTGTGTGTATGTATGTGTGTGTGTGTGTATGTCTGTGTGTACTAGTGCACACCAATGCCACTGAGTATGTGAGCATATGCATGTGTATGCACATGTGCACACAGTGGGGGTAGGGTGAGGAATAGAAAGAGGACACAGACATTTTTCTATAGTGATCTGGCTTAGAAAACGGATTTTAATACTCAGCATCATTTGCTTTTTTATCATTAGAGTATTCTTAGATTGTCATTTCCAATTTGATTTATATTAATAAACCTTAAATACCAAACAGGTAAAAGTCAAATTCTTGCCTCTTAAGGAATGAAAAGTAGTTTAGTGTCTCTCCGAAGCAGAGCCCTCATTAACTTAACTACCACAATTTATGGTGTGTCAATCGGAAGAGATCCCAGCATATGTCTCCCACATAGCTATACAGCAGCATTCATCTATTTCTACAGGCACAGGGATACATACTTATTTCTACCAAGAGGCAATCTTTCTACCCTTGAACTGCTCCTGAATCAATCCCAGACACTCCTCATTATCCCAAGAGTTTGAGTCACTAGGCCTTCTACTAAATTTGCTTTTCATTTTCTGGGTGCAGTTCTCTGTGTTGTAGAAGCCTTCTCAATACAGTAAGTCACGTTATCATGCTAATGCTGAGTTGAATAATGGGATTCCATTGTATTTCCAGAATATGTTACACACATTGAGGCACAATTTGATCATTTATCATGGTTTTCCTGTGTGAAAGTATTGAATGTTGGATTTCCCCAGAGTTATTCATAACACAGTGGACAAAAATATAGATAAAAAAACAAATGCTATAATAATTCCAAATGAAATTAAGTATGTTTTATATTAAAGCATACACTGTATCAATCTGGAAATTCAATATTCATTCTTTTGTTGAAATGCATTTTATTTTTCCTGAAAAAGATAATTTAAAATATAAGAATGAAAGAAGGAATATACTAATATAGGAGAGAAAAGTAGGGTAGGTTAGAGTGGGTACAATGGGAGGAGCACTGGATTAAGACTTAAAGGACATGAATTCAAATGTAGCTTCTTCCACCTATCCCCCTGTAACCCCTCCCTGGGCCTCAGTTTCCTCATCTGTAAAACAAAGAGGTTACACTAAATGTTCTTATCTAAGGTCTCTTCCAGCTCTATGTGAGAGAAGGAAACCAGAGGCTATCCAAATATTATCTCCCTCCAGTACCTCAGAGTGGTATGGATGTGGCCCTGGGTTCTCTTACTGACAAGCTGTGCTTGCTGTCCAAGGTCAGGAGTTAAGTGCCTCAGTGACCACAAGGTAAGAAACTCTGTAGCAAGAGCAATGCTTTCATGGCTTATTTTACCACCTTAATGACTATTATCATTAAAGGCTACTATATGCTGGTAACCAATACCCTGAAGATTTATGAAAATATCTTTTTTTCCCCAAGGGGCTCACACAGTACATCATGTGTCAATTCTGGTGAGAAGAAACTTTCATGGCTGGTTTGCTCTCAGGAGGCTGTATAACACACCAGTTATATCAGTCTCCCTAAATCCTACTGATGGGGCCAAGCTGTCTTACTTAGGAAGCATTCTATTGTGGGCTGTTATGCCATGTGCGCTAACGTAGAATGCTAAACCATCCACAAGCACTAAGCCTCACAAGTCCTATTTGTGATCAAGGCCAATATTTGAATGATGGATGTCAGGAGTCAAAGGATATCGCCTGTGTCCACAGACCAGCAATTTTCCTTGGTTCAAATCTGTTTGACCTGTCTGTTGACCTGGCCTTCAATAGCCGCAATATTTGAACTGAACTAATCATAGACTTTGTTAGGAGAGGAAAGGAGAGCCTTAAGCAATGCATTCAAGAATTCAAGGTAAAATAACAAAACTTAGCTCTAACTTTGTCAAACACATCCCAGCCCGATGAGGCAAGAACCATTGGCAGATCCACTGGGAAAGGCTTCGGAAATTAGAAGTCAGTTCTCAGAAACCTAAATGTTTTATCTTTAAGGCAATTTGTATTCTTGATGATTTAGTGGGCAAGCAGAATGGAAAACAAACATGTTGGAAGAATTCAGTGAGACCATTTGTTCTGATAATTACTCCAAGTTAAATAATTGTGAGGAGCTGCTAAGGCTTCCAAGTGTATTCCTTTCATATAGGTAAAGCCCAAGATGAAATAGAGAAACATCAGTTTCTATTTCCCCATTTCATAAATTATTAATCCTTTAAAAATACATCAGGGTGTTATTGAAATTCACTTTGGCTGGCAGGCTATATAAATGCAAAAAATGTCTGTGAACCTGATAGAGAATGTGATCCTATTGTTTTAACAAAATGAGAATTGTTTTCCAAGGGGCTTCTGGATGTCTATGCACATATTTTCCCTAAGTAACAGTATAAGGCAGGTATTTCCCCAGAGAATAGAACATTTATATTGATGTACTTGCTTATAGACCCCATCTTGCATTGGCAGTAATACAGACATTTTTCCTAGTATTTGCAGTAATGGGATTGAAATAATTTACCAGCACCTTCTGTGAATGTTAACCACGTTTGCTAATATATTTAGTGTTTGCACAATAAATTATAGTACATGGTACACTCACACTAATATTGAAGCCCAGCCTAGTGAGTAATCTTTATCTTCCTTTCCAAAAACTTAACTTCCATTAAAGCAAGCTTCCTGTTGCTTCTGGGCACACATGTGGGCAGTTAATGTGCTTAGAATTCCATTTATAAATATTAGAAATAATACTGATGAGAGGTGTGTGTGTGCATGCACATTACAGATCCTTACCCCTCAAAATTTTCAGATATCCTATACAATGGCTATGAGTGATATTCAGCCATGGATAAGAAAGAATGGATTTTCAGATTCTGAAATGCTGACAAAATCCACATGCATAATTACAAAGATTTATTTATTGGAGAAATTCAGCAAAATGATTGTTTTTAACATGTTCCTGAGAGGCCCTAATTTCCTAGGATCACAGAGAGCTAGAAGCAGAGTCAGAGGTCATTTAGTCAAGTCCTCTCATTTTAATAATGGGGAAACTGAGGCCAAGAGGTTAAATGGTCACCCAACCTGAAACATGGAGTCGATTTCAGAGGCAGGACATGGATCCAGTTTTTCTGACTCTAAAGCTCATTCTACCGTATTTTAGTGTAAATCTCCAAACAAAATCCATTCCTTCATCCTATGAGAGTGAGAATTTCAGGGACAACCCAGTATAAGGGTAAGAGTGCAGCAGGAATGGGACCTATTCACACCAATCCCAAGTTAAACAAAGGAAAGACTCCTTTCAGGTAGTTATTTTGCACATTCTTTATTTTGTCATTTCTCCATCTTTTCTTATTCCTTCTTTCCCATTTCTAGAGTGTTTTGAGATTAACAAGACACATTCTTAACAACCTAGTAAGGCAGGTAGTTCAAGCATTATTATTCCCATTTTATACTAAAGGTGGGGGACAACAGGTACAGAATGTGGCATACATCATCAGGTGTGATCATAGTGTCATCTCTGCTTAACTTTTTACTCCTAAAATAAATGAGGGTTCGCTGGGTACCATGAGGTTATTCTGGAAACAACTGTGAAATAAAAACAAAACCCCACTAAAATGGATTATTTTAACTAATTAAAGAAGCAAATGACTACTTGGCCATTGGTATGAGTGAGAAAAGACAGGACTGTCAAGAATCCTTCTCTCTAATCCTACATGGTGGCTTAAGTCCTGAACCCCATCATATTTATGACAAGCCTTCCTAAAGCAAAAGGTTACCTCTCAAAGGTAGGATGGACTTTTCTTTCCATTCAAAGTACAGAAGTGCTAAAAGTACTTGTGTGTGTGTGTGTGTGTGTGTGTGTGTGTGTGTGTGTGTGTGTGTGTGTGTGTGTGAGTGAAAGATGGAAGGAGGGAGTCAGAGGAGAGAGATGATGTTCTGCTAATGAGTTTTATAGGGTAATTCATAAGATGAGGTGATATGTGACTTCATCTATTTAGTGAGAACTATTTACATTTAGAGGAGAAAATAGTCTTCACGTCTAATATAAAGAGGATATTGGAATACAGGCTGAATTTTCCCCAAGTGAGCACATATTGGAGGCTGTTCATCCACTGGTTAATCTATGTTTCCCACTTTGCCGTGTGTGATTAGGTATCCGGATTCCTATCAGGACAGAATCCTACTTATCATTTCCTATGGTAATGCAAATGCTGTACCTCAAATCCAATTTCAATGGCGGTTCTTTTGGTTGTTTAACATCTAACCTTCAAAATCTGAAATATGACTCTGTAAAAATAGTCACATTCGGGGGGCGGAGCCAAGATGGCAGAGTAGAAACAGCATTTCCAATGTGCTCTGCCCCACACAAATTTCAAATAATGTGAAAGGGGGCTCCGAACAACTTCTGGAGCCACAGCACCCACAGAACTACACAGGGAAGCTAACCTCCTGCTGAGGACAGCCCAGCAGCCCTGCAGGGAGAGGCCAGCACAGAGCTCTGAGAGCAGGCAGCACAGAGTGCTGGGAACCTACAGTGCAGCCCGCAGAGCCGAGCCCAGGTCTGCGGTTTTAGCCCCAGGGCGGCCAGGCCTTCAGCCAGCTGGAGGGACCCCAGAACACCAGCAATTGTGGGGATTCCTGATTTATCAGCACAGATATGCCTAGGACAAAGTGAGAGGTTAGTGCCCTATGGACTTTGGGACCAGTATTTGGGGAACGTGTGGCTTCCTCCCCTGGGGGGTGAAAAGCTGCTGAAGAAACAGCTGCACAGAAGCCATTTTGCAGCGTCAGTAATGGCTCTAGCTCCTGGTGTGCAAACTGTGGGAGATCCAGCAATCAGTCTGGGGGTTAATCGCTCTTGCTTTAAACTGCCTGGATCTGGATTGTGGTCTGGGGGGGAAGTTTGGGGAGGGTATCCAATTTGCCAGAGTGGGCGGAGGCTTTACAGAGGCCACCCAACTGGCGGAAGTTGTGAAGACCCCACGTTTGGGCAGAAGCTCCCCTGTCTGGTGGCAGAGTCCTACTGTGGCAACAAGCCCAAAATCAAGTAATGAAGTGGCAACATGCCTAGGCAAATGAAACAAAATAAACAGAAAAGTTCAACATTGGACTCCTATTTTAGGGGCAAAGAGGCTCAAAGCATGGAGGAGGACTGTGAGGTCAGAATGCCTGCACCAAAAGCCCCAAATGAAAATACAAGCTGGCGACAGGCCATAGAGGACCTTAAGAAGCAGATACGAGACGTGGGGGAAAATTTGGGAAGAGAAATGAAAAAGATGCAAGAAAAGTATGAAATGACAGTCAACAGCCTGACTGAGGAAAATAACACCTTAAAAAATAGGCTAACTCAAATGGCAAAAGAGGCTCAGAAAGGCAATGAGGAGAAGAATGCCTTAAAAAGTCGAATTTGCCAGATGGAAAAAGAATCTCAAAAGCTCAATGAGGAGATTCATTCCTTCAGAGTTAGACTGGAGCAAATGGAAGCTAGTGACTTTATGAGAAATCAAGATACTATTAAACAGAACCAAACAAATGAAAGAATAGAAGGCAATGTGAAATATCTCATGGGAAAAACCACTGACCTGGAAAATAGATCCAGGAGAGATAATTTAAAAATTATTGAACTACCTGAAAGCCATGATCAAAGAAAGAACCTAGAAATCATCCTTAAAGAAATTCTCAAGGAAAATTGCCCTGATGTTTTAGACCCAGTGGGGGAAATAGAGGTTGAAAGAATCCACCCATTGCCTCCTGAAAAAGATCCCAAAAAGAAAACTCCTAGGAATATTATAGCCAACTCCCAGATCAAGGAGAAAATACTACAAGCAGCCAGGTAGAAACAATTTCAATATTGTGGAAACACAATCAGAATAGCCCAGGACCTGGCAGCTTCTACACCGAGGGATTGAAGGGCATGGAATACGATATTCCAGAGGGCAAAAGAGCTGGGAATGAACCAAAGAGTCACCTACCCAGCAAAACTGAGTATCTTGTTTCAGGGGAAAATATGGTCATTCAGTGGAATAGAGGACTTTCAAGCATTCTTGATGAAAAAACCAGAGTTGAATAGAAAATTTGACATTCAGACACAAGAAGCAAGAGATGCTTGAGAAGGTAATCAAGGAAAAGAAATCAAAAGGAACTTATCAAAGTTGGACTATTTACAATTCCTACATGGAAAAACAATAGCTGTATTTGATTAAACCTTTCTCATTATGAAAATAATTGAAGAAGAGTACATGGCATATGTTCACAGATATACATGGATAGAGGGCACAGATTGAATTTGATAGGAAGGGATGATTCTTTTTCTTTTTTTTGGAGGGCAATTGGGGTTGGGTGACTTTCCTGGGGTCACGCGGCTGGGTTTTTGTTTGTGTGTTGGGTGTCTGGGGCCGGATCCGAGCTCGGGTCCTTCTGGCACCGGGCCGGCGCTCTGCTCGCTGCACCACTTAGCCGACCCAAGAAAGGGATGATTCTTAAGGGGTGAAGTCAAGAGGTGAGAGAGGAAAGTGGCAAGAGGAGATGGAGAGAGACAGGGTAGGGTAAACTATCTCAATGTAGAAGAGGCAAGGGGAAGTATTTGCAGGGGAGGGGAAGAATAGGAAGGCAAAAAGGCAAAAGCATATTCTCATTGAAGTTGGCTCAAGGAGAGAATAGCATACATACTAAATGGAATATCTTACCCTCACTCACTCTCCTGAGTAGGGGAAAGGAGGATGAGAGGGGGAATGATGGAGGGGAGGTTGGAAGTACCCACTATCAAAGAGGGACAGGATCAAAGTAGGGAATGGACCAGGTGGGAGGTGAGACGGGTGGGAGGGAAATATAAGCAGTCTTTTACAATATATCTACTATGGTAATGTTTTGCATAGCTATACATGTACAACACATACTGAATTGCTCATCTTCTCAGAGGGAGTGGGTGACAAGGGTGGAAGGTAATGGATCTGAAAATTGAAGTTTTAAAATTAAATGTTTCATAAGATGTCCAGGCATTGGGGCTCAGAGATTCACCTTGCCCTAATGGCAAAGTCGAGGGGGGTATGGGAGAAGATATGGGAGACAGCAGATTGGATGAGGGGATATCTAGTGGGACTGCTATTCTGGGGTGGTGGGTAGGGAAAATGGGGGGAAAATATAACTCATAATCTGGTGGAAATGAATGATGTAAACCAGAAGTTAATAAAGCATTTAATTAAAAAAATAAAAAAAATAGTCACATTCCTCCTTTTAATGCAGAACAATTACTTTCCCCCTCACACACACTTCTGCCGCCAATAGCTGCCTATACTTGGAACTTTCATGAACTTAATACGAATCTGCTTCCCCAAGACCATCAGCACCATTTCCCTTTCTAAAACTGCTCATGGATGCATGTTGATAGGGCTTCCAGGCAACAAGACCTCTTCCTCCTGCCCTCTCCCCCTACTGTGACTGTGGTGGTTCTACAGGAGATTACAAAGGTTGCTCCTTGTAGGTGGTTAGAGGCTGGGGTTTTCACCTTGGTATTCTAACCACCCAAGAATAAGGATTTCCCCTCCTTGCCTCTGGTTCTTTTTAATCGACCACCTATCAGGACCGGATTGCCTTGTAACTCTTTGCTGAGTTTCTCTTTGACAGAGATAGCTGTGATTGTTAATAGGAGCCTTCACTTCTGCCCATTTAACTTGCCTCAGTTTGACAGCTTCACAATAGCCACCTTCCATCTAAAGAAAACCGTGATTTAGTAGAAAGGGAATGTGGGACAACAGCCTGCTCTGTCTCTCAGTCTCCAGCGAGTTCTTTTGGTCTAAAGTTCTACCACAAATCCAGAGAATGAAATACTCCAGGAAAACAAAATGCTCACAAGAAAGGGTGGGAAAATCAAAAGAACACTGGTGCTTAAAAGCAATGGGCCCTGCTTCTCAGAAACACTTAGTCTCAGCAGCAAAGAGGAAATATTTGTATTCACATTTCATGACTAAAACATAGGTCCTTCAAGGAGTGGATGACTATGCTTTTCTTAATGTTTCCAGATGGCCAGTAATTCCATTTTTCTCTAAGTAGAGGTTGATTTGAGAAGATATAGACAAAGTGAGATACAGGTCAGGTAGTCTTCTCTGTTAGATAATTAAATACCCTCCAACTACCACTGTCTAGACATGGAATACAAATGCACCTCACAGTTTCTACCTTCCTCTGGCCAAGACTGACATATAATAAGCAATCAATACATGCCATATCTACTATTGTATGGAAAAGCAGCACAATATATTGTTTTCAAGGGCTGGCCTTGGAGTCATGAAGACCTGAGTTCAAATTCTGTCCCTGCCAGATAGAAGCTGCACAACCAAGGGTAAGTTACTTGACTCCTCAGTATCCCAGGCATCTTTCTTCCTCTCCCACACTTGTTCAGATACCAACAAGCATTAAGATCTGTGCAATCTATTATGCCAAGTGCAAACAAAATAAACCAGAGTCCCTGCCCCAGGAGTATATATTCTGCTGGGGTGGGGGTGGAGGTAATGCCATGTAAACCAGATAAGAAATTTGCTAGTCTACCAAAGGCAGGCATTATTTAAACAGTTATTACCTTCAGTCATCTACCAAACTAATACTATTTTCATCCTGGAATATGGGAAGGATGCCCAATCTGCACTGACCAGCTACAGTTCTCCTGAAATCTAGGACTCCTTGGAGGACCCTGATCCCATGGGTTTCTTGGCTGTACACTGTCACTGCATGCCATATACTGGTGAGTATAATACTTTCATGTTTCCCCAACTAATACCCAAGTAACAGGGCACTCATTTTTCAGTGATGTGAGAAACTCTTAGCTTCTCCACCCTCTTCACTTAAAGCTCTCCATATGGCTTAAAACCATATTTAAGATGCATTCAAATATTTACTTGTTCCCTGCCCCACCCCAGCACACTTACTTTGGTTATTTGGCCATTTTTCAGTCATGTCTGACTCTCAGTGACCCCATTTGGGGTTTTCTTGGCAAAGATACTGGAATGGTTTGCCATTTCCTTCTCCAGTTCATTTTATAGATGAGGAAACTAAGGCAAAGAGGGTGAACTGACTTGCCCAGGATCACAAAGCTAGTAAGTGTCTGAGGCCAGATTTGAACTCACAAAAATGAGTATTCCTGACTTCAGGCCCAGAGCCCTACCTGCTGTGCCACCTAGCTACCCCAGCATGTTTGCTAATTCTTATATATTGTTAGCTAACAACAGGTACTTTGTGTAAGCCTCCTTGATCATAGCATACTCCCTGGAAATTCTTTAAGACTATAAGCTAGAATCAAATTTCCAGAGTGGGAGTTTCCTATAGAGATTACATGATACAGAGGTCTAGATGCACATTCATATCTTGTGAATACATAATATACATATACTAATGAAATGAGTTCACAAATATAAAGCACTTTGTAAACTTTAAAGTGTTCCATGAAAGGAAGTAGTGGTAGTATTAGTAGTAATAGTAATTATTGTTATATGAGAGGAAGCCTGGCATAGTAGACAGTGGTATTGGAGCCAAGAAGCCTTCCTTTACTACTTTGTGGTTATGGACAAGGCTCAGGGCTCTTGGCAATTCTCTATAGATTACAACTAAGTTGCTGATTTCTCTCAGTGGAGAGAGTTTCTTTGGGCTTTTACTCTGATTAATAGGGAAAAACCCAGAATAAAGAGAATTAAAAGGAGTTTATAATAAGCATATCAAAGTAGCAGCACATCTATAGGCTAATCACTGGAGATCACAGATGGCTTCCACTTGGAGCCAGTTTTTATTGGTAACTTTCATAATGAGATAAAGATAATTCAGACAGGGACACTTCAGCAGAAGAGGTTGGGCCCTTCCATCTCAGTTTCTCCCCAAGGCAGCAAGTATGTGATAGCTTGTAGATAGGGCTACAAACATCATAGATAGGACCAAAGAGCAGATAATGCAGAAAGCTGCAGACCAAGTTACCACTGTCCCCCAAACTGACTGACAAACAGGGTTGGTAACAATGTGTTACTGAGTCAATGTAACTTTCAATACCTACACTGCTGGAATCACAGGTCTGGACCCCAAGATACCTGTGTCTCCAAACATTTAGTTCAATGATACTATACAAGGGAACACAAATTTGGCAAAGCACAGGGTTTCAAATGTGACAATTTTAGAAAGGCTAATTTAAAAATTTCCCAAGTAGTATTTATTTACTTCAGTTTCCAATTCCACAGAAATGTAGAATTTTAAGGGAAAATTACATTTGCATCAAAACTAGAAACTCATTTTTCCTGAATTTCTCTTACAACCCAACCAATTAGGATACAAACATTCAAGGAAAGAGATGGTAATATATTTGCCAATAGGTAGCTGCCACAAGA
The DNA here is from genome assembly GCA_011680675.1 of Gymnobelideus leadbeateri. Taxonomy (NCBI): domain Eukaryota; kingdom Metazoa; phylum Chordata; class Mammalia; order Diprotodontia; family Petauridae; genus Gymnobelideus; species Gymnobelideus leadbeateri. The sequence goes on from WOXC01010459.1 coordinate 454,256, forward strand.
CTTCCAAACAAGAGGCCTTTTGGGAAACTAACTTTCTAAGGTAGAAAATCACAACTAAAACAACTAGGTATCTTTAGCTAGGTTGAATTCCATAGTTACCTTCCTCCCCCATTCCTATTCCCATCCCCCAGTCCTAACAACTGACTGGTAAACCATTTGCCCTTCCCCCTTGGCCAATTAGGATGAGATGTGCCTCTTTCCCTATAAAATTACATGGTACCAGTCTCCCCCTCTCTATGTTATATGTCATGAGATAAGAACCTTGATTTGTATTTCCCTACTTTTTTGTTTTAAAAAATTGCCCCCACTTGCAGCTTCTACTGGTTAATCTCATTTAGCTGATACCCCTATTCATTTTGCTTAATTGATTCTAGAGAATCGTTTGTATATTACAAACATACGGTGTTTTTAATTGAAAAGAAAACAGCTTTCTATGGATATTTTGGACAGGAAGATGCCCATTCTGCCAGTTTTTTTGTCAGTTTTTTGTCAGTTTCATTTAGAAACCAGAAGACTGGAAGCCCTTGATTACTTATTCACTCAGTTAACAAACATATGAAGCACTTACTCTATGTAGCACTAGATGCTAAGCAATGGGGATACAAAGAAAAGCAAAAACGCTGCCCCTGCCCTCAAAGAGCTCACATTCTAATGGGGGAGAGAAAACATACTGAAAACTACATTTACAGAATAGATGGAAAGAAATCTTGGAGCAGTGGAGGGGGAAGCGTTAGAAGTTAGATTAGAAAAGACCTGAGTATTAAATGGAAGCCAGTATTTTATGTTTAATCATAATAGGGAGGTAATAGGGAGCCTCCAGAGATTTCTGAGGTTGGGGGAGGGGGGTGCAGTATGGCATGATATGGTCAGATCTATGCTTTGATAGCCGAGTGAACGATGGCTTGGAGAGGGGAAAGACCTAAGGCAGAGAAATCAACCAAAACCCTCTTCTAATAGTCTAGGTATGAGATGAGGAGAACCTGTATCAGGATGTTTCTTGTGGACGTAGGGAGAAGGGAAAATATATGAGATGTTGTGAAGGTAAAAGTGACAAGACCTGGGAACAGAGTGGATATGTGACCTGAGTGTGAGAGAGGAGTCAAGAATTATACTGACCTTGGGAGACTGGCTTACGGGGAACATGGTAGGTCCCTTGATAGTAATAAGAAAGTTAGGAAGAGGAGAAAATTAGGGGTGAAAGATAATGAATTTCATTTGGTACATGTTGAACTGAGATGCCTGTGGGATAGCGATTTCAAGATATCTACAAGGCAGTTGGTGATGCAAGAGTAGAGCTCAGGAGAGAGGTTAGGCCCAAATATATAGAGATCTTCTTGATTCTAGCAACTAATGACTACGTAAAGCAGGGACTAACAGCTTTGGATTTCAGCTTCCTAGCCCTGACTTTTCAGTAATTTTACAAACATTTTTATGAGAAATTGTATACTACCATGCTGGGAACTCTTATGGGATAATCTATCACAGTCTTCTGAACAGGAAGGAAAGTAAGAATGAAACCCCTTAAAGAAGTTCAGAAATATACATCATCTTGATATAGTAAGAGATAATCTTCTATGGTTACTAAATTTTTTTCATCCGCTTCTTGAGTTATTAATTATCACTATATTAAATGTCAATGTGACTAAGTGTACACATTCCCAGCTATAGAATTATGAGGTAAGGAGGATTTTTAGGAACACCAACATAATCAGACAAGGCTTTGCTTAATATTTATCACAACCTAGCTAGAGGTTACTTCTTTGTCATAGTCATTACAGTAAAGGCTTCCTTTAAAATCATGGAGCACCTTCCCCACTTCCAAGGAATTCAAGTCTTTGGCAGATATCAACCATCCTACAAGGAACATAACATACTCCCTGCTACATCTACCCATTTCAAAGATGAATATTAGCATGAACACAGGAAGGAGTTATCACACTTTGGTAAAGCCTTACATCCCTTAGCTAAGGGCTCTAACAACTACAGTGGGCTAAGATGAAAATAACAAAAGTTGCCATTTCTCCCCAAAGTAGTAAGCAACCAGCAAATGCTCAAATTTCTAACGATGTAGGTATGCTGTTGATTTCATTCTTCATAATTGAAGATAATAGCAATTCTGTATCCTAAAATTTGTATCTGCCTGAACTGATAACTCAGGAAAGCTAAAGCTTCTCTTTCTTTGTAGCACAAATGAAAATATCTGGAAGGCAGAAAGAGCAAGGTTTATATACACTACTAGGGCTGCTGTTGCCTTGTCCTGGAAGGACCAGCTCTGTGAATCAGCAGGGGTTGATCAATAAAAATAGCCTTTTCAATTCTTGTCAACAAGGGTGCTAATTAGTGGCAATTAGAATAATAGTATTTGTCTTTTGAATATCTCTCCATAGGCACTGGACTCAAACCACCAACTCTTTTTTTTTTAACCCAAGACCTAAATATTTGCCATGGCAGTATATCCTGGGGCTTGGCTCCTGATGGACTGAATGGGAACCTGGGGTAAGATCCACATCCCACTGCTACAAGCCAGGAGGAGAAACTCTTTGGGCACCAGTTCAGCTCATGATTCCTCTTTATCTGTTTTGAACACTTGAAAATTCCACATCTTAGTTAAGCTTGGACTTCTTGCTCCAGCACAAGGATAAAACCACCCAGGCACTTGTTTTTTCTTGCTTGCCCTAACATTCAAACATCCAAATTTGAGGGAGAAAACTGATGGATTGGTACTCAAAGGTTTTGTTTTGCTTTGCTTTGTCTTTTAAAACCAGGAGAGGGGTACAGGGAAGGGTAAAATGCTTCCTTTGGATGGGATGTATTCTCTGCACTCCGTGTCCTTCTGTAAAGGCACCTCAATCATTAGTGTTTGCTAATGCAAATAAAAGTGCCCTCCTGGTGTTTCTTTCTCTTATTATAACATGCCCTTTCAATCACTGTTTGGTACAGCCCACCACCCATGCACCCTGCATCTTGTGATATTCTGGGTGGCCACAAGAGGACTTTCATTCTTTTCAGAGCCCTTAGAAGAGATGTGTTATCTCACACTTTAATCTGAGTTATTTTCTTCCAAAGCAAAACACCATGTTTCTTGATTTAAAATCTTTTCTCCATGCCATAGGTCTCTTCAGTTATTTGTCTGTCTTGACTCCTCTTGGAAGCCTCCTTTCATTTCTAAGAAAATAAGCATACTAGCCATTCCTTATATAGCTCTCTGCTTTTGCTATAAAATGCATCATTTTAACATCATTTCTTCAGTCCTCTCAAATAAAGTTAGTTCAAATTATTCAATTTTGGGCTCACTCATTTGTAGTGAAGTGCATCTGTTTATCTCTTCCAAAAGATTTAATGCCATCTAAGAAGGTGCAAAAAAAAATCTTTAAAACAAAGCTAAGATCTGACTGCTAACATCAGAAGGAACTCCATTTTAACTGCCCAAACTGTAAAGACTTTAAATACAAGGGCATATTTCATTAGAGTTTCTGGGATTGTTCAGCTCACTTTTTCCAGTGTTTCACCTGTCAGCAGATGAGAGAGCTTGTCAGGAAAAAAAATTATAGTTAATGGGAGTTAATGGTGGCAAAATTCAATGGACTAGTTTCTATTTTGCTTTCCTCTCCGTTGTAATCATGAAAGTGTTACATGAAGAGCTCCTAGGCTGTTCACTGAAAAGCGTCCACTTTCAATGGAAGGTAACATAAAGCTTTATCTGATTTATAAAGCAATCTATATAAACCTACTTTTATGTTTTATTTGATTCTAGCCATTAGCCTGTGCTGGAAGGAATTCTAAAATATATGTCACAGTAGCAATTTGCTGTACTATGCCAAATTAATCTACATAGATCTATACCTGTTTCCAGGGCATTGGGATGGCAAAATCAAAACACTGCACATCCATGGAAAAGAAAGAAAGGGATTCAAACAATTCTTGGAAAATTTCAATGCAATTCAGGCCTTTTAGAGCAACCAGAATGACTACTGCTTATTTTCTCAACCAAAAACCTCAAAGATATATTAACTACACCATCAACAAGATTTCCTATTTCCAATTTCAAAATAAGTAATTGAATGAAAGGAGAAGTTCTCTTTATCTGCAGATCTAAAGCCCCAGGACTGGATCATGAAAAAGCTAGAGTAGGGAGTTTTGGGGTTTTTTTTAAAGTAGTATCAGTTAGAAAATTGGGGCCAAAAGACTCAGAGCTTTAGTGGTAGGCCAATTGGCAAAGTGCGACTCAATCAGTATTCATGTTTTTCCTTTATTTATTACACTCCCCTCTACCATCACTGCTCATGCCCCAAATAGCACAGACTTGATTATACTACATAGGACCTAGAGTTTGAAATCAGTATGTCTTTGATTCTCTGCTTAATATCACTTGGCTTATGTTTCTCCCTCCCGATTTATATTAAATTTAAGGAGAAAACGGTTTTCTTAGTGAAAAGTTAACAAGGGCTAGCACATAAGAAGTCTTATCCTTTGGCATACTTGACGTCTTGACTTCTGTGCAGCTGATTTCTTCATCTTTGTAGATGATACTACTCATCCATCAGTTCTCACATTGCTTCCTAAAACTCCCTGATGTTTCCCACTGTACAACACCTCCCCAAAGGCATATGAAAGAACAGAGAAGGAAGAGAAAGTCTGCCTCAAAGTAAACAGTCACCATATGTATGTTACCCTTGACCATAGCAGGTAAGATGGACATTTGCCTTCACTCTCAGTGTAGCCTCAAAGAAAAAACATGAAGCCAACCTCGGAATAGTTTACCAGTGTTCCTTTTATCACCCTTTAAAACAGCTACTCTGGCTTTTGGTTTGGGCTGTATTTCAAGCTAAGGTCACATGTGGCCAGTGAATAATAAATGTGTGTTCATAGATTTTTTTTTCCCTAGACTAGGTAACGAAGAAAATGCCAACAATAGCTTAATTAATGGATATCTAGCTTAGGTGTATAATTGTCAAAAACCTTTCCATAGCAACCACCAGTAGGTTACTTCAAGGAACAGAAAAATCTTACAAACAATATTCATTGTTTCTTAATGATTTCATAGAACTCGGTGTTTCTACCTTTTTAAAATGTATTTCTTTTCTCTTGCTAAAATTTTTTATTCAACCCTGGGTATGTGTGTGGAAAAATGTGTTCTTTTTCCAAAGAAATTATCTCAGAATCACAAGTAAAAAAATAAGCAAAGATGACGATTAATTAAGGGGAAACATCTCAGAAAAAAGGGCAATGTGCCCAGAAAGAAGAATTTTCAGTATAGTATTTCTCTACAATATGAAGTATGGTTCATAAATAGCTTTCAAGTAAATCATATTCACTGAACCATAATTTGCTCCAAGAAAAAAACCCTGAAGATGGAATATTATGAAGGGTGTTTGCAATGTGAATAAATACAAAGAAAAATAATTATCCAAGGAAGAAATATCTATTTAATTTTAACACATCTCTGACACCCATCAATATTTGGGGTGCTTTTATCCCAAATCACCCAATTATATACTATCAAGAGACAGATAATGAGAGTAAAATAAGATATAATGAAATTTGTAAATTACTTGTATGTTGTATTTCATTATTGCTAAATGTGACTGAAAGTGATATTTAAGTAAATAAAGGAATTAAAAATGATAATTAAATGGTACATTGCATACACTGAAAGACACTTTTATTTTTATTTTTAAGTACGAAGACTGTCAAACCTGGCATCGCAGCCCATGCCAATCTGGCTGCCTTGCCTAGGCAGGGAATGCTTATTGATTACAGGAGCCATGCTAACAAGAAAGTTGATTTAAGAAGAAAGACAAATTCTTAGCCTTTTTTTAGAAAATTATTTTCTTGTTTACTTAGCCATATAATGTTCTTATTTCTAGATTACTGGCACTAATATGTTGGGGAATGGGCTTTCTAGTCAAGGGTATGCCAGTGGTTTCAAGAGAACTTCTATGCAGATGACTGTATTCTAACAGCCTCCTCTTCTAAGCCCAATTCTGCATTTTTTAGTCCCCTGATGGATAGCTATACTCAGTTGTCTGAGCACTTCAAACTCAACAACTCTAGAACCCAGTGTTCTAAAATCCTAGTTCCATGGAGTTGGAAGGCAACTTGGAGGTCATCTAGTCCAATCTTTACCTAAAAAGCATGAATCTCACCTACAAAATATCCAACACACAATGTGGATTTACTATCTTGCAAAGCAATCCATTCCATCTGGGGCCAGCTCAAATAGTTGGGAAGGTTTTCCTTTTTCCCACTTCTACTTCCTATTCCCAGTTCATTCCTCTGGAGCTTAAGAGAATAAGGCTGATCCCACTTCCACGTGATGGCCCTTCAAATACTTAAAGGCAACTATCAAGTCATCACAGCATCTGTTCTCCAGTTTAAATTGTCCCAGTTCATTCAAGTGAAAGTTTTTGAGGATATTTTCAAGTCTTATCATCATCTCAGACAAACTCCTCTGGAAGTACTAAAAGTTGGTAATACTTTCTTAGAATGTGGTTTATTGAGCAGGACATGCTATTCCAGATCATGTAAGCAAGGCAAAGTACAGTGGAATTATCAACCCCCTTTGTCATTCTGAACAGGATGCTTTTATTAATGCAGCCAGAGATATTGTTAGGTATTTGGGCTATAATGTCACAGTGATGCCTCCCTATGAGTATGAAGCCCACTAAAAGCCACAGGTCATTTTCATATGACATACTTCTTAGTTATGTCTCTCCCCTCCTGTCCTTTTAAGATTGATTTTTTTGAACCTATGTGCAGGACTTTACAACAATCCTTATTAAACTTCATGTTATCAGTTTCAAACCCATATACCCTAAAATCCTTTAGGGCAGAGGTGGGGAACCTGTGGCCTTCTTAGTTCTTAGGTGTGGCCTTTTGGATCAAAGTTTTACAGAACAAAGTCTCTTATTAAAAGGATTTATTCTGTGAAGTTTATATTCAGTAAAAGGGCCATACTTGAGGACCTAGAGGGCCACATGTGGCCTCAAGGCCATAGGCTCCCCACTCCTGCTTTAGGATCTGAACACTATCTTCCAAAGTATTCACTTTTCCTCTCAGTTTCACCGAAGTCACAAATCTGATAAATAAGCTATTTGCAAATTATTTTGATTCTTGAAGTCAAGTATTAATAAGAACAGGGGCACAGACAAAACATTGGAAATCTTTCTCCAAGAAATTTATATTGAGGCTAACATTAAAAGGAGTTTGCGGGGCGGCTAGGTGGTGCAGTGAATAGAGTACCAGCCCTGGAGTCAGGAGCTCCTGAGTTCAAACCTGGCCTCAGATACTTAACACAAAAACTAGCTGTGTGACCTTGGGCAAGTCACTTAACCCCAACTGCCCTCCAAAAAGCAAAAAAAAATAAAATAAAGGAGTTTGCATTTCTTGTTGGGGGGGGCAGGTCAAGGAAGTGGGGCATTTTGAGATTAAACTATTTTTTCTCTAAAGATGGAGGGTAAGAGTTGACTTCATAACTAAATTTGTAATAACTTGGGAGGGAAATAGGCTCTGAAGGTATGAAAAGGATAAGACTCATGCTTTCTACCTCAGTAGTACTAAAAGTAAATAAACAGATAAATAAAAAATTGACTCTTCTAAAAAGAAGCCTTTGTGGTCATTGCTTACGGATCTCAGAATACTGCTCACACCCTCAGTACTGAAACATAGGAGACCATCTACTTTCAGCAAAACTGCTGGTAATCTTACGAAGGTGCCCAAAGGAAAAGGTATATTGTAGACTAAAGTTGAAGATAGTAAGTGTTTTGATAAGACAACTAGAGAAAGGAGTATGCGGGTGGTTTTGTTCTGCAAAATTTAGATTCAGTCAAAAAGCCCCACTTAAGGATCCAGAAGGTGACATGTGGCCTCAAGACCCCAGGTTCCCCACCCCTTGTCTAGATAACTTCAATGTGCGTATGCTGCTAAACTCTAGTTAGACATTAAGTTGGTCTCCACACATGCAATTCGAACTAGACAACAAAATGATATATCTGATAACAGTTCCCCAAACCATCATGTCAACTGAAATGTTAACACAAATGAAGGACATAAAATTTTACTGCTCCAAGGAGAGCTGCACAGGATAGACAAGTCTATAATGTCAAAGGCATCATGGTCAGTAGGAAGCAGCAAAATAAGGGGAGAAAGCAGCCCATATTATCATTTAGGAGAGCATTTCAGGAGGGCTGAAAACTGTCTCCCGGATGAATTTAAGGAGCACATAGTAAATATGTATTCTATTTTAAGTGACTAGGATCTATGACATAAATAAGTATACAATCTACAGTTTGTTCTTCCCCATTTCTACCTAAGGGCTACAAATAAACTAGAAATGAATTCGATTTTCATTTAAACAAAAGATTCATTTGTTATAGAAAGTTATATTAGAAATAATTTTAATACATTATTTAAAAAACAAACCTACAACATTTTTCAAAAGGGGTCAAGAAAACATAGACATATACAGATTTTTTAGCCAACTTGTAGAGGCAGCTGGGTAGTACTACAGATAGAATACCAGGCCTAAAGCCAGGAAGCCTCATCTTTGTGAGCTCAAATCTGGCCTCAGACACTGACTAACTCACTTTACCCTGTTTGCCTCAGTTTCCTCAAATGTAAAATGGAAAACCACTCCAGTATCTCTGTCCCCAAACCACCAAATGAGGTCACAAAGAGCCAGACAACTAAAAAGAACTGAACAACAAAAGAGCGCAGGCAAGGGGGTGAACTAGAATGACCTTTGACACATACTGGTTGTGTGAACTTGGGGGAAGTCACTAGACCTCTTAGCTCTCTAAGAAGCTGTTGAAAACTCAAAATTGCAGAGAAGTTGCCACCCTTTATTGACAGAGGGACTGACTTCACAGGGGACTGCCCAGTACCAGTAAAATTATAGGGCTGATTCCTATCCCTTAGTTATATGTTATGGGAGGGTGTTATATGAGCTAGTGCTTTCATACCAGGGCTATGTATGTTCATGTTCTCAGAAAAGATCCCTCCAAGGCACATGGGAGTATATTTAGCTCAATATTTTAGCTGGATCTTTGCAAAAATGGATTATTTGGATTACTGAAAATGGTATTCCTAAGGTCATAAACAAGGATTTTAGTGATCATCAAGTCTAGTTCTCTTCATTTTAGAGGGAAAATGAGGCTCATATACCTAGAGACCCAGCTAGAAACTAGAACATCAGCATCTTGCTTCTTAATCCATTACTATTTCTACCATATCAGTTGGTATGGAACTTTCAAAATATACACAATAAGTACATAGCACTTTTGAGCAGCTAAGCAAATTAATATTTTTGGAACCAAGAGTCTCATTTCAAATACTACACAAAGTAGGGGGCTAGTTTTTTGTACTAGGGCTTGATTAGCTAGATCCCAAATGGTCCCCATGTTTGCTACACAGTTCACATTCGGGCCTCATTTCAATCTCCAAATGATTATTGTAGAGCTTTCCAAAATGCTCTATAAGGGTGCTTTCAAAACAGTTACTCTTGGGCACCCCAAGTACTGTGTTCCATGGGCAATGTTAGTCATTACTGCTGCTTTAATGTCACAGCATGAAATCCATTGGTCTGCCATGCAAACTGAAGGGACTAGGAGGGACTGCAAAACTAGGTTCCCAGGAGAACAAGAATAAGGCCATGTCTGATTGACTGCTGTTGAAATATAGCATTTTGCTAATTATGAATGAGCATTAGCTGTGCTCCCTCAGAGGCAGCCCGTGGCATCTCTACCTCAAGCCATGTTGGTAGAAGCTGCTATGCTATAAATAATGAACATTAATGAGGAGGAAACTGTACACTTTGGATGCAATAAAAAAAGAAATCTTTGTCCTTATATGCTATACAAGTGAAGCTTACTTTATATAATAGAGGCCTTTCTGGAAAGCTGTGTGCAAATTTATTTACTTATTGGTAAACCACAAAACATTTCATCTTTAATAGTTCAAAACTGCACTAAAACTTTTGGGACATCTTGTATATTGAATGTCAGGTAACCTTGCCATTGAGAGGGAACCTGTGGTGAGACATGGTATAAAGTGGGAATTTCTTATAAAGAGAAAAATCAGTCCCTATTGGTGGGACCCCAGGAGTCCCTCCCTCTCTCTGTGCCTCATTCATCTTCTGTAAAAGGAAGGGAAGGAAAAGTAAGTGGTCTAGAGGGTCTCTTTTTGTTCTGAGAGCTGCTGATTCTATTTTTAATGTTTAAGTGTGTATAAATTAGGAACCCCTTATAAAATACCACCTTAAACTTATAGAGTGCCTGAAGGTACACAGAGTGTTTTATTCCTAACCAATCCTGTGAAAATAAGGTAGTATAAGCACTATTATAGCAATTTTACCAATGAGGAAACTGAGCTTCTGGAAGGTGAAGTAATTAGCCCATGATCCCATGGCCACTGCTTCCCATCCCCATGCCCCCACTGCCCAAGATGCCTGAGCCCTGGGGTCTTTTCCCTGCACTAGACCGTGTCTCACACACCACTGTAATCAGCTGGTCATCTCCAATCCATGTGTCACCTTTCGTTAGATCACCTAGTCTGTATCCGATCTGTTAAAAACCCTCTCATTTCCATTTCCTTTTTGGCCATGACAAAGCAATGTGATTCATTCCGTTTATTTATTTTGTTTCTTAAGATTCTATTTGTAGCTGCAGTTATGTGTTAGGATTCTACTCTTGAGAACTGGCTTACTAATTGGTAATCCCTTCCCCAATTACACTGACAGAATCAAGCCAAGCTATCGTTTTATACCAGTGAATAAAAAGGTGGAAGTGTTTGAACAATACTGAACTGCAAACTCTTTGTCCAACAGAGACAGCCCCTCCCACCCCAAGCCCCAAGTGGCTACCCCCGACCAGCAAAGCCGATGAAACGTGTATTTTCCTAGGATTAAAAAATAAAAGCCTGAAGGTAAGAAACCTGATTTCAAGAATCAATTTGCCTTAGTTGAAATTGAAAAGTTTCTGTCAAAGCAATGCAGAGAAAAATCCTCAGACAACTATTTGGCCCAGCAGGATGCCTAGCACTGAAGCAGAACTTTATGGTTTGCAGAGCACTTCACAAACATCATGTCATCTGGTCCTTACCATGGCCCTGGGAGGGAGATGCTGTTATTATCCCCATTTTACAGTTGAAGAAACTGGAGGCAGACAGAGGGTAAGTGACTTGCCCAGGGTCACAGAGTCAGTACTAATGATAATGGCAATAATACCTAACATGTATCTAGCACTGCTTAGGTTCCAGGTCCTGTGCTAAGTACTTTACAATTATTATCTCATCTGATTCCCAAAACAACCATGGGAGGGAGGAGCTATTATTATTCCCATTTTATAGATGAAGAAATTGAGGCCGATAAGGTTAGATTTGAACTCGAGTTTTCCTGACTCCAGGTCCAGCACTCTATTCACAGTGCACCACATGCACCTTGCTGCCTAGAAATTACTTAAGTGAGACCATTGGAAAGACTGCTGGTTACTTACAGGGCAGCTAGCTGACACAGTGAATAGAGCACTGTCCCTGGAGTCAGGAGGATCTGAGTTCAAATTCGACTTCCAGACACTTAACACTTACTAGCTGCGTGACCTTGGGCAAGTCACTTAACCCCAATTGCCCAGCCTTTCCCCCTCCAAAAAAGCCAAAAAAAAGTCTCAGAGTCAGTTGGTCCTTTAAGCAGAAGGTGCAGATTATATTTGACAGAAGGAGGACTCTAGAGGCCATTAAGAATAGGCCATAAATGAAGCTACCCAGCCTTGTCTGAAGATCAGCAGTGAGGAGAAATTGGAAGCTGCAAAGGCAGTCCATTTTACTTTTGTATTACTATAATCCTTAGAAAGGCTTTACTTCATTGAGTTGCAAAACTCATCCAAGAGAAGAGGGCCCAAGACGAGTACTGGGGTGATCCATCAATGGAAATGAAGAAGGCACAAAGGAGATTAATGGGGAACAATCAGACAGATATGAAGAGAACAAAGAGTAATTGGTGTTATGAAAACCCAAGGAGGAGAGAAGACATAGGAGTAACTACAGTATAACATACATATACATGCAACTATACATATATATGTATATATCATCAATAGAAAACAATATGGGTATTGAGATATTCCTTTTAAATTATTTTAAATGTTTTAAAGTCTTGATTTCATCCAAGCTAAATATCATTGGTAAAATCAGGTTATGAGGCTATGAATCAGTCATTAAGAATAAGAGCCACCCTCTACCCAGAGTTTAGACCTTTATTTTGGATGCCTACAGTTCTGAGTATATCTTCACTTAACATGCCTCTTAAGTAAATTCCTTACAGTACAATTTTCCAGCAAAAAAGAGGGGAAAAGATGAGTCTGATGGGCTTAAAAAGAAATAATCTAGCAAAACAAATAAATTTTAGTGACGCATATCTCTTTTATGACAATAATCTCTTAACTCAGTGCTTATGAGTTATGGAAATGGCACCTTGGTGGATTATTTTTCATAGTTCACTATCAGTAATGTGTTTTCTAAGCCATTGTTAAAACTATGTGCTTATATATTTTGATATACGGTGTGTTCTACAATAGTGTGTCTTTGGAGGTTTCATTCTGATTTTTTAAACCTATTTAAATGTTCTTTACTTCCCCTCTAGGCAAAACCAAGCTCCTGACTTAAAGGGCTTCATAGTCAAGTTTGAACATAACTAAAGGCAGAGACTCAAGTGACTATTTAGGCATGGAAAATAGTAGTAAACATCCAGTATCAGAAGTGGGTTACGGAAGTAAATCATTACCATATTTACTACACATAATGATGGTGGTCATTCTGCAAATTTTCAGCTATATCTTTGCATTCAACTGACTACCTTCAGGTAAGAGAACACTTTAGAAGGGTAAGCACATGAAAAAGGACATGGCCCTGTTTATCTGAAAAGAGAATACTGACATGTCAGTTATTGGAAGAATTCAATGTTATTTATCTGTATATTGGAACTAACCAATGAACAGTATGCCCAGGCAAACAGAATAGTGTGAATTTCACAGGAGATAGAAAGCTAGCCTTCATGTTGGTAGAAGGGTATTTCTTCTTGTATACATGGCTTAGCAGTATTAATATAATAAAAATGACTCTACTACCTGAATTATTTACTGATTCAGCACCATACCAATCAAAATACCAAAGGATTACTTTATAGAACTAGACAAAGTCACAATAAAATTCATCTGTAGGAACAAAAGGTCAAAGATCTTAGGGTAAATGACCCACATACACACAAAAACAAACAAACAAACATAGGAAGAAAGGAAGGCTAGCAGTATCAGAAAACTGGCACACTGAGGGGAATGGTGGGGAATGGTGAATTATTCTACATTTTCTGGAAAACAATTTGGAAATATGCCTCTGAAGGGGCCAAGTGATACTCTGACCCTCAAAAAGCACTAGGAGGTTTATACCCTAGAGAGAATGAAGGCAGAGATAAGAACCCCCAGGTACAAGATGTGATGGACTCACAGACCCCTGGAACTAAGGACAAACTAGGCCTACTGAGAAAGGGTTGCTTCAGGTCTAAGGAAGCCAGGAGAAAGCTACACCATACTGAAAGCACATATTATGAGGACTCAGGCCAAAGGACTTTTAGGAGCTCTGAGTACAACCCTGAGGGGAAATTTAATAGGTGGCCTCTAGGAATCCAGTTTGCGTGTGTGTGTTTTGGGAGGGGGGGGGGGGGTTGAGAGAGTATCTTCAGGGTTTGTGCTCTAAATGTGAATGATTACACAGAATAAAGCATAAAAAAGTCCCAAAGGGGGCAGAAACAAGAAGGGTAGTGTTACTACTACACCATGTCAGGGTACATATATAGTTGTTTTTAACCACACAAACAGTACATGGTAGACTTAAGGTTTCATATACAATCCTTTTTTCTGTCTTTTGTACAGAAAAATAGTCATTTGACGATGACTGTCAAGTTCTTAATTTAAAAATAGTTAAGAACATTAGCAACATTACCTTGACAGTTTTCTAAGTTATACAGACCAACTGAGTGGAAATTCGCTAAGCCTCCCAGGTCACTGCCCAGGTCTCTGTCGTGCACTTAGCAACATTTCAACTTGCATCCCAGGAACTGGGGGACTTGGCAAAGAGAAAAGAGGCTTCCAACTTCCTTTTTTGGGTTCATCTCTCTCCCAGGATAATTTTGCTTCTTTTGGGGGCCTGATTCTATAGTGGCCAAGGGAGTGAGTACCTGAGGGAGAGGGGAGAGATCCCTGAAATGTTTGTCAGTCATCCACTCCGGTTTTTTGTTTTGCTTTTGCAAGGCAATTTGGGTTAAGTGATTTGCCCCGGGGTCACACAGCTAATAAGTGTCAACTGTCTGGATTTGAACTCAGGTCCACTTGACTCCAGGGCTGGTTCTTTATCCCCTGTGTCACCCTAGTTGCTTTCACTCATCCACTCTTACTAATGGTGAGAGGATGGATTACTTTTCATTTCTTTTCAGCAGAGAGGAGAAGAAAGTAGAAGGAATGGACCTGGAAGCAGAGAATGTGGGTAATAGAATTCAGGCTCTATCACTTAGGACCTGTGTGACCTGGGGTTAATCACTCAACTTCTCTGGCCTCAGGCTCTTCCTGTGTGAAATGAGAGATCTGAACTTGATCTCTCTAGGGCCCCTTCCAGTTCCAGTTCTATGACCCTCTGATGCCCTGCTCTCTTTAAGGCAATCCATCTTTCTTCCTGACTACAAGTAGTTCTTAGGAGATTGATGAGGCCATCAATGGCCACCTCTTGTTCTGGGTGTCTTCTGTCTGGGCCACGAGCAGAGCATTGTTTGGATACTAGGAATCAAGTATTTATGCAAAAGCACAGTGATAATCCAATTTAACATGGAATTTCAGTGTGGTCACAGTTTGGCCCCTGGACCCACAATGACTGATCTATTTTAGGCCTTCAGCACTCCCTTTCCTAAGCTTGCCTGAATTTGGCAACTTGGCTCTCTGCTGCACTGGCCAGCAAGTCTCCTTGGAAGATTATAAGCCACACTGTAGCTGATCAGAATTCCATTTTCCAAATCAAAAAAGAATAAAGGAGCCTCTCTATACCTAGAGATACCCTGGTATAAACTTATTATCTTTTTGCTATGTCCTGCCATCTTAGTAGAGGCTGAGGGAGATTATTTCAGTTCTGAGGCTGTTGCCAACCATTACAAGTAGTCTTTTTTTTCAGTCTAGTACATCAGCCTGCTGCCCTTCTGTATTTCTTAGGGCTGCTGTAAGGATCTAATTTTCAAGCCCCTGTTGCCATGGGAGCAACTTGGAATTTTAATCCAGTGCTAAAGGGCAGGACAGGTCACCAGTTTCCATTCTTCTTCAATCTCTGAATCAAAAGCACAAAAAAAGGAGCTGAGCAAAAAGGTCGGCCCTAACCCCAAATTCCATTCTCTCATATGGGGACAGCTGGGAGAGCTAGGATTTGTGTGTGCCTTCACATTTCTCTGTAACTGTTTAAGTTTGGGCAAAAACCAAGGAAAAGAAATGTGCTTTCCAGTCTCCCGGACCTCCTGGGAAGGGGAATGTGCATGGTGTGTGGGTAAGCTTGGGTGGCATGTGTGCTGGTACCTATGTTTGGCATACTGAGTTAGTGTCCAGAATTGCTTGGGAATTCCCAACTAGGAAGGAATGACCCTTTGAACTAAAATATTCACTAAGTCATCTTCTTCCTGGAAAGCTATGGAAGTTAATCATTTGACTCCTCTCTCACTATTTGAAATGTTGTTCCCACCCTGCTTTCTTCGTCTCAATAATATCATGCAAATTGCATGATTTCATTGTGTATCTGTACCATATATCACAGATTTCAAATTGAATTCAAATTCCCCATTTGACAGAAGGGGAAACTGAGGCCTGGGGCAGCAAAAGGATTTGTTCAAAGCCAAAGAATTAGTAAGCAGCTGGGATTTGAATTCACGTCCTCTCATTCCAAGTTCACTGTACTTTCCACTGTACTGGGATTTTTTCCATCTTATTTTCTCTCCCATGAATCAGTTACTTCCCTCTTATAAAACAGTGACAAGTCTTGGAATTGAGTATTCCACTTTCAGGTATTAGACACTTAGGAACAAAAAAGGCTCACCGTCCATTTAATTGCACCATACAGCATGTGACTAGGTCCCCTATTCTGTCATGCTCCTTAGTTCCTGTGTGCACAAGTGACCCATACCAATTTTAAAAGAAAAAAAAACACATGAGAAGATGTTTGGCATGGTTCATTATGTCACAGTAGACTGCAGGTTGGCCTTGTAGTTGGGAAAATTTAGGATAAAGTCCTAACTCTTTTTACTTATTAGCTGTGTGACAGGCAATTCTCTTTAAGTTAGAAGACTACAGAAGAACTGCAGAGCTGGACAAGTAGAGAGAATTTCTATACTGGGAGTTATGTCTACCAAGGAAAAAGTTTGAATTAAAGAAAAAACCACGAATCAAGGCTTACTGTGTACATTGAAACTATAGACTGATTCTTAAATCGAAGCTTATTGAACTTCTGGTTACTTCACATTTTGGAAATTATTGTTCTTTTTATCATCCTTTCCCATATTACAGATAATCTAGAGTTACTTGTAAACATTATTGAAATCGACTATGTCTGCCTGGGGAACCATCTTTACTGTGAGGGCAACAGCATTTACATTTTCCACAGTTCTCTCATTTGGGGAATGTTTGGCTATCATGAGCACTATCTCCTAAAAAAGGCAATAAAATAACAACAGTCGAGCCCTTTGGGACCAATGTGGTGGTAAATTGGCTCGGTAATGCATTTCTAGCTATAAATCCATCAAAGTCTCAATCACAGATCATCAGGCAGGACAAGATTTCAAGAGGTCAGCTGGTCCAGCCACCTGTCCTCAGGCATTATAATTCTCTTCATATGGATGTCCTGTGACCATCTCTTCTGACTGGTGTTATCTCTGGCACAAGCCACCAACTCCTTAAGTGCCCAGGCCATACTCCCCTATATTTTCTACTTCTTCCACAGGAGACTAGATCCCCTGAATTAGTACAACGTCACCACCCACTTTCCAGTTATCCCCTTTGGTTTGTAATTTGTGGGGGGGGGGGGAGAGGGGAGGAACGGGAATCTAACATTTTAAAAACTTTATTCAATTTGGTATCTTTTTCCCAGTTTATTTTTTGTTAAATTTTTTAGTTTCAAAAGGGTCCCAAACTATTATAGTTTTTTTTTTAATTTCTTCCTATAATTTGATTAACTTTTCCTGTAAGTTCTTAGATGCTTTAGCATTCAATGCCTCTTCTTTAAATATTAAAATTTACCATGATTTTAATTTCCACTAGAACTCTATAATCTCATAGCTTTTTATTTTAGGTAGCTTAAAGATTTTGAGGGTTTGGTATGGTGACATCTATTACAAATATTGTTCTTATGGTTTTTGGTTTTTGTTTTTGGGGCTGTTGGGTTTTTTTTTTTTTTTTGGTTTTGGTTTTGTTTTGTTTTGTTTTGCTTTGCTTTGCTTTTTGGAGGGGGGAAGGTAGGACAATTGGGGTTAAGTGACTTACCCAAGGTCACATGGCTAGTTTTTTGTGTTAAGTGTCTGAGGCCAAATTTGAACTCAGGTCCTTCTGATTACAGTGCCAGTGCTCTATTCACTGTGCCACCTAGCCGCCCCTGTTCTTATGGTTTTATGGATCAGTGTTTTGTCTGGGTAATCATGGGTCACAATTCAGTCTGTGATGGCAGTCTAGTTCTAATATAATGTATTGCTTGAGTTCTCCAGTATTTTTTGAAGAATGAATTTATAGTATGATTATTTGCTATGCATCATTCTGTGAATTTTAGCCATTATATCATTCCAGCCACCAGGTAATGTCTTGTCTATATTTGGTACATTTTTAGAGCCTGTAGTGATATAGTCCACAATTTCTACCATTAGCGATAATTATTATAGCCACTATAAAAATCACCCTTTTACCATTTTATCATAATTATAATATACTTAATATAATAATTATTATAATAACACCAAACTACTTGGAGGCCCTTCCAATTCTAACATCTTTCTTCTATAATCCCGTGACATTCAAAGTGGTATAAAGAGAATTATCCCTGTATTAGACTGACACTAATGCCCAGGATACACATGCACAGCATCAATAAATCAATGAGGATAACGAAACAAAAACTACAACTAGCATCAACCTAACACTTTCAGGTATTACTCCAGGCTGATGGCATTTGGCAAGAGCAGACATTGGTTGGAGGATGGGGCTGCATGGCATGGGAAGCAGGACAGACACCAGACCACTCCAGCTTGAAGGAGCACTGAAAAGCCTTGGTTGGAATCAAGGGAGCTCCCGAGCAATCTTAAAGTCTATTTGGAACATACAAAATCTTTGAGTTACTCAAGCCTAGGAGCAAAGAGATCTTGATTTTTCCTCAGCTAGCTGAGCACAAATGTTTGTATTTTTTTTTTGCTTTTTTTTGGAGGGCAGTTGGGGTTAAGTGACTTGCCCAAGGTCACATGGCTAATTTTTTTGTGTTAAGTGTCTGAGGCCAGATTTGAACTCAGGTCCTCCTGACTCCAGGGCTGGTGCTCTTTTCACTGCGCCACCTAGCCACCCCTAAATGTTTGTATTTTTGACTGGTATAACTAGACTAAAAACCACAACCCAACAGTGATCCCTGTTTTTGTGATTTTTTTTAACTAACTATTCTTTTCGAGGGCCCAAAGCCAGCAGTGCTTTCTGACATAAGCATCCTGCAGACCAACATTGCTTGTTGTCACATTAGCCTATATCCAAGCCTCAGTGTAAAATCTATTTGATCTCTGATTGCTCTTCATAAAGACTTCATGCTGATGCATCTCGAACTGTGAATTACCTTTAATTCACAGCTTGATAAGGCCGCCAAGTTTTGTTTTCTGTGCTCCCAGGTGGCTGTTTGTGACACAATGGAAAACTTCCAAAAGAGATATGAAATACCTGTGAAGAATTGGCAGAATCTGAGATGCCTAGTAGGTACATACAAGTCCTGGCCCAAAGCTCTCAGCTCACAGAATTCTTAACTCACAAACCGGCACTATTTGAAGAAAAGCCACTAGCATCCCTGAGGCACAAGGGGTTTGGATTTAAAGGATAGTATACTGAACAGTAATGTTTCCCATTTCCTTGAGAATAGACTTTATCATGTTGGAGAAGATGTGGGAAAATTAGAACACTAATTCATTGTTGGTGGAGCTGTGAATTGATCCAAACATTGTGGAGAACAATTTGGAACTATGCCCAAAGGGCTATAAAACTATGCATACTTGGGGCGGCTAGGTGGCGCAGTGAGTAGAGCGCCGGCCCTGGAGTCAGAAGGACCTGAGTTCGGATCCGGCCTCAGACACTTAACCCACACAAACAAAAACCTAGCCGTGTAACCTTGGGCAAGTTACTTAACCCCAATTGCCCTAAAGGGGCGGCTAGGTGGCGCAGTGAGTAAGAGCGCCGGCCTCGGAGTTGGGATGACCCGAGATCGAATCCGGCCTCAGAAAATGAGCACCCACACATAAATAATGACTAGCCCTGTAACCTTGAGCAAGTTACTTAACCCCAATTGCTTAAAAAAAAACTATGCATACTCTTTGACCCAGCAATATTGCTTCTAGGGCTGTATCCCAAAGGGATCATAGAAATGGAAAAAGAACCTACATGTACAAAAATATTCATAGTTGCTCTTTTTGTGTTGGTCAAGAACTAGAAATTGAGCCCATCGACTGGGGAATGGCTGAACAAGTTGTGGTATATGAATGTAATGGAATACTATTATGCTATAAGAAATGATGAGCAAGCAGACTTCAGAAAAACCTGGAAAGACTTATATGAACTGATGCTGAGTCAAGTAAGCAGAGCCAGGAGAACATTGTACACAATAACAGCCACAGTGTGCGATGACTGACTTTGATAGACTTTGCCTTTCTCAGCAATACAAGGACCTAAAACAATTCCAAAAGACTCATGATGGAAAATGCTATTCATATCCAGAAAAAGAAATATGGAATCTGAATGAAGATCGAAGCAGACTATTCTCTTTTTTTGTTTTATGTGTTTTTTTCTCATGCTTACTCCCATTCCTTCTAATTCTTCTACACAACTTGATGGATGTGAAAATGGATAATAGGAATGTATTTGTAGAGCCTATACTGGATTGAATGCCATCTTAGGGAAAGGTGGGAGAAAATTTAAAACTTATGGAAGTTAATGCTAAAAACTAAAAATAAATTAACTAGAAAAAAGAA
Source organism: Gymnobelideus leadbeateri (assembly GCA_011680675.1). Lineage (NCBI taxonomy): Eukaryota > Metazoa > Chordata > Mammalia > Diprotodontia > Petauridae > Gymnobelideus > Gymnobelideus leadbeateri. The sequence goes on from WOXC01010459.1 coordinate 474,522, forward strand.
CAGACTTTATTCTGATAGACTTATCTGGTTGCTAGTATACTACATAGTCAAAGAAGCAGTGTGAGATAGTGGAGAGAGAATAGGACAGGGGCTTCAGTTAGATTGGAATTTCAATTCCTAAACCCCCTGCCTGGGGCTCTGTCTGGGCAAGTCACTTCACCTTTCAAAGCTTCAGTTTCCTCAGCTGCAAAGTATGGATAATAATAGCACCTCCTTCTTCAGGATTGTTCAGAGGCTCAAATGCAATCCCATCTGTAAAGCTCTTTGCAAATCTCAAAGTATCACATAAACATCAACTATATTACTATGTGTTAGCATCACTTCAGTCTTTATTCACCTTCTGATGAATAGATCAAACATATACTTTCATGGAGGTTTTGAAGATTGTGTATGATCTCTCTTCCTTTCACAAAAGACACATTTCAAACTGTAAGACCTATGGATTTTTGGTGGAAAGCGGATGTGTTGTGTTCAATCTGCTTTAATTTCTTTTTCCTTAGTAAATACATAATATTCTAAATCCATACAAGGAAAGACATAAAGGCATCCTTGTAGCCAGTACGATTACCTGAAAACAGCTCTAATTTTTCTCTCCTTTATTATTATCAAAACGACTAGAAATAACTCAATTTTATTTATAGGTCAAACAATTTTAACTGGCTTTAAAGCTCTCTTAAATATGAGATGCATACATGGGACCAAGGGAGGATCTGGGAACTTAAGAATTCTTGCTGCTAATCTTACTGTCTGTATACAAGTGGATGAACTGGATGGAGCCCAAAACAATGAATCTATTTGATTCTCTGAGGTTCAACTCTAAGCTGGGGTCCTGTGGTGCAATTTGAAAATAACAGGTCTTTGCCTATATGCTATTAAGATGACCCCAGGTAAAGTGAATGGAGCAAAGCTTTCATTCCCACATCTAATTCTTCTGAGCAATAGACTGCAACCCTGGGGAAGCAATTTATGCTGTTTCCTTCACTACTGTCAACTGTAAAATGCAGCGAAACATGATGACCTTTACAAATGTATTAAAAATATAATCACATGAAATTTGTAAATATTGAGGCATGATACCATTTAGCTAAAGATATTCTCTTTCAAATTTTATTCCCTATTAAATTGCTCTCAGTCATAAAAATCACTACAACTAATTGGGTTTTATTTTGTTCTTCTAACATGTAGCAAACTATGAATTTTTAAATCACATAAAATCAAAGAGAAATACCTTCAGAATATTATATTTGGATTTAGTGTTTGGAAATGAGTGGTTTGTTTTTTGGGGGGTGGGAATGTGGGACTGGAAATGGTAGGCTAACTATTGTTTGTAACTCTGCTTGTTCCTCTCGCCTAAAATGGGTTTTTTGGGATGGTGTCATGTCTGGATTATTAGTCCATTTATTCATATTTTTGCAATTATCTTTGAAAAGAGCTGGCCTTATGATTAACTAACAAAAACCACAATGGAATCCTCCGCAAGCATGAAATTTCCATAGAAATGTGCTGCTACATAAAGCACTTGCCAGTTTGGGCAGAATTCCTGAAGGTTTTGTGACCTTCTTGTCAGTAGCATTTCCTTAGCTCTACTTTCTAAGTAGATAGCATGTGGCTTCTCTGTGCCATCTCCTACCAGCAGAGGAAATCGGGTTGGCTACGTATGGTTGACATTCCTAATGACACCTTTACGTCCACTACCGGGTCCCTTTCAACCCCAAGTTTGCTCCACTAAGTAGAGGAAGTGGTTTTATGACCAGGAAAAACTATCAATCTGACTACATCCTCCTGAGCTTTTACAGAAATGACCAAATCATTCTATGCAGCAGGGGTTAGAATACAGGATATACTGTAGAAAAAGACTTTTGGGTACCTTCCAGCTGGACAGAAGCCAGATACTAACAACCAAATGGAACAAAAGACATGCATGTTGGAGGCTGACTTGGTCTCATTGGTAATGACAGAACACAAATCTAAGTGAAGGGTTGACTGGATGCCCTCAAATTCATGGATGTTGACAGAAAATCTTTTGCAGTGAAATTGGTTGTACCTTCTCTGCTCCCACTTAGTGTGCCTCATAAGCAAGCTAGCAATTCAAGGTGGTAAAAACCAGGCTGTCCTTAAGCAATGCTAAATTGTCATCCACAGGATCAAGCCTCCACACTCAACAACAATGAGGAATACAACCTGAACACATAATGCTCATTTGGTGGGGGAGGTTAATAGTTGAACATTTGTATGACTTCCATATCCTAGTAGTTTATGTGACAAGTCTGAGGTTTTTGCTGGCCAAAATAGATCACCAAAATACTCACACATTTTACTAGTAATAAAGTTAAGGATTAATTTCTTGGTAAAGAATCCTGACTTTAACTCCATAGCCTACCTTTTCTTCTAGTTCAAATTCACTGGTTATTAAAGCTAGAGAAGGTATTGTGAGCATGAGAAACTAGAAAAATTCTAGATGAAGCAATTATTTATATATATATATATATATATATAAACAGAAGTTTTTGGCTTACACCTAAACACAGGTATCAAAAAGGAAAGACCTAATCTCAGCCTGAAGACGCCACATTTCTATTCTATTCAATGGCTGTGGTAGCTTGGACTAAAGAACCTTGCCCTTCTCAGGGAAAGGGTCTAGTCAGGATGCTACAGCATAGTGGTCTACTAATTGGGGTCCCAAGGAATGATTTCCAAGTAGCTATGGGCATGACCTCAAGAAGGCTATGATCAAATACTCTGAATTGGGATATGTTAGGTTATGAACTGCTCTCCTGTGATGGCCAATCCTGGCACCCGTTTCCAATGTACCATACACTTATCCTTAGCCCCCAACACTCCTTTACACCATCCCTGAACTCTCATATGCCCATTCTCAATTCCTTCCTCTCTGGGATTCCTGTTGGCTCCTCAGAGACCATCATTGTGGCACCTACAGCAGCAAGCTGGCCAAGAACCACTGGGAAACTAGGAAATTCCTGCTCCCCCCAATAACCTCCTCCCTTCCTCAGATGTTCCCTTTGTGGCTGTGACAGGCACCCATTAGAGAAAGGGCTCTCTCTGCCCAAGGGCAGTGACTATTAAGAGCCTTCTCCCTCTCCCAATTCCTTCCTTTAGTGTACGGTAAGACAGAGCGGCTAGCAAAGGATGAGAAGACATGGACAAGCTGGGAGCTACATCAAAGACCTCTTTATATTATCTCCACACCCAATCTCTCTCCCCTCCAAATAGCCCTATTTCTGTTAAGGGTACCACCGTCCTTCTCATCACCCAAGTGTACAGTGTTGGTGTCATTGTAGACATCTCTCTTCTTCATGCCACGAATGCAATTCATTGCCAAATCTTGTTTCTTTTTCTAGAATGTACCTCTCGTCCAGTTTTCTTATCCTCTCACATAGCCGGGCCCTTGGCACCTGCTGCCTGGATTGAGGCTATACATCCTCCTAACTGGTCTCCCAGCCTCAAGTACCTCCTTTCTCTAATGTAGCCAATGCTCACAATATCTTTCCCATTGCTGCCACAATGATTTTCTGAAAATGCAGGTCTGCTAAGTTCCCTGCCACATTGAAAAAACTCTACAGACTAGAGGATTAAATATCTTTTCATCGTGGTCTCATCCTTTTATATTTTTGAGTAAGTTTGATCATGCACACAATTATTAGTGGAATAGCACATCTATATAATAATGATAAATTATACATATTACGAGTAGATTCTCAATTTTTGTATATGATCAAACATGTTTGGAGACCACTGTTCTAGCAGAAGATGGACAGACGGGCCCTGAAAGATCATCCCAAGAAGAGAGCAGCAGGGAGCAGAGCAGAGGGATATGGCCCAGAGCCACACAAGGATACTCCAATGGAGCTCTGTAGCCAGTGAGGACACAAGACACAAGCAATTGCTGAAGAGTGTAAGGAGCTTCACAAACTGCTTTCACACAGGCCAGAGAGAAATGCTTTGAAAACCTGAAGCATGTAGGCTAGAACTTATAAACACTCCCACTCAGAAGGACAGATCTGCTTTCTGTCAACTAGTGGGAGCAAGCTACATTAAGGGAAACATCTAAAGAATCTCAGAAATTAAGGGATAATATTGAACAAGATCATACATGATTCCCCTCTCGAAGGTACATGTGTCCTAGTTTGGTTAGGATCTCATGAGAAACCCCTATTGGGACTGGGTTTATCTCGCTGCTGCTGCTATGTTAAGTACACCCAGATCCAGAAGAGGCAATGTTTATATGTCCTAGAGGATTGCCACCTACGCTGCCAAAGGGAGAGTCTGGGAAGCTGCTTGGACAAAGTCTCTGTTATAAAATGAGGGGAAATGGTAGAAATGTTTCAGCTGATCATAATTTGGGAGCTCTAGATCAGTCACTTTATGGCAACTAATCTGTCTTGTGGAAAATGCATCACTCCCCCCCAGAAGAAGGCAGCTCCTTTTGGCTGAGATCTGATTGATAGCACTAGGACTTTAGATCTAGCCGCCCAACTGAGAGCAAGTGCTTCATAAAATGGACTCGGTGTCTGTTCGTTTTATATCCGGCTTCCTATAGTGAGCTTTGGTCCCATTAACTGCACTATATACCACTGAGCTGTGGAGCGCTGTTCTTTGGAAATTCAGCTTATAACTATAAATCATGAGTGACAAGTCTATTACTGCTGGTTACAAACTAGTGAAATATTGTATTTTATGATATGCTCACCAAAACATTTTTCACAGAGGAATCCAAATATACTTCCTTTTAGAATAAAATCATTTTAGGGTGTAATAACTTTTTTATGTTTTTACCACAGAAAGTACTTAATGTAAGCTTTGCATCAGTTAAAAGTTTGGAAACAGGGACATATTCCCAAACTTTTCAGAGATGTATATATGACTGAAGCTCATTTATTCCAGCACAGAAGGTGGTAGGGAAAGAGGAAATCTCTGCAAATCATATGTCTACAAGGCAAATGGCAAGCAATCAGTTTGGATATGTGAGAAGCTATATAACAGAAATCAGATGATGATTTACTTTCTAGGAGGTATCTAGATTTCTGATTTTCTGGATAAGGGGAAACTCCCATGGTGAAATCTCCTTGCAACAATGGTGGTTACATAGAGAGAATGTAACAAAGCTGGGATTTGAACTAAGGTTCTCTGATTCCAAATCTAATGTCTCTTCCACTGCTCCCATTATCCTTCAGAAACTAGTAAATGTGGGAGGAACTGGCCTAATTAATTAGACCTAGAACTCTACCTGTAGAGTTGGAGATTCCAATGCAAAGGTATAGTCTAGATTAGAAAACCAAATTTAAGACAGGAGTGGGGCCAGGACTGGCCAAAACTTTTGGGTTTAGCATCTGGTCTGCTTGGCAATGGCACTGGAATCTGATCTTAGGAATGGCATTTCAGGGCTCATTGTATTGGTTCCATTGAGAGTCATTTCCAATAACCATTTAGATCAAGTGTAGCCGCTAGCCTTTGCACATGGCATCAACTGGGTCATTCTGGAAATTATCGTACATCTGCCAGGAGCTCACATTGAAAAGGGGACTTCGCTCTTTGCTTTTTAGGAAAGTAGACCATTGTGAGAGAAACAATTCCTTGGCAGGGTTTTAGGAAAATGAATACTACACCATCTATACTACAAGACTAACTATGACTTTTTTCCTTTTTCTTCCACAACCCTTGGCCAATCATAATATGATTGAGAAATTGAGTTAGTCTGAAGGTAGCTGTAGAAGGGGGTTTCTGAATCCCAGTATGGTGTCACTTAATCTTTCATTCCATCATTCTCCATTTCTGTTGGCCTTTAATATGTAGTTGCTAAAAGAGTCACAAATAGTAAGGTTGCTGGTTAACTAGGCTAACTTACCTATACTCTAATATTTGCTTTTTGAGCCCTGGCATGCTAAATCTGGCCCTTGTCTGTGACCCCTTTGTAACCTTTCCCCCTTGGTAATCCTGCCATACTTAACTAGCTTAGATCATGCTGACCTCGGTGTCTGGTGGTATGGAAGCAGGTCCTTCTTTTCCATGAAGGACCCTAGTCACTGTTTAGGTTTTTGTTTTTTGTTCCCTGTTATATGGCATAAAGTTTCTGGTTACATCTATATGAGACCCATACAACCAGTTGAAAAGTATAAACCTGTAGCAGAACAACCAGTTAATACCACTGTTCCATGCAACTGTCTCACAATACCAGCTGACCTGGGATCCTAGGGAGTGATTCAGCCAGCAAGGACTGGGGATTTAAAACACTGTTACCCTTACCTGTCTCTGAAAGGGATACACAGTTTATTCCTGAAGAAGAACAGTGTTCCAATGAGCAGAGGGACATGCTTCCTCATCAACAAAATGAAGCTGATACTACGGATCTATTGCCTACAAAAATAGCTTTCTTACATAGTAAGCTTCAAAAGCAAGGGTACTTACGATTTCTGTGACACAGGCGGCTTGGTTGACACTTTGATGTCTGGGTCAGTCCACTCTGAAACACAGAACAAAAGAATGACCATCTCATAATTTCAAACGGCCAAATTCTAAGAGGGCCCCCAAATTTCAATTTACCCAATTCTCTTTAGCTCTCCAGCATTCCACATTAGAGAATGTATGACTAAAAAGGAATTGATCTGAAGTATCCCAGGAAGCTTAATTTCTCATCTGAGGTTGGGGGGTGGGGGGGAAGGGAAGACTAAGAAAAAAGTAAAACCTACTTTGTACACCGTATCCTGAAGTCGAGAGCTGAAGGTCCTACAATAAAGAATACAGAAAATAAAAGCGTTAATTAAATGACACACAAAAAAGTATGTTGGTATTGCTATTTAAGATAAGGTTTGATTGATGCTGTTAAAAAGGAAATCATTATTAGCCACTCCATTAACAAGAGTCCTGCTTATACTTCTTTTGTGAAGGATAATCATTCATTCATTACAGGCTCCTCTGTGCCTTTATGACAATCAGCAATCAGTACTGAATTGTAGTCTAAATCAATCTGAGCCCTTAAGAGTTGGCATGATGGCTATTAGAATATTCTTACAGAAGGAACAGTTGATAGCTCAGTGGACAGGGTGCCAGCCTTGGAGTCAAGAATACCTGAGTTCCAATTGGACCACAGACACTAAGTGACAGTGGAACTTGACCTTGCTCTGTCTCAGTTTCTTTATCTGTAAACGGTGGTAATGATAGCACTTACCTCTCAGGATTGTTGTTAGGCTCAAATGAGATAATATTTGCAGCAGACTTTGCAAACCTTATAGTGCTAAAGAAATGCTAATTATTGTTATTGATAGTATTCATAGCAGTTGCTGTTATGGTTGGAGTAATTAAGTAGGTAAATATGTAGGTAAGTAAGGCATAAGCAAAAGGGTCCAGATCTCAGGATTCATTAACATCCTGATGGAAGTCACCATTTTAAAAATTCATCATTAAACATAGACAAGGCTCTTCTTCTCCCCAGACGTCCATTTCTTCCTCTGTAAAATAAAGGAGTTGGATCAGATGAATCCTCTTTAGCACCATGTTTTTACTTTGGTCATGGCTGTAGATCAATGACTTCACAGATTTGTCACCCCACAGAACTGGCGGAAAAGACAAACTCAGGCCGATCCTTGAGCATTTTTTACTCAGTTCCATTTCAATAATGAATACATTGGTAAATGCAGAAATTCAGATTTCCACACAAGATCTGAAAAAAAAAAGGTGCAGTCCAACTGAAAACAGTACACAATGAGGAAGCAGCAGAGCTGCCAAGAGCACCTCAGAGGACAGGCTTCACTTCCATTTCTTCCTCTGTTCCCTTTAGTGATGAAGCTAATGAACAGTGAGCTAAGCGGAAAGCAGAAAGAGAAAGGCAGGGAGGGCCATGGGGCAGAGGATGTGGATATACACTGTTCATCATGCTCTGGCTACACATGTCAATCCAACCCCAAAAATAAGCCGATGGCCTGATCAGACGGGACTTCTGCCAGCTGGAGTTTCAGCCCAGCCAATGCTATTTGTTAGGAAGTATCACAAGAGACTATTTTGCCATTCCTGATTCCAAATAAATCTGCCTCTCCTTTTAAATTCACTATTTCAGTGGAGATGGGAGGGTGGTGGTATGAGAGGAGGGGGATGCTTAAAGTTATCTTTTACTCTTCTCTCTCCTAATGTAGGGCAGCTAGATAGCATAGTGCCAGGGTCAGGAAGACTCCTCTTCCTGAGTTCAAATCTGACCTCATACACCCATTGGCTGTGTGACCATGGGCAAGTCACTTGACCCCGTTTGCCTCAGTTTCCTCATCTTTAAAATGAGCTGGAGAAGGAAATGACAAACCACTCCAGGATCTATGCCAAGAAAACCCCAAATGGAATCATTAAGAGTTGGACATGACTTGAAAAACAACTGAACAACAACAAAACTCCAAATGCAATGAGTTGTGATCAATTCCACATTCATACCATCTTTCTGTTCCTATGGATACCACCCTAGTAGAGGCCCTAGACACCTAGACCAGTGCACTAGACCCGACAGATAGAGGCCAACTGCCAGTCACTCTTTCCCATCTCTAATCTGGCCTTGGTTATACTGTCAGAATAATCTTTCTTAGCTCAGTAGATAAGGTGCCAGCCTTGGAGTCAAGAATCCCTGAGTTATAGTAATATAAAAAGTCTCTGGTCACTTCTATTGAAGACCCATTAAAATGTGGTGCCACCACCCTTTCCCAGCCTTGTTCAATATTACATGTTCCACATGACCTCACACTGATCCCCACCTGGAATGCCATCATCTCACCCCCAATCTAATCAATTCCTACCTAAACTTTCAAAGTCATCTCAAGCGCCACTTCCTCCATGAAGCCTTTGTGGCTTCCTATTACAGTCAGCATGGACCTTTCCCATCTTGGATCTCACAGAGTTCCTGGTTTTTGAAATTGTCTTTTTTACCACATTTTTAAAATCACATTTACCATGTGATTCTGTGTATAAGGGCCATCATTATTTGTATATTAGTATATTGTTTGTTGTAATCTCTATAAGGGCAGTAGCCAAGCCTTACCGAAAATTTATTTTACTTAGCATAGAGCTTTGTATCCAATAAACACTCAAAGAAGGTTTGTTCAGTCAATGCAGAGATACTTGCATGGTTTGATGGGAGAGGAGATGTAGGTGGTTGCGAAGGATGCCATCTCTGAACCAGAGTTTTTGGAAGTGGTAACAAGTATCCACTAAAAATGAAATTTTTTTTTATTCTGAGCAGATGATTCATAGGAGATACAGGTAGTAAAATGATCCATGCTAATTCCTCCTACGTGATTATTTCCATTTAGGAGAGGTCACATGAAAGAATGAGTAGAGAACCAACCCTGAAGCCAGAGGGCCTGGGCAGGAGGCCTGACTCTGACCCAGTTCTGGCTGCATGACCCTGGGCAAGTCACTTAACCTCCCATTACTTCAGGCATCTCTCTTAGGAATATAAACGTTGCAGAGACAGGACAGATTCACTCATCTCTCAGAGAGAAATGAAATTAGAGGCTCAGCCCCTTGTCCTTACCCTCACCTTAATTTCTATGATTATTACCGACCCTAGCAGACTAAAGAAGAGGTGTCAAATCCATGGCCATGGGCAGATGTGCAACATCCTGAGTGTGGCCCAAGTAGATTAAAATGTAACTGGGGAATACTTAACAAAATAAAGAAAAATAAAATAAAACAAAGATAATGATCATTTAAAACAAAGTCAATATGTGGCCCATAGGGATCTTTATGGATGGATTTCTATTCCACTGGACTAGAGAATCTAGTTTTCATGGAGTTATAAGAACAAACTAAATTCTAAAATTTAAAAACATAATGAGAAAGAAAAACAAAGGAACAGTATATCAAAACCACTGACCTTGCCTGAGTTGGATAATTTACTCTGTTCTGCTTTTCCTGGAGTTTGAATTGCAGTAACAGGTGGAGGCCAGGTGTAAGTCATCTCCTAATGTGGGGGGAAAAAGCAATGGCAGGTTCAAATCACACTCATAACCTCTCCACCAAACACACGCATGCATGCACACACACATACACACGCACGCCCATGCACATACATACACACATGCATGCACACACGCATACACAACACAGCTTGATGCATTATGTACTCCAGGCAGCTAGGGGGCATAGTAGATAAAGGGAGAAGATGCTGAGCCTAAAGTCAGGATGACTTGAGTGCAAATGTGTGACACTGGGTAAATCACTTAAATTTTCTGCCTTAGTTTCTTCATTTGCAAAATGGGACAATAAACAACCATCACGGGTTGTTGCAAGAATAACACGAGTTAATATCAGCAAAGTATTTTGCAAACCATACAACATTATATAAATGCTAGCAATTATTATTGTTCAGAAAAAAAGACCAACATCAGATAACAACTGCCACAGGAGGAGGAACTGCTTAGAAGTTAATGGAAGAGAACAGGCTGGACGGAACTGAGGAAGGTCCACCATCCACGGCGATCCTAGAAGCAAAAGCCCGTGCTAGAGAACCATGACCAAAAGCGGGAAATGCCATGTTTGCAAATTCTCAGAATAGTGGAGTCATCCAAATGGAAATGAAGAGCCACCAGGAATGCAGAAGCACATCTACAAAGATCACTCAGCATAAGGAGTGCTAGAAAGAATAACAGCTAAGAGATTTATGACTGCTCAAAGGAGGTAACTCTCGGCGTGACAGTGAGGAGTAACAGATGGACAGTCTTCCAGTGTTACACTGAAAAGATGGCCTCCAGAATACCGGCTGGAGCCCGTCCTTTGCCCCTGCCCTCACCTAATGGAAGACTTACAATAGGAGTTGCTGAAGAGTCACAACAGATGGGGAGATATGGGCTGTTGCCAGCATCTTGGAGAGTGTTCAAAATGTGATAACACACCTGTTGATGAAGTGTTGTTCATTCTGCCTACCCCAATACCACCTGTGTGTATAACTATGAACTCTAATCTCAAGGAAAAAGTGCACATGTACACATACGTACATGCACACACATATCCTCTTTGGTGTTATTAATGATATCATCCTTGAGCTTTGAAAGGAAGGTGCTCCACTCCTTGAGTCTAAGCATAAGGGGCCTGCGTCTAGACAGATATGAATAGCAGATCTTCTTATCCCTGAAGCCACATGTCCCAGCAGCAAAGGCTTTCCTCTGGGAGGCATAACAATGACACTAACAGGCTTTCTCAACACTTGAAGCAAATCTAATTTTGTCACATAACAATAAGGAAAAGTCTCCATGCTAGAGTACTGAAGGCTTCCCTGTGATGTGACTTAATACATGGTGAGGAAACTGAGGCCTCAAGTAATGAAGCACATTGCCCGTGAACACATGGCAAGGGTCAGAGACATGTCTTCTGACTCCAAATAATGTGATCAGCAGAGAAGACAGGAACATGGAGAAAGCATGATGTCACATACATAGGTTGATTCAGGAAACACTTTGCTCTACAATCACCAGAAGGCAAAAATCCCCATGAGAAGGATAAAGAGAAATTGTTTGGGGATGGGGGAAGGAGGTGAGACTTGGGAGGATCCCTTTAGCACATTAAATGTGATTCGTTTACTTCCTAAATAACTGAATTTTCTGCAGAACAACATTAAGTACTTTCAGGTTGTACTTTTATTACATACATTTTCTTCTACATTTACAAATCTGAAATAATTTTTATTACATGAAAAGTTACAACGAAAAGAGATAAAGCAAAACAATTCACTGTTATTCTACCAATTCACTATTAATAATCATTTGGAGAGATTATCAAGTACTCAACTGCACCTGTGCTATTCCAAATTGGGGCAGCTATGTGGCGCTGCTGTGGATAGAGCTCGGGGCCTGGAGTCAGGAAGACTCATCTTTCTGAGTTCAAATACAGCCTCAGACATTTACTAGCTGTGTGACCCTGGGCAAGTCACTTCACCCTGCTTGCCTCAGCGTCCTCATCTGTAAAAGGATCTAGAGAAGGAAATGGTAAACCACTCCATTATCTTTGCCAAGAAAACCCCCAACGGGGTCATGTAGGGTCAGATATTACTGAAATAACTAAACAATAATGATACAAGGTGATGTGAAAAGGGAGAGAAAAGTAGCAACTAACAAATGAGGGGAGACTTCATGGAGAAAGAAGCACTACTCTACTCAAAGAGCTCTAACTGTTCTCTGTTAACTATGGGATAACAAAGTCCTACCTGGCATGTGATGTCCTCCACTACCTCATTTCCCATCACTCCCCTCTGTGCACTCTATGTTCTAGCCAACTAGACTATGGGTGGTTGCTTCCTGCTCTAATCCTCCATTCTCCTGTCTCTGGGCACCACCTTCTGTCCCTCATGCCTGTAATGTACCCCACTTAGTTGACTTCTATTAAAATTTTATTTTTCTCCCAGGCCAGTACAGGGGCCCTAAGATGCCTCTTTGATCCTCCCAGCTAGAACCATTCTCAACCACTCCAAATTCTGGATCTCTGTGCACATTACATTATTTTCTTAATCTCTATCCCTTTTCTTTGTCCTCATCCCATGCCCCAATAAAATGTAAGCTTCCCGAGTGTAGGTATTCCCACTACCTGTCACACAATAGATATATGTGCCTAAATATATGTTTACTAAACTGAAGTAGTAAACTATGAATGTAGAAGGCATGTTTCCTCCTTGGGACCATGAGGATGCTGTTAAAATAAATAATATTTCTGTAATATTCTCTACTTGCCCTTTTTAACTCAGTAGAATCCTAGTGTGCTGAAAGAATGAAGGGAATCCCATCATTTACACAGTAGCAGAAGCTGAAAACAGCATCACTAAAGGACTGGGATGCTTTTCTGGCCAAATTATATGAAAGGAGCACGTTTTCAGCTTCATGTAAGTCTCTATATGTTTTTTTTTAATTTTAAGGTCTTCAAATGACAAGCCTAGAACAACTGGAAGGAACATACTGGAAAGGACACTATTAGCATAGAATTGTCACAAATTCTTTTCTTTCCTCAGATGAATGAGAGTTTTATATCAACATATTGCATAATATAGCCAAATGCAGAAAGATAATAATATATATGCCCCTCCCTTCTGTTTATTGACACTTACAATTAAATTAATCTCAGTCTTGTAGTTTACATATTATAGAGACACAAATAACTACTCCATTCCCTAATCCTGTTGTATCTGGACACCACAAGGGCTGTGCATCTGTTGACTGTTTTCCTGTTTGTAATCCTACTTGAATGTATGAATAGGCTGGTGACTTTGCACAGCCCTCCTTCACTTAAATCTAATTCACTTGCAAGTTGGGGCATAATCTTTCTGATGTCATGGTGTTCTTCTCTGAGGAGGGAAGGAGGGGACAGAGCTAAGATGGCAGAGTAAAGGCAGGGACTTGCTTGAGCTCTCCCCCAAACTCCCCCAAATACATATATTACTTTAAACATATTGTAGAGCTACAGAATGTACAAAACGACAGAGTGAAACACATCTCCAGCCCAAAAGCCTGGAAGACCCACAGGAAGGATATATCACACTGGGCTGTGAGCAGAGCACTGTATGGAGTGGGATTCACTGGGCACAACAAGACTAGAACTGGCCTCAGGGGACTAAATCACTGGCAGCTGTGGCTGTTTCCAGACTTAACCCACAAGAGCCAAGAACAGTGTGGAAGGTTAGTGGGGGAACTTTGTGGGACCTGGGTGAAAGAGGAACACACAGTATGGTGGTGCAAGCCCTGGGGCTGGGGCAGCCCTGTCTGCAATGGCAGCAGCAGCAGCAGTGGAAGCACAACCAGCAGTAGCAGCTGCTTCTGGAGCACTGGGTCCACAGACAGTGGGAGATCCAGAAGGTGATACAAAACCCCAGAAGCCTGGGACAATACATCCACCCTGACCCTGACCCCACCTTCATGCCAACTGGAAGCAAAGTCCTGCCTTGACAGGGAGTAAGAAAATCAAGTATTTGGCTGGGAAGAGGAATAAACAGTATAAAAATAAAAATATAAAAAATAAACAGTATAAAAAGTCATATAAAAAGAATCTTATTTTGGTGACAAAGAAGAACAAAACAAAACCAGAAGAAAACAACACAGTCAAAGCTTCTACATCAAAAGCCTCCAAGAAAAATATGAATTGATCGCAAACCGTGGAAGGGCTCAAAAAAGATTTTGAAAACCAACTAAGAGAAGCAGAGGTAAAATTGGGAAGAGAAATGAGAGTGATGCAAGAAAATCATTTAAAAACAAAAACAAAAACGAGTAAACAGCCTGTTAAGGAGAACAAAAAATACTAAAGAAAATAACACCTTAAAAAATAGACTAACCCGGGGGCGGCTAGGTGGCGCAGTGAATAGAGCGCTGGCCCTGGAATCAGAAGGACCTGAGTTCGGAGCCGGCCTCTGACACCTAATCCGCAAACAAAAACCTAGCCGTGTAACCGTGGGCAAGTTACTTAACCCCAATTGCCCTAAAGGGGCCGGCTAGGTGGCGCAGTGAGTAAGAGCGCCGGCCTCGGAGTTTGGATGACCCGAGATCAGATCCGGCCTCAGAAAATGAGCACCCACGCATAAATCAAATGACTAGCCGTGTAGCCTTGAGCAAGTTACTTAACCCCAATTGCTTTAAAAAAAAAAAAAATAGACTAACCCAAATGGCAAAATAGGTCTTAATGCCTTAAAAAGCCAAATTTGCCAGATGGAAAAGGAGGTCCAAAAGCTCACTGAAGAAAATAATTCCTTCAAAATTAGAATGGAGCAAATGGAAGCCAATGACTTCGAGAGAAATCAAGAAATTATAAAAAAAAAAAAAACATAAGAATGAACAATTAGAAGACAATGTAAATTATCTCACTGGAAAAACCACTGACCTGGAAAACAGATCTAGGTGAGATAATGTGAAAATTATTGGACTGCCTGAAAGCCATTATCAAAAAAAGGGCCTAGACAACATCTTTCAAGGAAGGAAGGAAGGGAGGGAGGGAGAGAGGAAAAGGAAGAAGAGAAACAGGCAGTGAAGGCAAGGAATAGTAAGGAAGAATAAGAGGAAGAGTAAGGGGAAGGGGAAGGAAAAGAGGGAGGGGAAAAAAGATGGGGAAGGGCAAGAGGAAGGGGAAGGGAAAGGAGAAGAAGAGGAAGGGGAAGAGGAAGAGGAATAAGATACTGCTGAAATCACTGAGTCCTTGTGCTAGAACTAGGGTGGGTATCAGAAGGTTCATCTTGGCTAAATAAACAGACTATTAGGTGACAAATCTTTTGGATTTAGACAAGAATAGAGAAGAGATATGAGATAAGGGGATGTGGAGGGTGGGGGAAAATTAGTCTCTACTTAACCAAGGGACTGTGAACTTAAAATTCTTTTTGAAAATTGTATTTTAGTTTGGCTAGGTGGCACAGTGAATGGAGCACTGGCCTTAGAGTTGGGAGGACCCGAATTCAAATCCAGCCTAAGATACAACACAAAGCTAGCTGTGTGACCCTGGGCAAGTCACCTAACCCCAATTGCCCTACCTTACCCTCTACAAAAAGCAAAAAAGAAAGAATATTATATTTCAACCAGGAAGAGGAAGGGGAATAGGAAGAGGAAGGGGAAGGGGGAGAAAAAAGAGAAGGGGAAGGGGAAGAGGAAGGCAGAAGAAGATGCTGCTATAATCAATGAATGCTTGTGCTAGAACTAGGGTGGGTCTCAGAAATTTCATCTTGGCTAAATGAATAGACTATTAGGTGACAAATCCTTTGGATTTAGACAAGAGTAGAGAAGAGATATGAGATAAGGGGATGTGGAGGGTGGGGGGAAATTAGTCTCTACTTAACCTAGGGATTGTGAACTTAAAATTCTTTTTGAAAATTGTATTTTATCTTGGCTAGGTGGCACAGTGAATGGAGCACCGGTCCTGGAGTCAGGAGGACCTGAGTTCAAATCCAGCCTAAGACATAACACAAAACCAGCTGTGTCACCCTGGGCAAATCACTTAACCTCAATTGCCCTAAAAGGAAGGGGAAGGGGAAGAGGAAAAGGAAAAGGGAAAGGACCTGAGTTTAAATCTATCCTAAGACATGACACAAAACCAGCTGTGTGACCATGGGCAAGTCACTTAACCTCAACTGCCCTACCTTCCCCGCTCCAAAAAGCAAAAAAGAAGAAAATGGCATTTCAACCAGGAAGAAGAAAGGGGGTGGGGGGAGGAAGGGGAAGGGAAAGGGGAAGAGGACTTGAGTTCAAATCCAGCCTCAGACACTTAACACAAAACTAAGTGTGTGACCCTGGGTAAGTCACTTAACCCCAATTGCCCTATCTTCCCCCTTCCAAAAAAGCAAAAAAAAGAAAGAAAACTGTATTTCAACCTAATTGATCTTCCTTGTAAACCGAGAGATTGGATTTTATGTATTTACAAATGTTATTCTAGAAATAATTCATGCTTCCTTGTACTGCTCTAAAGCCCCCAAAGGGATCCCTCATGATGCAAATGAATAAATGAATGAATCAATGAATCAATTAATGAATAAATAAATGAATCGAGCAATCCCTAAATGGGCAGAAATCCCTCAACTTTTTGGTCTCTCCTTCCCAATTTAGGAATTTGCATTTCAGCTTGGTGAAAGCTGTCAGATAGAAAGAAAGAACAGGTTCCAACTGCCACACAGCTATCCATGTGACTTTGGGAAGGCACTCAAGGAATCTCCAGTGACTATCTGGGTCACTTCAGCAAATCTCGGAGAACTCAGTGAGAAGGCAGCTGAGATTTCTCCCTCCATGTACTGATAGGTCTACTCTTACACTTGTGTGAGTCTCAAAGGGAAACCAAGGATTCAGGAAGCAATGCAAATTCAAAATATTCTTGCAGAGAAGGACATTACTGGTTCTGAAAAGGGGTGAAAGAATAGGGACTGAGATAAGAAGCAATATATGGCAGTGGACAGACATTGGGTTTTGGGGACAGGAACACCTGCTTCTGACACATACTAGCTGTAGGATGTTGGCTAATTACTTAACCTTTTGGGGAACTGGACAACTCGACTACAATTAAAAGCTGCAGAGAATTTCCATATCTGAATGTAGAGAGGGTTTCCTCTTCTTGGAGTTCCCAGTTCCAGTGAAATGACAAGTCCAGTCTCTATCCCTTTAATACAGAGAGGTACTGCCATTTGTTTAGTATAATTCAGAGCTCAATGCCAAGAGTTTTCATTTTTGAACTTGAAACACTTGTTGCCCAGGCACAAATTCTCATTTTATGGGTTTTCAGAGCATCCAGAGCAGTTGGAAAATGGTGCTAGTATTTCCTCTGAAAGTCAGAGAAAGTGGAAATTCTCTTCTGGTTCTGCTCTGAAGAAGGATGGATCATGATTAAAGAAGAAAAGCCAATCTTGATGCTAATGGTTGGAGCCTTCAGTACTTTATTAGTAGTTGAACAAGTTTCTCAAAAGCATCAAAGCACCTTACCTAATTGCTAACGATAAGTGTAATAAGCAAGGAGACCTACGTTAATGTCATCTGACAACTGCAAAGTCAAACACAAAAAAGGCAGAAAAGGCCATGTTGAATGTTCCTCCAGCAAAGACTGCTCATGAAAATTACACATCTGTAATTAACATCTTAAATTAACAACATTAAATTAAAATCTGCAGGTAGTACTCTACCTCATACACAATGAAATCTCTCTGCTGTGGCTGTCAATGAGCCTCACTTTGGGGAGCTTAGTGCACAGGCTACACAACTCAACTGATTAAGCATTAGACGAAAGGATTGATTTGAATTCTGAGCTTTATTCCTAAGTCACCTTATGTTTGACCTTAATTACTATAGACTTTGTAGAGTGCTAGTCAAAGGTATGTATGTTTATATTTTATCAATATTTATTTGATACTACAGATACAAAACAATAAAGTCAACGGTGAAAAAGATGGAGTTGGATGGGACTTTACGACAGAAAAGCAGATTGTTTGGAAAGGTCCAGCATCCTAAGGGACAGATTCCTCTATGTGTGTGTGTGTGTGTGTGTGTGTGTGTGTGTGTGTGTGTGTGTGTGTGCGCGCGTGCATGTGCATGTGTGCTTATGTGTGTGTGTGTTATGTGTGTGATCATTCACAGCATAACAGGATCAGAAGTGGGAAAAACAGGCCCACTAATGCCTTATTGCTGAAGATATGAATTGGTCTAGCCATTCTGGAAATCAATTTGGAATTATGCCCTTAGAGTTATAAAACTGGGAGTACTCTTTGATTCAGCAATAACACTACTAGGCCAATACACCAAAGAGATTTAAAAGAGAAGAAAAGGATCCATAAGTCCTATAAAAATATTTATAGAAGCTTTTTTTTTTTGTTGTGGCAAAGAACTGAAAACAAAGGGTATTCTCACCAATTGAGGAATGGCTGAATAATGTATGCTACGTACACATGATGGGATACTATTGTATTATAAGATATGAAATGTATGATTTCAGAGAAACTTGGTAAAACATGTATGAACCAATGCAGATTGAAGTTAGCAGAACCAGGATCACCCTTTATGACAGCAATATTATAAAAAGAACTGTCTAATGAGCAACCATGACTGGAAAAGACTGCTATTCATTAATGTTATTCATCTCTTGGTAGAGAAGTGATGGCCTAAATACACAGAATGAGATACATCCTTTTGGTCTTGGACAATGTGGGAATTTGTTGACTGTGCATATTTGTTACAAGGCCTTTGTTTTTCTTCCTTCTTCTCTTTCTAGTGGAGGGAGGAAGAAGTGAGAGGGAAAGAAAACAAATGCTTATACTTGATAAATCCTGTAAGCCTGTGAGAGAAAAGGATAATAGTATCTCTACTGTATGCCAGGCACTGTGCTGAGTACCTTCGTATGGTAGGAAAGAACTGGAAATAAAGTAAGGAGGTGCCCAGCAACTGGGAAGTAAGTGAATACACTATGTTTTATATAAACGTCAAGGAACATTACTATGGGATAAGAGCTAATGAAAACAAAAAGTTTATAGAAACATGGTTTGAAATGTTTTGAAATGACACAGAAAAGCAATATAGACAAATCCTTCAATAATGCAGATAAAAAGAATATAAAAACAAAGCTGAACTCAGAGTAATTACAATGATCAACATTGACCCCACACACGCTCTTTGGTAGAGACAGGCAGCTACATGTCTGAATGTTGCACACACTGCCATGTATTATTGTCTTATGTGGGTTAGTTTGATTTAAATGTTTTCCTTTGTTACAAAAGGGAAAAGGGCTTATTCACTGGGTGGTAGGTGAGATAGAAAACAGCCCAAAAAGACTGGTATAAATGTAAAGGGTATAAATAAAACTTAATGTTGAAAAAGAAAAATCTGTGGCTTACCTACCCATGGACTACTAAGGAGATGCATATTGGGAGTCAGAAGAACTGTGCCTGCTGTCATTTAGGCTATAACTAAACTAAGGTGCATTAGCCTGTCTGTGAATTAATTTCTCTTTTAAGCATGAAGTTTTTCAAGGTGAGTAAAACTATGTTTCTGTGAAATTCCCAAGAGAAACGTGCTGTGGAACACCAATGTTGATTACTCCCATTTCTATTTTTTTTAAATTCTAGACAATTAATAAATAGATGATTTGTGAGTTACAGGTTGGCTAACCATGAGCCAGGCTTGATGAATCCCACTGACTTATCAGGAGAATGGTGCAGACAGAGAAACCTTGATTTCAGCATGATGTCTGACAAAGTCTCACATGTTCTCCCTGTAGAAAAGTTAGGAAAACCCAGCCTGGAAGGCAGAAGGTGAACCCAATACAGTTGAATAACTGTATCTCAAAGATGTTTTATGGATAAATGTCAACCTGAAGGCAAGTCTTTGGTGTCACAGTGAACATTCACATCTGTGGCTCTGACTTGCTCCACATTTTTCTTGATGCCTTGGAAGGAGAATGTCTATGTCTCTCTCATTTTGGAGACAACAGAGAATGGAGGAAGTGGCTAAGATGGTATGTTGTTTCACTTTAGTTGGTGCTAGCTTGAACATGACCGAATACTGTGTCTAATGCTATTAGTCACCTGTTAAAAGCGGCACTGCACTCTGGACTTCCTCTACCAAGCCCCTGCATAGGGTACCTTTGTCTCACCTCCCTCCCCAGCCCATTCTTCAGCTTCTCTTTAGCTGTCTTTCCCCATTAAAATGTAAGCTCCTGGAGGGCAGGGACTGCCTTTCTACTTGTACTTCTATGCCCAGTGCTTAGTACAATGCCTAACACAAAGTAAGCACTTAATAAGTGCCAGCTTAGGTATGGAAGCAGAGTCAAGCTGGTAGAGTAGAAGGAAGTACAGCTCAGCTGCCCCATTATATCTCCTCCACAAAAACACAGGAAACATAGAAGACTACATTCTGATCCTAAGCAATCGATGGGCCAAACCATCACTAATCTCAGTGAGGATAATGACACAATCAGGCAATATGTCAGAATTTGGGGGATGCAGCCAAAACAGTACTTAGAAGAAATTGTGGATCTCTAAATACATTCATCACTTAAAGGGAAAAAGAGCTGATCAATGAATTGAGCGTGTAACTGAAAAAACCTGTAGTAGGTTTACATCAGCATGACCAAGTCAATAAGAAAGCATAATGGGAACCATGTCTATGAATGAGCATGGCAGAGTAAATAGGAGAT
Organism: Gymnobelideus leadbeateri; assembly: GCA_011680675.1. Classification (NCBI taxonomy): domain Eukaryota; kingdom Metazoa; phylum Chordata; class Mammalia; order Diprotodontia; family Petauridae; genus Gymnobelideus; species Gymnobelideus leadbeateri. The sequence continues at coordinate 495,132 of WOXC01010459.1, forward strand.
GTGAGTTTCAAATCTTGCCTCTATTACTTTACTTTTGTCAGCCTTAGTTTCCCCCTCTGCAAAATGGAGATAATATTACCTATAATACCTACCTTACAGGGGTCTTGAGGTTCAAATGGGATAAAGTGTGGAAATTACTTTGCAAACTTTAAAGCAGAGTAGGGCCTGGAGACCACAGGCCCCACACCCCTGGTTAAAGCAATAAATAAATGCCAGTGATAGCGATGGTGTTGGTGAAGATGATTATGGTTAAATTAATGGAGGATGTTTATCTTGGAGGGAAAAATGGGATTAAAAAGGGAGACAAGGTCATTATCTTCAAATCCCTGAAGGGTTATCAAGGGAAAGGGGTAGTGGATTTGTTCTGTATTTGTCCCAAGGACACAATCAATGGCTCAAAGTTACAGGGAAACAGAATGATATTATCTGTAAAGGTGAACCTCCTAACCTAGCTGTCCAGCAATGAATTTTAGCTACTTAATTTTTCATTTTTTATCGATTATTATCATTTCTAAATATATCTTTTCCCCTTCCCTCTCCAGTGAGCTATGCCAGGAAAAAAAATGCATACAAAAAGGCAGCAATTACCTAGCAGTTTTCTCTTGATAATACCTAAGTAACACTGGCTTTCTACTGAACTGGATACATTTCCATATATTACCTTGCGAAGTGCCTTACTTTACATTTCCACACTTCTACTAGGAAGGCCTAGCAGAATCATCAGCCTGGCCAAGAGAGAGGAACAGAGGAATGGGTGGACTTTGGTTTAGACACTAAAAGAGCAGGAGGTCTCAATTTTTTGGTACCATGGACTCCGTTGGCAATCTGCTCAAATCTATGGATAAAATAATGTTTTTAAATGCATAACATAAGATACACTGTATTACAAAGGAAACCAATTATAGTGAAATCCAATAAACCAAACATTAAAAACAAACAAGTTCACTATGCCATGTCTCAGATTGTCCTAGATATTGGCAATGATATTTTTAAGGAAACAAGGCTAAGATATATTACAAAATGAAATTTAAACTCCTCTGTTTGACCTTTTAATTCTGTCCTCTTCCGACATCTCCAGTCTCCTTATAATTTTCTCCTGTACACATACTCTATAATCCAGTTAGACCAGCATACCTCAGGGATGACACTCCATCTCTGAAGTCAGGGCCTTTTTACTGGCAATGTCCCATATCTGGAAAGTTCTGCCCCATCACCTTGGCCTCCTAATTTCCATGGCTTTCTTCAAGACTCGGCTTCTGTAGGAAGCCTTCCCTGACACCTCTAACTGCTCACAGATCTGGTATCTACCTATTTACCTGTTGTCTCCTTCATTAGAATGGGAGTTCTTGAGGACAAAGACTGTTTTGCCTTTCCTTGGACTCCCTCCAGTGCTTAGCACAATCTTTGGCACATAGTAAATGCCTAATAAAGGTTTCTTGATTTGATTCAACTTGACTCATTGAGAGAATGTGGTATTGGTATGGTCCCAAAGTAGCAATGGGGAACAAGGAATATGCCCATCTCTATCCTCCTGCCCTGTGAGTCAGAGGGAGCATGAGAGATGTGTTGCCCAGTGGAGAGTGTTGTAAGGGAAATTATATGTTCTGGGGGAATTTGATTTAAAAATATGAAGCTACTGGGTTTTAAAAAATATATAACTGATCAGGATTCCCAGGGTCATAATGAAAGGCTACGAGATGAATGAACCAGATTGGAGAGGGTCACAAGAAGAAATGATGCATTCCAATGAGGTATATGCTAATTTCACTACTAAAGGAAAAAAAAAACCAATCTATGTCATATATCTAACAAAAGCTCTAACAAAACCTAATCTCTCAAGTCTAGCGAGAGCTGATTCCTAGCTCCAAGTCCACGCATAGGTCCTTATTCCAATCAGTGAAGTCTGGAAACCTGGGCCAGAGTGCTCACGAGCTAATAAGACATAAAGAGGAGGCTCAGGGTTTGAGCAACTGCCTCAAGCCAGGTTCTCTCTTCAAGTAACATTACCCCTGATAGTCTGGATTCTCCCATCACGCTTTAGGATGCGGAAGCCAGAAACACACAAATGAGAAAACAACCAGAAAGAAAAAAAAATCACTCATACAATTTCTATCCTCTTGATTTTAAGATGGGCTAGGTTCTTGCTTTACTGGGACATTTTCTCCCTTCTCTAAATAGAATCTTGTCATGGGAGAGTTAGATGACGATCTTCTTGGTGCCATTTGAATCTGGCAAATGGATCACTTTTGTGTAATTTTCTTGTTTTGTTACAACCTTTGTTGGGAGTCTCTAATGGGAACAAACAGATATAGCATATCTGGCATTAAAAGTTGGCAATAACTCAATCTGGAGACGATAATGAAGGGCAAAGAAGACATCGAAAAGAAACTCTTTTGTTATGACAAAGATGGTGTAAGCATGGGAAAGAGACAAAATTAGAACATTTCTATTCATTTGTGTGATTGGGATCTTCCTATTCTCTCTGTTACAGTAAGTGACATATGGCCAAGCTTTCATCAGTCACTGTCTTGTTTAAAACGAACATGCCAACTGACAACAATAATAGGAGTAATATTAAATATGGACACTGTGCTGCTATTTAATAATATCCCCATAATTGGCAATGTGAAAAACTGGCATTCAAAATCATGTTCCAACAATATTCAGAGAACTACACAATGAAACAATTATGATATTTTCCATTCCTATAGCAAAGTACTCTCAAATAGATCATCAACATGAATACCCCTGCCTATCAAAATGCTCTTTCTGAGGTCTCCTATGACACAGGTAAATTGCTTGCACTGATAGTAACAGAAAAAGCAATGATTAAATGATTGATGTCATTTACCCAAATGGTCATGGTTGAGAATCTGTACCAGGGGCTGAGATGAATGGCCTTGAAAGCTCTTGCTCACATAATTTACTCTGGCTCTCTAAAATGGAGCTGTTATATGAGCAGGAGAGCCCAGATTTCCAGGGCCTTGTCAAAAAGTCCAGTCCAGGAATGGAGTAGCAAGAATGAGAGAGAACAGCTTTTTCAATGCTATCTCAACTGCCTAGATATTTAGCATTGAGTTTGGTGCAGTCTTCCCCAAAGTTTAAGACACATCAAAACCACAATTCAAATATTATGATAGTGACTCAATTTAATAAGCTCAACAGTAACCAAGCCAACCAAATGAACTTTATAAAGGAGAATTCTGGAGTGTCAGATGAGAATAACAACCCCCATTCCTGTGGTATTTTAAGTCTCACAGAAATACTTTCCATATAACATCCCCATTTTAGAGGTAAGGAAACTGAGGCTCAGTGAGGTAAAGTAGTTTGCCCAGGGTCTCACAGCTATTGTGAGAGAGAGGATTTGAGCTCATGTCTCCCAGATTCCAAGTCGCCCACCCTGACCTTCTGCCTGTCTATTAATATAGGTTCTTGGTATAACGGACTTAAAAGAGCATTTAAGAAGGATTGAATTTCTTTTTTTGCTTTTGACTTATTGTGGATTTAAGCAACTATATCTTTTAAGGAGGTCCTAATGAATATTAAGCACTATTTATATCCTTCTAAGGACAGCTATGTGGTACAGTGGAGAGAGCTCTAGGTATGGAGTCAGAAGGACCTGAGTTCAAATCTGGCCTCTGACACTACTAGTTATGGGACCTTGGACAAGCTGCTTAATCCTGTTTGCCTCAGTTCCCTCATCTGTAAAATAAGCTGGCGAAGAAATGGCAAACCCCTACAGTATCTCTGCCAAGAAAACCCCAAAGAGGTCATAGAGAGTTAAAAGCAACTGAAAAAATGACTGAACAACAATATCGCTCCATATTTCTTCCTGATCTTCATCAATGTACACATACAAGTATACAACAAGGTATGAGGAAGTTATAATCAGTGCGTGTATAGAGGTTTTATGTTTTGCTTTTCTCCGGTTAATCTATGACAGTGTACATTTCCCAGAGTCAACAGAGGCTAGTAGGTCTTCGTCTCATTTTTATAGCTCCAGAGTATTTCTCCATTCTTATACAGTGGGAAGAGGGCTTTGATTACCCCCTCCCCCAGATCACTGATGTAATTACAAAAAGTAATGGGCAGATAACAGAAATAACTAGTTATGAATATGCTAACCAAGTACAAAGATGCAGTATCATCTCTAGAAGAAGTATGAGTTCCCCGAATGAATTAAAATAGTGGCTGGCCATTGGTTGCTTGAAGTCTGGCCATGTCCCTCGAGGTCTTTAAAAAGCATCTTCTACATAGACTTTTTTTCGCTTTTTCTTGGAGGGGGAAGGGCAGGGCAATTGGGTTAAGTGACTTGCCCAAGGTCACATGGCTAGTAAGTGTTAAGTGTCTGAGGGCATATTTGAACTCAGGTCCTCCTGACTCCAGGGCCGGTACTCTATTCACTGCACCACCTAGCCGCCCCTTCCACATACATTTACCAAGGTGTCTGACAGTATTTGTCCAGTAAGAGACACTATAGCCAGTGGGGCACAATTTCAGATGGTCTGAGGCACAGCTGAAATATATGTATCAAGGAGCAAAGATACAGTCTCTATGATGACACAGACATAGAGATGACTAGGATTCCAGAAAAGAAGCAGCCCCATAGGCAGCATAGAAGAGAGTCAACTATGGAATAAAGGGAGAACTAGCCCTCACAATCAAGCATTGATGTATGGAGAAAAGCAGGGAGCCAAGGTAAATGAGCCATTCAGCAAAGACACTGGGCCTGAGGTGGCCTCTGAGAATGCTACAAAAAGGGAAAGGACACTGGGGCACTGAAATACAGGAGGTAGAAGTTGTCTATTTGTGAGAGTTTATGGAAAGTATATTTTATAGCTTCTGTTTAAGTTATGCTAGCTTAGTAAATGCTTTGGTACAATGCTAATTGCTTCTATGGACTATTAGCGATACCAGCAGAGGCTTCTGAGGTATAGCTTTTGAACAGACCTACAGATAACTCTTCGAACTCACGGTAGCAGTTTTGTTTCTGAGGGAACCCAAGCAGTAAGTGAGAAGTTCAGGGGTGGGTGGGGTAACTCTCAGAAGGGGCACTACACTAACTGCTTCATTGGGGTTGCTGAATAGGCTATTTTCTAAATGTGGATGAAAAATAAAACAAAGCCCCTGATGGATTTTTCTCCTAGCTTGTTGTTCTTCATTTCCAAACCTAAATTAAGGTATTAAAGGCATTCATATTTTTTCAAGCATTATTTAGTTATTTATATTTCAGATGAACTCATAATGTAAACATCTTCATCAACTATGATGATTTGTTCATTTGATTACCATGTGACTTTAGGCAAAAGTCTTGTCCCTTAGTTTTCCTTGAATCTCAAATAATGGAGTTATTGTACTAAATTATTTCTAAGGGCCCTTCAGGCTTGGAAAATTTTATCTTTAAGGGCTACAGAAATTGGAATTATTATTCTTAAGGCCAAATCTGGAAATATGTATCAGAAAACTTCTTCTTTTATGGTAACCCACCATAGCCTTCCCCAAATGGAAGTTCCTATCTACTTCACTTTATCCTGACAACCTAGTGTCAACTATGCCTACTTAAGGGCCTTTGGAGAATTGGAGAATATTGGAGAATATCTGGAGAATAAAGAGCGTGTGTGTGTGTGTGTGTGTGTGTGTGTGTGTGTGTGTGTGTGTGTAGGGGGTGGAGGTAGGGGGATGCACAATGGCCAAAATGGCAGACTAACCTTCTCCAACATTTTTCTACTTCCTTTTCACTACCACATTTATATTCCATAGAAAATCAGTTGAAAAAAAAAGAAAATCAGTTGAAAATGATTATGACTTTCAAAGAAACCTTGGATGTCTTCCAGAAATCTGGTACAGGTTTCAGCATTCTCTACACTCAATATGCTAAAAACATGTATACAATTTTATATGTGGTTTACATTTGCAGCCTCATTCATTCAGTTCAACAGAAACAATAAATCACCATCTTCACAGAAAACAGCAGGTTTATGAAAACCATAGTTATTTTTATAGTACACCTAAGACATAAAGGGATTCATCTATTTACTCAGCTACTTAGAAGAGGTGACTCTCCCTCCTTCCGGGTGCAGCTAACTTACTTTCCTTTGACATCATCTCCTCCCTGATTTGCTGCTGCCTCTTCTCTGACATGTTCCCATCTTAGACAGGTTCACATGATTCACTGGGCCAGGAAGCTTATTATTTACTTTCAAATTCACCATAAAGCCTCATTTTCCACATGAAGATGTTTAAACTGCTTTACAGGCCCTAAATATGGCTTGAATCTCAATGAATAAATTCACCAGTATAACAAGGGACCAGCTAATGAGGCCCAGTTCCAGGAACACGTGGATATTTGGTGAACCTGCTTCAGGGCATGTTGAACAGAGAACTCCACACCACTTCAGCACATGGGCAATTATCCTCTGACAGTTGCAGATCCCCCTCATCATGTAGGGAGGACAGACTTTTTGATTATCTTTATGAGCTAGAACTAAGGATACATAGAAATGTCCACAAGGGCAGCTCAGTCATCTTTCCTGCATTCAAGTGAGGAGGGAAGGATTGCCATAAACCCAAGGGTGAGGAAAGAGAATAAGCACCATCTGTTTACTTTTCCCACCAGGGTCAACTTGAAGCTAGGAGCACATGGCCATACTGTGGTTCTGTTCCTACTGTGTCTGGTCTTTCATGTTCTAGATGAAGTACTGGAGATGAAACGGACTAGGCTTTGACCTTGTGGGCTTCAAAAGGTTGGAATAGCAAGCCACCAAGAAGGACCCACAGGACAGTAGGGAGAAGCCATGTCAGAGTCTGCAGACAACCAGTCTCTGTGAGGGGCAGAGCCCAAGCAACTAGCCTGATCCAGCATAGCAGCTAAGAGGAAGAGATCGCTTCCTCCACTGGCTACACCACATTCTGCAGTGGGGTTGGTAAGGGCCAATGTTTTGGAGAAACTGCTTTAAGTTTGGGGAAGTGTGCTCCCAGGAGTTGAGGGAGGGATGTTTATATTTCTGTTCTTGCTATATCTTCTCAGGAAATAGCCCTCTGTAATAGCTAAATGATGTTAACTGGTTAAATGAAATTGAGGAACTAATCATTAATGATTGACATTGGGAAGAACACACTAGAAAGTGAGCCCAAATCAATGGCATTTGAAAAAAACCTAATAACTTCTCAGGGGTACCCCCTAGAATCTTGAAGGAGAGATGTAACCAATGGCCTTCTGGGCACCTGACTCATTGGTGTAAGTGAGAGTTGGAATAAGGACCCCTAGAGCTTAGAAAAGTTAAACCTACATTTCCAGTATACAATAACAGTCAGTCTAATTAAATTTCACACTTTTAATGGTAAATTTGTATTTTAGAGTAGACAAACCAATTACCAGGAAGAAAATAACAGGCTAGCTCCTTTGTAAGTTCATTGTGCTACATGGCATGCTCTCATATATGGCTGCTACATAATAAATCTGTTAGTACTTTGAAATAGTGTGAGAAGAAAGTGGGCAAGGGTAGTTTCACCTGATGACAAATATAGTTTCCAATGTCATTAGATAAAAGCTAGCCATCAGAATAATGGAGGCTATGGCAATTTAATTAATTTATACTCGACTCCAGCAGAGTCAATGCTAATGATAATTAAAGATATATTTAGAATTATTCTGTTTCTGGGATCAGGTATCTTATTACAGTTTCCTATATAAGTTAACTTTACTCTTCAAAACTTCAAGGAGTTCTTATTTCATTAGTGTGATCACTCCCTCCACAGTCACAAATCATGACTCCTCAGTAAATTAGGACACTGTCTACATGGGTTGTCATAGCTAACAAATTCATCATCCTGTGCCCAAACTGGATATGGACTTCTCTGCACTAAACTAGGCTAGTCCTCAAACAACAGACACAGAATCCATCCTTAGGCTCATATTTGCAATTTTTCCTATTAGGTAGGACACTGAAAAGTTTGTGATCGACTGGTGTAGCCTTTGAAAGTCCAGGTTCACTGTGTCAGGATGAGATATCAGAGGACACTAGTGGAGGCTCCAAGTCCACATTAGATTAGAGTAAGCACCAGGAAGAAGATTATTCAAGTGAATTGCAGAGAACTTGATTTATAAGATTCCAATTGCAGGATTATTAATTTTTTCTGATTTATATGCCTGATTAACCTTGCTCTTTGATCTACATATTTTTTTCTGAGTTTTTTTTGTTTGCTTTTTAAGAGTGATGATAGTAAACACAGTGTACAGGTAAGAAGGTAAACAGGGTCTGTCACTCCATGGTAAGCTCCTGCCATGTTTTAAACGCATAAGTGAAAAGATAAACTATTCTAAAAGATAAAACTATGCTATCACTTAGAATGTTGTAAATATAGAAATATTATAACCAATGGGGGGGGTAGCCATCTAGATATTTACCAACCTATTCCATATGGCAGAAGGAAATCTGTGAGCAGATACAGTTCATCAAATCATGTTTCCTAATCCTTATTTAGCAGCTTCCTGTTTTCCCCGTAAACAGTGAATTGCATGTACAGATGTTTCATCGTAAAATTATCAACTCCTGAAGGTACTTTACTAAGAAACACAATCTGTTCCATAGCAAAAATAAGAGAAATGGAACTTCAATCATGTACCTGCAATTGTGACTATGTAAGAGGTTGAAATAATAGCTACTGTTATTTTTAAAGTAAATACTTCCTCAGAAACGAGTAATGTTAGTGTACAAAAAAAAAAACAGGGATTGAACAATATCTTCAGTGGTAGACTTTATATTCTTCCTTTCCTAATTCTTCCACAGGAAGAGTAGCTCAGAAGCCACAAGAACCTGGGGAAGTCAGGAAAACTGTTGCTACTGGCACTACCATTATGGCACAGGAGGAACTGAGGGGTCCTGTGATGTTATAACATTGTAGCCTCCACTCACTTCCTCTTCCAACACTCTCATCATGGCATCAAAGTGGACCTGGGGTCCTGAAGATCATGCCACCATAGAGCAGTGGGGAGCAAGTTCTGACAGGCCTTAACAAGCTCAAGCTCCACTGATGGACTGTGTTTCAGTTGTTTCTGGACCAGGTTGGCTAAGTGTAGAAATGCTCATCACCAGAAGGCATCATTCCTGAAGGATGTTTGATTGGGGACCTGAGTGCCTCATGGACATCATCCAGGATGGGGAGGGTTGGGGATCTGTGCTTGTAGGACTGCCTATAATGATGACATCCCACAATCTTTTACATAACTATGGCTAGTTTTACTATAATCCTCCTCTTCCTCCCTTCTTCTTGTCATTGCCTTTTGCATCCCAGAAACTACTGGCTTTCAATTAAACAATAAACTTTAATGCAGTGCCGCCTACGCAGAAGACAAGACGATGACAAAGGCCCAATTCCTGAGGTCAGGACATATTCACAACATTGGATGGATAAGAGACAGATCAAGGTGGCATTTGGGAGAACTTGGTGGAGTGAGGGAGCACATGTGAGTGTGAGCCTGAGGCTTTATGCAGGTAGAAGTACCCAAGCTAGGCCTCAAAGAAGGAAACAGATTTCAATAATAAGAAGGATCCCAATAATCAGCTAAGCAACAAGAACCTATTAACCTGCTATGTGCTAGGTACTAATTTTGGTGCTGAAACAAAAGGAAAACAATTCTTGCCCTCAAGGAGATTACAATCCAGCCAGGTGAGACTACAGGTCAATAAAGACATACACTTTCTATAACCCTGTATTTATTTTAATATCTAGGAAAATAGGCACAAGGCCATCAATCACAGGGTGGGGGAGAAGCCAGGCACTAGTAGCTGGGGGGATTAGAGAAGACTTCACTAGAAGGTGGTCTTTGATTCTGATTTTCAAAGGTGAATAAACAACTGATGGGTGATTCTTGTTGGTGATAAGTAACTTTACATGGCTATTTTAAGAATAAATTTAAGAAGCTATTAAAGTGAATTGGGTACGCTTTCTGGGAGAACTTGCAGATGCAAGGATTTTTCACAGGGAGCCACGAGGTGTGGAGTTAGGAGACCTAGGGTCCAGTTCTGGTTTTGTTGCTCGCTACCTGGGTGACCATGGGTAAGTCATTTACATACTCATATGCAAAATGAAGAGATTGGATTAGATGATCTTTAAGGTCCTTTCCAGCTCTAAATCCTCTGACATGAGGAAATTGGAAGGTCAGGCAGAGTTTACAGGACAGTAATGGAGAAGGGTTTTTGCTCAGTCCAGGGACACTGAACTCCAAGATAGTATCTAAATTCATTTGGTGGATGGGAATTCTGGATTTGTCTAAAAAATTACTTCAAATAAGTGGTCACAGCCAGAAGCACAATTTGGATCATGTCAGTTTTTCTTGTTGTAGTTGTTATTGCAATGGGATCAAACCTATACAAGCTTGAATGGAAAAAAAATAAAGAGGATGGAGATAAAACTGGCTCAAGCAGAAGAAGTAGCAAAAAGTAGAAAAACTACCCAGTACTGGAAAAGACACTGTTGTCAAAGAAGAAAAAGATGATTGTGAAAGTGATCAAAGGGAAAATAAGATACTTTTGTAAGCCTTAACAGCTGTATGATACCTTATAGATCTCATAGCACTTGGCTCTATTAGTTCATTTGATCTTCATATAACCCTGTGAAGTAAACATGGAAGTGTTCATCACACCCACTTTAAAGAAAAGGAAACTGAGGTTCTGATCAACTTGCTCAGAGGCCTTTTGCTACTGAACAGGAAGCAGAACCCATGGCATCCGAATTCTAATTCTTTGCTCTGTCCAAGATGCCACAACATACATCTTCCATCTAGAAAACAAGAAATAGTTGGAGTCTATAATGAGGGGCGGGGGGAGAGAAAATGAGGCCAGTCTCAACTCCATCATTTGAGATGGAGGTGAGAAAGAAAAACAGTAGCAAGCAGAATCTCAATAGATCGCTGGCAATGTGATACTGGAAGAATCAGGGCCTTTATCTGCCCAGACACAAAGCCATGGGGGCAAAGAGGGTCAGAACATAATGCACCCCTGGGAAATCTTGGAAAGTTAAGCACTAGATCAGAAATCTCACTTATAATAGTGGTAAGCTCATGGACACTCTAAGTGTAGGAAATAAATCTTAAACAACTGAGTTGTCCAAAAAGAGGGGGTGCTAACTAATGGTATTGTTAAGAATTCAATAGGATCTATCATCTTTCAAACAAGCCCTTCCTTTCAATTCTCTTTCAAGTATAACAGAAGGACTTTGGTTATTTTCCTCAAGGGGTGCTATCTCTTATAAACATAATAGGACAACATGTGCCTTTTCTTTGGGGTTATAAACAACATTTTGCTTCCAAAAGTGGCTATTCTAATAGGATTCTGAAGCCCCGCTGATAGGTGTTGTTTCCCCAGCTCTCCAAGCTTCATGGCAATGTTGTCGAGTCCCTAGCTCTGAGATCTTCTTAAGGAGAGAGTGCCAATTGAGACAAATTGGTAGGAACTTTGGGGATGCATATAGAATGCCTTTAAGACTTAAGATGAGCCTGTGGAATTAATTTGAGCTCAAAACCCCAGGGAAAATATAGGAGACCAAGGTAACTTTCTGAATGTACTTGTTTTTCCAGCTCTACCTTTCATTAAGAAAATTAATTAAATGACTAATAAAGATCTGCTGCTGTTTAAATACCTTCACCCTATGGGAAGTAGGAAATGGCTGAGTTCCCATATGACATGTCCAGATACAGATTTTGGCCCTAGAAATGTAGAGGGGAGCTGCAGATAGCCCATCTGTAATCCACATACCCTGATCAAAGTTCCAAACCCTATCTACAGGCAGCAAGAGCTATCCCGCCAACAACAGAATGCCAGTGGCAGTGGGAGGAATGAGGACGCCTAACCCAGGAGAGTTGAATTCCCAGAGAGTAAGCACGTGACAGTGTATGGAATGACAAGCAGCATGATAGAGTTGTTAGAGGGATGATCATGGAGGGAGGAAGACCTGGGTTTGGGGCTTGTCTCTGACATATACAGCTGTGCAAACCTGGAGAAATCACTTCAGCTTTCCGTACTCAGACAACTCTGTGAGACTCTAAGGTACAGGTGAGCTGCTGATTGGCATCCACAGAAGGAGTCCCCAGCTGAGAAAAACAGGATGTATGTATAAACACCTATGTATGTATGCATACACATATTCCTTTATATTGGCTCATGAATATCCTCTCCTATATTATTCAAAATATTCAAGTGTGTGAACTGTAGTTGACTTTGTATTTCTAGAATATTCTATTCTGTGTATTTAATATATACAGGCAGCTAGAGCTGGTCTTGGAGTCAACAAGATCTGGGGTCAAATCTTGCCTCTGATACATACTAGCTGAATGTGGGCCCCTATGTGCCTAAGATTTATTAAGTCAAGTACATACTGTTATTTGCATTGGTAGAAGGACAGTCTCCCAGGATGACAAAATCACAGACTCTTCACACATCTCCACATACAGTTAATACAGTTTGGAACTTACTAAAATTCTTCTCCAAAGCCTCACTGTGGCATGAAGAGGGACCTGGGTTCTTTTTTTTTTTTTTTGCTTTTTGGAGGGGAGAAGGCAGGGCATTGGGGTTAAGTAACTTGCCCAAGGTCACATGGCTAGTTATGTGTTAAATGTCAGAGGTGGGATTGAACTCAGGTCTTCGTGACTCCAGGGCCAGTGCTCCATTCACTTGGGACCTGGGTTCTTGAAGGCTTTTCCATTTTTGGATTCGTATCTTCAGCCCCTAACATAGTACCCACCACAAAGCAAGTGCTTGATATGTGACTGCTGACAGAGTTTGGGCCTGGAGCAATCTACATCTCAAGAGCCCAAGTGTGAAGCTTGTTCAGAGTCCAATGAATTTTTCAGTCCCATTATAAGCTACTACAACTAAGAGGTCAGTCGGGGGGTGTGTCCCCACATTGATCAAAATCCCAGATCTTTGAAGTACTAAAGGAATACATCAGGAATAAATGTAATGCTTACCATAATCTAAGAGTGTATCAGAAAGAACACCATACTGTGCTTGACTCTCCAGCCTACCAGGATCTACCAGTGTGACTTTGTATAGAAGACAGGCAATCGCAAATTGCAATTTTCTTGTCTGTGGAACAGGTCCAAGGAAGTAAAAGGAGCTGGTATATATGGAAGAGCTTTGTAATAAACTATCAAGAGGGCTTTAAAAGTGACAAATTATATAATCATGATGCCAACCACTCAGTAATATTTTAAGCCCCGCTATAACATACAGGAAATAGGATTTCCCCACTATACAGAAAGAGTAAACACAGATAAGGAACAGCCTTAGCCTAAGATGCCAGGATAAGATGCTTCTTGCTCCCTGATGCTGACTGGCCCAACTCACTGGATTTGTTTAGAGCTAAAAGCTTTCCCTTCAGTGCTATTTCCTAGGGTACAGGCAGGACATCATTATCCATATAGCCTTAGAAGCCATCTAAACTGTAGAAAGCATCAGCACTTAAGACAAGTAAAGAGCTAGGGAACAAATGGGTTTAAGGTCCTGATCAGAGAAAGCTTCCTAAAGGAGAGGTAGAAGACTGGTCTCTGACCAGGGACCATAACAAATGAGGAATGAAGTAGGAAATGCGCTTTTGTTAGGAGATGAAAAAATGGAACTTGATTAGAGGCACTGATGGGAGAAAGGAACAAAGGAGATGTGGAAAGGAAGTGAATCATAAGCCATAAGCATCCTCCTAAAGGGAATTGAAGTTGGATGGGAGTTTCTGAGCATGAAATTGCTGAAACAGTCCAGCAATTACTTTGAGTACTTTAACCAGACAGAAATTTTCCCTCATCATCATCATCATTGCCATCATCGTCATTACCGCCATCACCGCTATTACTCTTGTACTCTTGCCGTTGTTATTTTGAGACCGCGTCTCCTAATCCCACCCAGGCCAGAGGGGTAGCAGTCACTCCCAGGCCCAATCCCACTATGGATTTGGCATGAAAGCTCTGCTCTGTGTTCAATGTAGGCCAGTTCAGCCCTTCTGTGGTGGTATGGTGGGCCTCCCCACTGCTGGGGGTTCACCATACTGGTGCCATACTTAATAGGACATACAAAAATCTTTAGCCCAACTATAGCTTGGAGACACCAAGCTCAAGCTTGGCCTCCTATTAGCAGGCATTACAAATGCCTTTCATCATAAATGAGTAGACAGCTTCATTATTTACAAAAAACAATCACAAGAATAAAAGTTTAAACTCACCCTCAAAATTTCTTCCACACAGCTGGGATCACTAGAAAGGTTGATCTGAAACAAATGCAAAATAAAGCCCAATTTAGTTACTCCCACAAAAATTGCCTATATCTTATTTATGCTGCAGGAAAATGTTTGAAGAAAGTAAAGCTAGCCATCAGTGTTTTTTCTAGGAAATACAAACTAAAAATTCTTCTCAGATGATCAACTGTGTTAATATAATGTAAAACACTGGGACCCTGGCAGAGCAGATGGTGAGGCAGGAGACTTCCCCATCCCAGTCTCTACTTGCTACCTGGGTGACCCTGAGCAAGTCTCCCCAGCTCTCCAGGGGCTCATTTTCCTCATCTGTAAAATGAGGGAGTCAGACTTGATTATCTCTCTCTTCCCTTCCGGCTCTGACAGTCTATTATTCTGTGGTGTCAGGCTGATCTTATATTAGAACATTTTATGAACAAACCAGGCTCTCAATCATCCAAGTTTTAAAATCAATTTCCTAATATTAATATAAAGAACTCTGAGTCTAAATTCATCATTAGAAAGAAAATTGGAATTATATTGGGTCAGATCCTCGGTCCATCCAACTCAATCTTCTCGTCTGTGACATCAATCGGTAAATATCCACTGAGTGCCTGCCCTGTTTAAAGTTCGTGGTAGATTCAAAGATAAATAAGGTATATGCTATGCCTCATCCTCAAGGAGCTTGTAAGTAATCTGGGGGAAGAGAGGCAAATGCACACAAAAGAAATAAATATCAAATCCATATATAATTTGAAGTAGAAGCAACATGGGGTCATGGATAGAGTATCGAACTTAAAATCAGGAAGACCTTGGTTCAAAAGCCCCCTCTGACATTTACTACTTGTGTGACCATGGGCTAGCGACACCCTTTCTGTGCCTCAGTTTCCTCAGCTGTCAAATGAGGGATCTGGACTCAATGATCTCTAAGGTTCAATGCAGCTCTAAATCTATAATCCTGTGATCTCTTTAATTTGGGGACTACTGGACACTAGGGACTGGTGTATGGGAGAAGATATTCCATTAGGGCACACTTACTATTAAGTGGTATAACCCAAACATCCTTATGAGAGACGGGGTATGTGGCAGTCAATTCAAACCATTACTACCACCACCTAGACTAACATCTCCCCCACAGATCCTGCTGAAGAAAGCCCAGGACTCTCAAACCACCAGATCTGCTCCCAGCCCAGATTGCCCCAGACATCATTAAGAACAGAAATGATGGAGGAGATCACTACAAGCAATAACTGCTGACCGTTATGCTCCAGAGAAAGTGGCCCCCTCTCCATGATAACAGTCTTGCTTCCAGCCCAACCTTCACAGCCATCATCTTAAGGAAGCAACTTCTGTGAAGCAGGAACCAGCCATCCCCACCAACTGGCCCACAAAAGGCAGCAGGGCATTTTGAGAGAGAGACAGGAGGCCTGAGATCAGAGAGTGACTGAAGGGCTGAACCACAACTCTGCCATTTACTCTGTGAGCTTAGGCAAATTACCTGACCTCAGTTTGCTGTTGTTTGGTCATATCCAGCTCTTTCTGACCCCATGGACCACAATACATTGATACTGTCCATGGGGCTTTCTTGGCAAAGGTACTGGAGAGGTTTGTCATTTCCTTCTCCAACAGATTAAGGAAAATAGAGGTTAAGTGACTTGCCCAGGCTCACAGAATTATTAAGTGTCTGAGGTCGCATTGGAATTCCTGACTCCAGTCCCAGAGTTCTATCCAATGAGCCACTTAGCCACTTCTACCTCAGTAATAAAATAAGGATGTTGGACAAGATGGCCTCTAATATCCTTTCCAAATCTCTATCTATGATCCCAATAATGAGGTCAAGAAGATGGTCACACAGTATATATTGGGACTTCAAAAGGGCTGTCTCCTTGGATCAAGAAGTGCTCTTTAAAAATCATGCATTTTATAATCCTAAAAAACTTTATTTCAGCCTGTGCAGAGAATCAAGGGGGCTTTCATTATTTGTGCTCCTATGCAGAGATGGGATTTCCCACAAACCAGGACATGTGTGATGGAGGTCTCATGCTATGTGCTATAGGGGAGTACACATATAACTAAAGTATAATCCTTGTCTTCAAGGAGCTTACAATCTAGTTGGGGAGGAAGACCTAAAACCTGCAATGGTACTAGAGAACACTTAAGGGCTAAATTTTCTTTGTTTTTTTAATTAAATTTTATATTTATTTTTAGTTTACACCATTCATTTCCACAAGAATTTGAGTTACAAATTTTCTCCCCATCTTTCCCCTACCTATCACCCCAAAACAGCGATCCCACTGTATACCCCCTCCCCCAAAATGCTCTCTTTGATATCCTCCCCCATTCCCCGTCCAACTTTTCAGTAGGGCAAGATGGAGCTCTATACTGTAGTGCCTGTATATCTTATTTCTTAAAGGCTAAATTAAGTGCTGGAATTGATTCATGTCACAGACATTTATGGAGCCCCTCTTCTGTACATACTTTGCACTCAGCTCTGGTGATATCTGCACACAGGTCAGAGGTCCCTACCCTAAAGAACTTTATACTGTGGTTAGCAAGGTAAGACACCCAGAGACCACACAGATAGATTACATTATAAAAAACAATACTGTTAAGGGCCATAGAATAAGCATCTAAGGACATGCCACACTCAAATGCCAACCATTAGACTCAGGCCACTCTACAAAGATTGTGACTACACTCAACTTTCAAGGTGTAGAAGCCACCACAATTCATTCCTGGCCTACAGAGAGTATTCTTCGAAAAGGGAGTATGACTAAAATTGGGTACGTTCATTTTTTTATATAGTTTCACCTTACTTCCCTTTCATTTGCATTATCTAACCCAGCCATCCACTAGAAAACACTTTTATCCAGGATCTCATTTTAATTATGAAAAGAGGACAATGGAGTCTAGAGTTAATGGTGAAGCTAGACTGTAAATCAGGTTCTCAATATGGATCCCTCAAGTCCTGGACTTCTACCACTTTCCCTCTCATTTGGGTAGGAAGAATCCGATTTAACTTCTGGCTCTTGGACAAATTACTATATCTCCCTGGGCCTTATTTTCTTCATCTTTATAATAAAGAGGCTGAATTAAATGCTTCTGAGGTGATGTCCAGCTCTAAATTGCACTTAGCACAGAGCCTGGCACATAGTAGGTCTTTAACAAATGCTTATTGATGGAGTAACTGATGATTATCCAGAGAATTCCCAAGTTGCCTAATGATTCTGTAGTGTCAGGATCCCTGTTGACTAGACTTTTACTGAAGAAACTGAAGAGATTTAAGTTTCATTTTTTCTCTTAGCTTCAGATTAGCCTTCACAGCAAGAGGCAAACATGCCCAAGCAATGACCAGCTGAAGGAAGGAATGATTGTCATTCTTCCCATGGGTCTGACTATCTTCTTATGGACCTCAAAGTGTTCCCACAAACACCACTGGGAGGGAGCCAGACCACCCAAGAATAAGAGGTCTGATGATAAGTGTACGGCTTGTCAAATAGTCAGGAATCCCTGGTGAGGGCAAGCGCTTTTCCATCATCAAATGTTCAATTAATAATAGAGGATCCAGATAGGATGCTTTAATCATCTGGGAATTAATCAGTTTGGACTCAACTTCTTGGTGATTATGGTAATATAGGATTATCAAGGAGATGATGACTTTGGCAGTGAGACATAAGCAGAATATGATGTTAGACAACATTTAGAATATATAAACATTAAAACAATTATTACAACACAGTTATTACACAGGAGATCAATGAGTCCTTGAGTACATTGCTATTAATGAATTTCTAAGAGAGCATGGCTATTTTTCAAAATTCATCATGTAGTCACTTTACTTGGAGTCCTTTGCAAAGCACAAAGAAAATATAAGCTCTCTCATTTTACCAAACAAAGACTTCCCAAAGTGAGTCCAGAAATGACAAGTTTACCTAATGATAGGATCATATTTTACAGCTGGAAAGGAACTCAGAAATCATCTGGCCCAGTCCCCTCATTTTATAAATAAGGAAACTTAGGTGAAATGACTAGTCTAAGGCCCCAGATACCAAATGACTGGAACAGAATTTAAAGCAGAATTCTCTGACTCCAGATTCAACACTATTTCCTCTGTACTTTGAAGCCTAACAGCAAATAGGTCCTTGGGTTCAACCAAGAGGCCTAAGTGACAATGAGTAGCATAGTCTCAGATCCAACCAGAGTTCCACCATTTCCCTAACACAACTGATACCCCGGCCAGTTTTAGCTAGTTGTTCTGAACCTTTTCTAGCACAAATTGTCATATTTATCCAATAAGTGAATTGAGAGCCCCAAAACTATAAGCCATAGCATGACAAAGATAATGGAAAACCAAGTGATGTTAGAACATTCTCAAATGCAGCTCCAATCAATATTTCAAGTCTTGTGAATGAAAATTTGCAAAAGTGGAATCACATGTCATTAAGTCTTAGTTTATATAAACTTTAGGATCTCCCAATCAACAGGACTATTTCAGGAACTAGATTGCTACAAGACTGCAAACTCAGTTCACACCAAGACCTTTAAGTCTTGCTCCAATATTCTCTTCTATATACATGTAAGGCCTCAGGTATTATAACTTCCAAACAAAACAAAAATTTCACAACAGGTAAACGATGTGGTAAAGTCTTTGTCCAATTTTAAATTTATCCACAAAAGTCCTTGGCATCCGAATAGGTGGTGTTTACTATTAAAGTCAGTATTTTTGCCAATTTTTTTTAAAAAGAGAAATGGTTAATAGACTCCATTTAAAACTAGATAATAGTCATCTTATATTTTCACACATGAACATTCATAACTTTAAGGATGTTGAACCATGGAACTGATCATATATAATGTGGTAGGAGCAAAAGCGAGGGGGTAGGGGAAATCAACATTTATATAATGCCTACTATGCACCAGGGACTGTACTAAATGCTTTACAAATATCTCATTTGACCCTCCCAACAACTCTCAAAGGTATGTGTTATCATTTCAATTTTACAATTGAGGAAACTGAGACAAACAGTGGTTAAGTGACTTGCTCAAGTTCACACAGCTAGTGTCTGAAGGAAGATTTGAACTCAGTTCTTCCTAACTCCAAGCTCAGTGCTCCATCTACTATACCACCTAGCTGCCAGAATCTACCATGTAGATAATCAATACTGATCATATTGCCGAAAAAACCACATAGAAAGTCGCCAAATCACTCCTACTGAAAGGGAAATACGAATCAAAACTATTGAAATTTCATTTTAAAGCTAAAAAATTGTCAAAGATTACCAAAGAAGGGAACAGTCAATGTTGGAGAGGAAAAAAGATGCTCTTAAGATATTGCTGACAGAGTTATAAATTGGGCTGAGCATTCTTTTCAGTAACTGGGAATTATGCTAAGAAAGTAACATAAATGACTCTTTTGAATCAGAAATCCTACTGCTAGGCACAGATGGAATACAAAATATAGGTGGCAAAGATGGGGAGAAAGTACCTCAAAAAGCACTTTTTGGAGTAGTAAAGAACTAGAAAAATATGGATGCTCAGTGACTGGGGAATCAGGATAGTAACAAGTATTTATTAAAGGTCTACTATGAATAGAGCACTGAACCTGGAGTCAGGAAGACCTGAGTTCAAATCAGACCTCAGATACTTATTAGCTGTGTGACCCTGGGCAAGTCACTTCACCCATTTTCCTTGATCCATTGGAGAAGGAAATGGTAAACCATTCCAGTATCTTTGCCAAGAAAAGTCCCACGGTCAGTATTAATGTGGTATGGTCCATAGGGTCATGAGTTAGACACGACTGAACAACATGTGCCACACACTGTGCTAAGTGCTTTAAAAATATTATCTCATTTGTTCATCACAACAATCTAGGTGATATTATTATCCCCATCTTACAACTGAAGAAACTGAGGCAGGCAGTGGTTAAGTGACTTGTCCAGGGTCATACAACTAGCAAGTGTCTGAGGTCTGATTTGAACTCGGGTCTTCTTGACTTCAGGAGCAGTGCTCCATCCCCTGGGCCACAAAAGTTCAGCCAAGAAGTATTTATTGAATACTTATTGTGTGCCAAATTGTAGTATACTTGTGGGATGGAATATCACGGTGAATATAATACAGAAAGGAATGGGAAGACTTCTATGAAAATAATATGTACAACTGAATATGATTCAAACTTAATGTTGTGCATTTTTAATGGCCATACATGGCTCCACAGAAGAGATAAAAAAAGTATCTCTTTCCCTTCTTTGAAAAAGTGGGGGATTGTGAGTATACAGTATTGCATATACATTCAGACTTGGTTGATGTGTTGGTTAGTTTTGATGAACTGTTCCCTCCCGCTCTTTTTTCTTTGTTACAAGGAATAATCCCCCTGGATAGGGAGGAGGAAGGATGTATTCTGGATATGGAGGCAATATCAAAATAAAAGGTATCACTACAAATGTGTATGGGAGGGGGAAGGAACAGAAAAATCCAGCTGGAGCTGTGCTCTAACTATGAAATAGAGCCACTAGGCCCCCACCTGGGTCAGTGAGAGTATGTGGGTACAACCAGGGCTGGAGAAGGGAGCTGGCACAAAAACAATCAAACCAGGTGACTCTGAGTGCCAGTTCACCATGCAAGAGAAGAGACAACATCCATGGAAGGTCAATGTACTGTGCACAGGGGGTTGGTCCCAGGGGCTAAGGGTGCCTCTCATTTCATCCCCTTCCTCTTTTCTGTTAATACCATGTGTAGAACCTGTAGGAGAGATGGCCCAAGGCCTGCCCTGTGTGGCTGTATTCCCAAGGTTTCTTAGGATAGTTCCACATACTACATATGCCTGGCTAGACTAGAGCCCAGACACAAAGTACATCAAATCAAGGAGGAAAGATGTGTGCACACATGTGTACATGTGTGTGTGCATGTGTGTGTGTGTTTTACAGATTCAGAATAGAACTCCATGTCTGACCCCTCACAACTAAACTCAATCCATGGCCCCTAGAGAAGGTGTGCCTGGCAGTGGGCCCTGAGATGTGCTACCTATCCCATTGTAGTACAAGTTCCTGCAATGACAGAAGGTTCCATTTAAGATAAAACTCTCTAGTCCACTAAATCTCCATTTGCTTCCATTTCTATTCACTTCAATGCCCATCTCCTGTACAGAGGAGCTATCTCGAATAGTGAAAGAGGACAGTGTGAAAATAGAGATGCATAAATTAAAGTCAAATCATTCAGCTTCTAAACAAGGCATATGACCTACAGTATCAAACACAGAAAATGGCATCTCAGGAAGGAGAACATATTTGCATTTTGTAATTAAATAGAAAATATTTTAGAAGTTTTCCATATGCATGATCTCTTTGCTAATCCAACTAGATGATCACAGGATATCATAGCAATTAATGCCACAAGAAGTCACCAATTTCCTGGTGACCTGAGCACCCTGTTTTTATTAATTGCCAATTCCTGGCTTCCAACACATGGTCTTTAATTTATCTGCCAGGAAATTTTATAACCCTAGACACTGTCTGTTTGACCCAGTAATCTTCAACTTTACCTTCCCTTGCTATCAATTGGCATGTCAGAGTGAATGCCAAAAGTTATCATCAGCTCATAAAACCATAATTAAACTGGCCGTAAAAACCGTATCATTGAAATGCACTACATACATGTTATATGTGTCATGTGGCTCACAGGGATACTCCCTTCTCTGCCCAGTGGCAGGGGACCAAATGGGGTGGTTCCTTGAAGTCCCTGTGATCTCCAACACCTAGGATTCCATGTTACTAACATGCAGAAAACATTCCAGAACAAAATCCAGACTATTTCTACTACTGCTTTTGACACCCACTCCACTCTTCTCTTTCCATATTTTGCCACATTAAGGAAAGAGTTAAAGGGGATTGGGATGGTGAAGAGGAGAAAAGGGAAAGGGGGCAAGAGAGATGAGGGAAAGAAAGCAAAGAGGAGAGAAACAGAAGAATAAGAAGAGGTACTGGACAAGAGAGAGAAATGCAGCCGAGGGGAGACAAGGCTGGGAGAGGGGAGAGGTCAGAGGGGAGGGACTTGGGAGCTTTGGAAGCACAGGATCTGTCCAAGGTTCCTTCCTCCTTTTCACCAGGGCCGGGTGCCTGGGTTTCTGAGTGTCACCACCTGTTATCTACTACCCTTTGAAATGGAGATTAACTAATTAGCCACACTTCACAGCTCTTCAATAGCTCTAATCCTGAAGTGGCTCCATTCGCAATTGTCTAACTAGAACAGCCAGATAGTAAGGTAATTATCCCCTGGGATACTGCAGCAGTGATTAGAACAAGATCACTTGGAGGGCAAAATCTGGCCACTGGGCAGGAGGCTACCCAATGGTGAGCTAACTGGACCCAAAGAGGGCCTGTCTACAAGGGCATCCTGGAGTGTCAGATTAATCAACGAATGCGTCTTCTCCAAAGGCCAGTGATTCGAAAGCACTAAATGGGGTTTCCATTTGTTATAAAGAAAACTCTTTTCAAAGAATTTAAATATTTTGTATTCAGGAAGCATCTCCGAGCATCTGAACCAAGATTGCCAGCATGGAATGCTTTAAAAAATGTGATTATCTTTTAAAATACATCTTGAATTGTCAAGTTCTTCAAGGCAGTTCTGGTTTTCCCAAGGAATTCCTCATTAAACAGGTGGAGCTGCAGTTCGCAGTTTTTATAATCACATCTGAAGAAACAGCTACAGGGCCATGGTGGGGTCTCAAATTAATTGCTGTAAATGCATTTGCAAAAGAATCATTTTAATATATGGCTTTGAATCATATTTTAATCTGCCTTTTAAAAAAGAAAGGACTTTCATCAAAGGCCCCAGTCCTACCGACCAGACACAACAGTCGTTTAATGATTCCAATAGCAAAAATGACAAACACAGATCTTTTCCACTCTAGCTGTGGTTGAAAGAATCCATCAAGGGAATCGACTGGTAGGTGAGGCGGGGGAAGTCAGAGGAAGATTGTATCAAGTGATAGGTTTAGATCCAAAAAAATCTGCCGCTTAACTCAATATGATATATAATCAAATATAGCATCTATAGGTTTCATATATGTGTATTATTAAGCATGCACACACACACACACACACATACACACACACACACACCCTAGTCATACAACACATCTGGAATGCTAGATTCAGTGCATTTTGGGAAGGATACTGAAAAGCTGGAGAGAGTATCCAGATGAAGGTACCTAGGATGCTTCACATCATAGGAAGATGGGCTGAGGACACTGGGAATGCAGAGCCTAAAGGGAAGAAATTTATTTGGGGACTGGGGCAGTGGCAACATGATAGTTGTGTTCAAGTACTTGGAAGCTTATCATAAGGAAGAGAAGTAAAACTTGACCCCAAAGAGCAGAACGGAGTGAGGAGTAGAAGGGGCAGAGGGGCAGATGTAGGCTGGATAGAGGTAAATATTTCTAATACTAATGGGAGCTATCCAGAAGTTGCATGGGATGCTTTAAGAGATTGTGAGCTTTCCCTCACTATAGACCTTCAAGGAAAGGATATAAGACCACCCATTGGACAAATAATAGAGGTGACTGACTGATGACACCCCTTCTAACTCTGCTGTTATGATTAATAAAATCTAAGTTGTTTGTTACTGAATTCGTAAGAGCTTCTGTCACCATGAGTTGTGTCAATAAGCAGGCATTCAGAGTATATTTATCATCATGTGTGATCTTCAAAGTGGGTGCCTCTCACTTGACTGGGGCAACTGACTGCAATGCAATATTGCTGTGCCATGAAAAAGCCATGACAACAAAGAATTCAGGGAAACCTAAGTGTGTTACAGGGCAATAGCTCTCAATGTGCCCCCAGAGGAGGGAGCCTACCTAGCTGCAGGATCCTGGGAAAGGCGATGCTATGCACCTAGGCTTCCATAGCAGCAACACTAGAGGGGTCAGACCACATGTCCCCTATGTGCTCTTCCTATTCTAAATCTATGATCCTATCATTTGTATGAACAGATGGAGATTCAAGTAAAATCAGGGAAAATAATAAACACAGTGACTTAAACAGAATAACTGAAAAGATCTCTAAATGGAAGTCGCACACTGTAACTTGCAATGACTTTTCTTGGCCCCAGAAAAGAGAAAAGGAAATTCCCTTCCTTCCTTTTGTTAGAGATATGGGGTCCTATAGGTGCAGACTGTTCTATATGCTGTCATTATATCAGCTGGCTTGGCTTAGTTGTTTTCGCTTGATACAATGAAGGGCTTACTGCAAAGGATCTCTCCAGAAAAGTCTGAGACATAAGAACAAAAAAGCAGCAGTCAAATTTGGTAAAAGGGTGACAGCCAAAAATCAAGGGGCAGGGATACTCAGAATGCTTGGGAGCCTCTGCTCTAATCTAAAGAACTTGGTTTTCCACTCACTGCCCTCTCTAACCCCTACCCGAAGCCCTCGCTCAAATGCCATCCGATGACAATGCTGTTCACATAAATGGAATTAGAATTGCCTTTTACTCTGATAGTGAGAATTGTAAAGAGTAAACCAGCTGAATGGCAAGAGACTCCTAGCTATCTCCCCAATTAGTTTTTAACTCTAATTAAAATACTTTTATCTATTAATGCCAAGTAGCACTGCTCAATTTATCCTGGGAAGCTACCATTTTTTTCCCTCTCCTGAAATCTCTTCGATCTACTCATGTGGCTTAACAGCTCCCTACTATGAAATGATAGAATAATTCACTTCCATTAGATTTATAAATCTCATTAATTAATTCCCCATCTCCATCTAGTGGAGAGACCTAATTCTAATGCAAGATCTAATTAAAGAAAAGGTTTTTTTTTTTTTAAGGGGTGGGGGGGGGAAGAAAAAGAACAGAGATTGAAACACAGAAATAACTATTTAGTTTCAAATTAATGAGGCGATAGGCTAAGAAAGGATGTCCATAAATCCCTAATGAGGATTTTAAACACATTAAAACTTCCGGATACAAAATGTTTCCCTTCCCCTTTTATCCAATAACAAATAAGCCAATAATTTTCTGCCTCTAAATGGCACCATTCACTGGACAAACTCTCCCTTCAAATACTGGAAAACCAATTAATTTGCCTGCTGTGAAATGTGTTTCTTGATAGCTTTTATGGGATTTTTTTTTCCTTCTCAAAGAAATGTAAATAGGAGGTCAGCAGAGGTGCCTGATTTGGCTTAAAAATATGCCCCACTAGGTAGAGATTTTCTAGTCCGTTTGCATTTCCAATGAAGTGAGATATAACCTCCATTTTCAGGTCATCAATCATCCAACAGCCTCCTGATAAGTAAACAGTTACAGAGTAATAGTTTTATTACTATGAAGATGGTTCCATCTTTGAGAAGTGATAGTTTGCAAAATTACCACTTTGTTCTCATATAAATAATGGCTCAGAGGCAACAAGCTTCACCCTCTCTCTCTGGCTTGGTAAGCTACTTAGATACCTGCTTATTTGTGATTTGGTTCTCATTCTTAGTTGACTTTTGTTCTGGCTCCTGCCTCTCTACTTTTGTACAGGCTGCCCCCCCCATTCCTCCTACCCTCCCCCGCCCCGTGCCTGGAATGCTCTTCCTTCCTGCTCTGTGCCCTCTTGGAATTCTTAGCATCCTTTATAGGTCAGCTCAAGCCCTACTATCTACAGGATGTACTTTCTTATCTCACCTCTCCTCCCCCTCCCCTATTGTTAATGTTCTCTCTGACAAATTATATTGTATTTACTTTCTATATATTTAGTTATAAGTCTGCTATTCCCTAATAAACTATTCTTCAATTTGGCTTTTTATTTCCAGTGCCTAACATAGGGTCTGGGACACTGTAGGTGCTTAATCATTGCTTCTAAAACTGAATTGAATTTATTTGCCCATGAAAAATAGCTCTTGAAAAATTGGAAGGTTGACCTAAACCTTTTATTTGAGGATATTTCTGTGCATGTACTTAAATAAGGATGGAGATTTAGAAAAGCAGCCTTCATCAATACATACATATATTAAACAATATTGCCTCTTCTCCTCTGAGTAGAATATGGCAAACCATATGCATGGAATTTGAATGCATTGGTTTATTTTGCTGCTTTCTTATAAAGGATGGTTGTAGGATATGTGTATGTGGCGGGGGGGGGGGGGTGGTAATATGGTATTACATCTAAGCAGTTGACAGATCCTTATCTTTCTATAATATCTCTGACATCTACTTCCTTTTTCTCTACTCACACTCTCCACTTTAATTCCTTTCTTAATACTTGCTCATCACCTCCAAGATCAACTATGAACTCTGTTTCCCATCTAAAGCCATTCACAACCTGGCCCCAACCTTCCTTTCTAGCCTTATTACATTATTTGCTAAACTGGTCTTCTTACTATCCCTTATCCACTTCACTCCATCCCCCATCTCCCTGCCCAGAAACCATGAAGAGATTGCACTCCCTCCTCAGCTCTTCCTCTTAACAGCAACTAATTTCCTCAAAAACTCATTCAGTTCAAGTGCTACTTTATATATGAAGCCTTTCCTAATCATAGTATCCCTCCCTCTATCCCATTATCTTTTTTTTGGATCATATATGTGCGTGTGAGTGCTTGTATACACATCCTCCTTTGGTTAGATTATAATCTCAAGGGCACAGAGCATTTATTTCATTTTGGCTTTCTATTTTTAGCACTTAGCTAGTAAGTTCTTAACAAATGCTTGTTTATTGATTGGGAGGTAAAAGCAAAATGACATAAAGAAAACCAAATACTTCATTATTTTTCAAAAGGAGATAGAGTGTGGTGCTTTTCTGGAAAGTTAGTTGGCACCACATAAACCCACGGCAGTGCAAGTGCTAAAGACATATTTTGATGGCATTAATTCAATGTCAAGTTTGAGGTATGTCTTTATCATGTTGCACTGTACACTGAAGAGAAAAGAGGGACAACACATGGCACACAATATTTTATGATCCCTGGTTGTTAATTGTTAAGACATAAACAAGGGAACCTTTTTCAGATCTTTCTGTTATAGTAACGTGGAGACTTGCCAAATGATTTCTGCATAATCAATCAAGAGTCCGACAAGATAGTAAAATTCTCATTCTGATCATGGAATATTAGCAATGGAAATGTCCACTTTGGTCAACATTCTTGAAAAATAGCCAGGTGCCAACAGAAATTTTGGAAAACGTGTTCCCTCTCAAGAAAATCTATTTAGGAGGTATCCCATGAATTAGGTCTCTGCATTAGCCGGACTTCTTGAATCTTCTCCATCACAGAACGGTCCCTAGAACCACAATAAAATCTAGGGGCTCCCTTTTTATGTTTATATTTGTTTCCCCCAATAATATCAATGTCTTTTTTGTCTGCTTCTCATGAGGTTTTTCGTTCTTCTGTTTATGGAGTTTTGTAACTTAGAAAATAAAACAGTCTAAAAAGGTAAGTTAATTTCAGAGCTGTAACTTGTGTTAACTTTTGATTGACCCCAAATCACTGGCTATCACCCAGTTAAAATAAGAGCAATATGGCTCTTAAAGGATCTACACCAGTGGAATCAAACAATTAAAAATGGGGACCCCCTAAACTATATGTAAGGATCCCGAAGGGCTATGTAGTAACTTGGAAAACCACATGCTAACAATATCTATTTTCTATTGTGTTTGTATTTCATTAAATATTTCCCAATGATATTTTAATCTGATTCTGAATCATTGAGAACCACTGAGTCCCTGCCTCACTTATACTTCAGAGCAAAAAAGTCTATAATGATAACCTTGACATCATCTTCAACAACTATAGTATCTGTCCAGTGAACTGAAAAAGCATCATCATTTGTACTGAAACTTGGTGATGTCTCAGTTGGTTGAAAAGATGAAAAAAAAAAAGAATTGCACAACAGTTCCTAAATCTTAGTAGTAGTCCAGATTTGGGATTCAGCTAGAAACTGACATCAGCTCACCAGTGACCTTTTCAACTGTCAGTGCAAACATATTTTTCTCTCCTGCAAGCAACTCTAAGCCTCAGAGGTGCAGTGATTAGGCATTAATCCATTTCACTAGACAGTCACTGAAATTATCATTCAAAGTTCAGCTACCTTTTAGCATTTTCGGCTGTACTACGTTTAGCAGCCGAGGGCAGAAAGTTGAAACCTGGTTTCTAATGGTGACCATTTCCACGAGCTGCTAAATGTTGGCAGCAAAAACACTTTCTTGTCAAATAGTTCAGTAGATTCCAGCTCTCACTAATTGACTTTCTATGGCTTGTTGCTCACTTCAGGAAAGCCCTTCTTTACCAATGAATACTGACCTGCTGTTGGACCCCATGAGAAATAGGCAAGAAGAGACATTGATATATTAGGAGAGGAAGACACTTCAGGGAAATTCTTTAAAGTGGCTTTGGCAGACACTATCTTCTCCAATAGAAGACTGGGATTCCTAAAATGATCCCAACTAAGATAAATAAACCTAACTAACTAACTAACTATATATAGGATTTTTCAAGGATTTACTGAATCTGTTTTATAACCATAAAAAGGTAGTGATCAGAAAGAGAAGGGGCTTTTAAATAAAAAAATGACATCCAAATTAAAAAGAGCCAAAAGGCTGTGCTAATGGGCATTTTTGATGGGTACCCTGAAGACTTCTGGCTGAGGGTATAGCATAAAGAATGATTACAACATTAATCTCTAAATGATGGAGCCAGACACTTAAATATAAAATGTTTCACTAAGCTTTAAACATTTCATAATCCTGGCTTCAAAAGAAAATGACACCATATTCCAAACCCTACAAAGTTCTGAAAAAAATGTCTACTACCTATTATACAATGATATGCTTCTTTCTCAGCATTCTTAGGACTGCCATTTTATGTGTCCTATAAACTAAGACAGTTTTCCTATGTGAGTTTCCCTAAATCCTTAATGACAGGTTATTAGTCTCTTAGCTAATAAGATTGGCATTACAAGGATATATGCCAACAAAAAGGGAATTTTAGGATAGGAGAAGCTAATGCAATCTAACAAACTTGGAAGTGCCTGTTATGAGAAGTAGTATAGTACAGGAGATAAAGACATGGCCTCCAAGTCATTAAGACCTGAATTCAAGCTCCACTTGGGATAAGTCTTGGCTGGGTTACCATGGGCTGGGCACTGAACATCTCAGGGAGAACCCTAGGCTAGTTTCTAAGATTTGACACTGCAGAGAGGGGCCTACCTGTACTGGTACACAGAATGAGCTATAACAGTGAAATCACTGTACCAATCAATATCTATCTCTTCCATGTGTAAGGGACTCTCTTAGACCCCCAAGGATATAAAAAACAGGATGACAAAAGTTGCTGCCCTCAAAAAGCATACAGTCTACTGGTGTTGAGAGAGGGGAGAGGGATGAGATGGGATGTGACACGACATGTTCATAAATAAGCATATACACCAACACTGAGGGAGGGAAAGAGCATGAACTACTAGAGGGATTAGGAAAGCCTTCCCATAGGAGGTAGCCCATGCGGTGAAAGAGATAGATAGGAGATGGAGAACACACAGAAAGCCAGCTGAGCTGGATGACACAGTTTAGGAGGGAGTAATATCTAATCAAGTTGGCTGGCCAGGACAGTAATTGGAGAAGAAGAGGAGAAAGGTGACATAATCCTGGAAAAGGTAGACCCTAGTGAAAAGGTGAAGGGCTTTTACTACCAAGTGGAATTTGTACTTGAATCCAAAGGCAAATGGGAATCACTGAATATTCATAAGTATAGGAGTGACATAGTTGGAACTGTGTTTTAAGTTTATTTTGGCACCTATGTGAAAGATGGAGCATAGAAGGGAGAGGCTGGAGGCAGGGAGACCAATTAGGAGGCAGTGCAGAAGAACTAATGCAGTGGTCACCTGAGTGAAGAAAAGGTGAAAGAATCGAGGGATGTTAAACACTGCCAATATCAAGCACACACTCAGCATGTTGGGAGAGGGGCAGGGAGATTCAATAATGTTCTATAACCAAAAATGAGGCACTGAACAACAAAAATAATAATAATAATAATAATGCCTTATGTCAGAGTAGAACTTTTACACTGCTTTGCCATTATCTCCCTTTGTTCTTACAATCATACCAATATGGCATGGTACAGGTTAAGGAATTAGCTAAGTGTTAAAGAGGTTGCCCAAGATCACATGGCTAGGCAGTGAATGATATGGGGAAGCTCTCAAACCACACTCTTTCCCAATGGTACCTGTTGCCTCTTATAAGATCACTCTCAATAGCAGACCCCGGAATCTTGCAGGAATCATGTATCTTTATGGGAACCTGACATTGGAGGGCACTTTCTATGTCCAAGAATGAAGGACCATTTTCCTTTGGTCTAGAGACTATACTGTAGTGATAAATGCTAAAGTGTAGAGTTGGATGGCAAACACTTTTTATTCTTATAAACAATTTATAAAATGTGAAAGCAAAAATGAGGAAGGCCTAGAATCCTAAGATGGTCACATGATTATACTTCAACCTTTGCCTTTAAGAATACTCTCCAGGGCGGCTAGGTGGCACAGTGAGTAAGAGCGCCGGCCTCGGAGTTGGCATGACCCAGGATCGAATCCGGCCTCAGAAAATGAGCACCCACACATAAATCATGACTGGCTGTGTAACCTTGAGCAAGTTACTTAACCCCAACTGCTTAAAAAAAAAGAATATTCTCCCTTCTCAGTTCTTTCTAGCAGCCTTGATCTTGTTTTAGTAGTAATGCTTCTAGTTTACCTCTGTCACTTAACCAGCCTAAAAAGCCCAGTTTCATTGTCTATGAATACTCTCAAACAAATCTGCTACCTCAATAATTCAGATGTTCCCTCTAATGATACAGATGGTAATTTACCTATGCCTACCAATGGCCTTTGTCTATTTCTTCCCATAGGCTCCCATTAGGGAGCTACCCAACTGGAGGTCTTCCTTGCTTTCTCCTGACATCAGGAAGACAGTAATAAAGCATTTGGGTCAGCCTCCTCTCCTCTCTCATACTTGCCACTTGATCCTTCCATCTTTCCTTATTACACATTGCCCCAATGACAACACCTAGTCTTGTTGCTCCTGCTCACGTCTGCCATGTGCCTCTCCAATGTGTGATGCTCATTTTCAATTCTTTTTTTTTTTTGCTTTTTGGAGGGGCAATTGGGGTTAAGTGACTTGCCCAAGGTCGCATGGCTAGGTTGTGTGTGTGTGTGTGTGTGTGTGTGTGTTTTAAGTGTTTGAGGCCACATTTGAACTCAGGTTCTCCAGACTCCAGGGCCAGTGCTCTGTTCACTGCACCACCCAGCCGCCCCTATTTTCAATTCTTGAAAGACTTTTATGTTGCATGTCTCATAGTCATATAAGAAGACTAGAAGAATGCTGCTAATGAAAGGATGGGTCTTTATTTCTGGGAGAAATTTAGGGTCATTTAAAGGAGCCTGGTAAATTCCTAAAGGCAATCTGGCCTGCTCTTCTCCTACTGTATAATTGTGGTTTCAACTCACAGTCCATTTGTATTGTTTGTTTCAGATTTATATCTGCATATTGGTATTGATATGCATGCTCGTGGACTATGTAGATTTGGGCATTGACCTGTTTCATAATATAATCCATTTTGTATAATCTGGACACTCAATCTTTCCTGTGCGGTCAGGTCAAACACTTTGTTCTGGAGAAGATCCTGAAATGGTCTGGGGCTTCATGCAACTAGCATGATGCCATCCACAATAAAAAACATCTGAAGGATCTCACTATTCGCAGGGTATTTTTGTGAAGTTTGGACTCTGGGCTGGATCTCTATGACAGTTGAAAACAATTTTGTGGAGCACATATTTCTCTGTTTTATGCATCACCTGATGTTTATGATTAGAGGGTAGCTTGAGAGGGGCATTTCTGTTGAATGAAGATGCATGTATGTGAAATACACTGTTGGAAGAGAATCTTTAAGAAGATAATTTGTTTTGCCAAAGAAAATGCATGTTAGTAACCAACAAACAATAAGCCCAATGAGAACTTGTTTTCTACATCTTTAAATCAATCAAAAAAAATGGGAAAAAATCTGGTCCACTATAGAAGATCACTTATATAAGTGTTCTCATTCCCTGCTGATGCCTCCATCAAGGATTTCCTCAGCTCATGTGTAGAGGAGTCTGAAAAACAGTGTATAGGGACAAAAGCAGACATAGAGTTTGGAAGTTGTCCATGTACATTTGGTTGCCATTTTTTACAATAATAAAGTCTACAGGATCTTCCACGTTTGTTGTCTTCCCCTCTTTCAGCTACTTAACAGTTTCACAATTATGTTGCCTCAAGGTCAGATCTTGTCAAGAAATACTTGGATGAATTTGGTCAATTCTAACATTTTTCTTCTCTTCACTGTCATTTCCCTCCCTGATAAACACTTCCACAAATGTGATCAGCAAAGGGATGGCTGTGATCATGCAAGGACTCAATGACAGAGATGAGAAAAAAAATTCAGGTCCTACCAGTACATTCCTACTATTGACTCAGTTCTCCCACAAAAACACCAAATATCCGTATGTATTCTCATTAATACCTCTTGTGGCCAAGAGTAGACTATTTACACTATTACAGGGTGGGATTAGATAGTATAGTGAGCACAGAGGAAAGGCAAATTAACTGACTTCTACAGAAATCAGTCACAACCTCACATTCATTATCATCATCCTCAAAGAAACCAGGTTTAAGTGAAAAAAGTTGTGTGTATATGTGTTAACGGAGGGAGATGGGGTATTTGAGGTAGTATTATAAGAGCAAACTGGAGGTAAGAAGAAAAGGAATAGATGGACACATTTTGACAAATGAAGATGTAAAGGTACATGATAATAGCACTTGTTAATTTATGGGCACAGAAATGTACCTAAAGTGA